>OY821522.1:33424831-33884831 GCA_963682025.1 Cordilura impudica | reverse complement strand
TATTATTATTATTATTATTATTATTATTATTATTATTATTATTATTATTATTATTATTATTATTATTATTATTATTATTATTATTATTATTATTATTATTATTATTATTATTATTATTATTATTATTATTATTATTATTATTATTATTATTATTATTATTATTATTATTATTATTATTATTATTATTATTATTATTATTATTATTATTATTATTATTATTATTATTATTATTATTATTATTATTATTATTATTATTATTATTATTATTATTATTATTATTATTATTATTATTATTATTATTATTATTATTATTATTATTATTATTATTATTATTATTATTATTATTATTATTATTATTATTATTATTATTATTATTATTATTATTATTATTATTATTATTATTATTATTATTATTATTATTATTATTATTATTATTATTATTATTATTATTATTATTATTATTATTATTATTATTATTATTATTATTATTATTATTATTATTATTATTATTATTATTATTATTATTATTATTATTATTATTATTATTATTATTATTATTATTATTATTATTATTATTATTATTATTATTATTATTATTATTATTATTATTATTATTATTATTATTATTATTATTATTATTATTATTATTATTATTATTATTATTATTATTATTATTATTATTATTATTATTATTATTATTATTATTATTATTATTATTATTATTATTATTATTATTATTATTATTATTATTATTATTATTATTATTATTATTATTATTATTATTATTATTATTATTATTATTATTATTATTATTATTATTATTATTATTATTATTATTATTATTATTATTATTATTATTATTATTATTATTATTATTATTATTATTATTATTATTATTATTATTATTATTATTATTATTATTATTATTATTATTATTATTATTATTATTATTATTATTATTATTATTATTATTATTATTATTATTATTATTATTATTATTATTATTATTATTATTATTATTATTATTATTATTATTATTATTATTATTATTATTATTATTATTATTATTATTATTATTATTATTATTATTATTATTATTATTATTATTATTATTATTATTATTATTATTATTATTATTATTATTATTATTATTATTATTATTATTATTATTATTATTATTATTATTATTATTATTATTATTATTATTATTATTATTATTATTATTATTATTATTATTATTATTATTATTATTATTATTATTATTATTATTATTATTATTATTATTATTATTATTATTATTATTATTATTATTATTATTATTATTATTATTATTATTATTATTATTATTATTATTATTATTATTATTATTATTATTATTATTATTATTATTATTATTATTATTATTATTATTATTATTATTATTATTATTATTATTATTATTATTATTATTATTATTATTATTATTATTATTATTATTATTATTATTATTATTATTATTATTATTATTATTATTATTATTATTATTATTATTATTATTATTATTATTATTATTATTATTATTATTATTATTATTATTATTATTATTATTATTATTATTATTATTATTATTATTATTATTATTATTATTATTATTATTATTATTATTATTATTATTATTATTATTATTATTATTATTATTATTATTATTATTATTATTATTATTATTATTATTATTATTATTATTATTATTATTATTATTATTATTATTATTATTATTATTATTATTATTATTATTATTATTATTATTATTATTATTATTATTATTATTATTATTATTATTATTATTATTATTATTATTATTATTATTATTATTATTATTATTATTATTATTATTATTATTATTATTATTATTATTATTATTATTATTATTATTATTATTATTATTATTATTATTATTATTATTATTATTATTATTATTATTATTATTATTATTATTATTATTATTATTATTATTATTATTATTATTATTATTATTATTATTATTATTAATATTATTATTATTAGTGTTATTTATTCAGGTTCTGGATCCATATGCTGTGGCCTTTCTGGCGTAACTCCACTACTACAGGCGACACGAGGCGATGTACAATAACCTGCCCTCCAAACTTGGGTGCTAATTTTGCAGCGAAGCCATCTGCAGCGTTGGATAAATGGTGTTCTTTGACTAAAACCTGCTCACCAATGTTAGGTTTCCACTGCCTGCGCCTAAGGTTGTAGTAACTAGCTTGATCTTTGGCTGCCTTCTGCATATTCATGCGCACTATTGCAACAACCTCCCCCATCATATTGATTTTTGAATCCATGTTTTGGCTGATATTCCCACTGCCTTCCGTGACCTCGTCGTATAAAGCAGCTGGGTGGCGAGGTTCTCGACCTTGTATTAAAAACGCTGGGCTGTATTGGGTAGAGTCTGTCTTGGCTGTATTCAGGGCCAGCTGGATTTCTGGCAGCACTTCGTCCCATGTCTTTTGATTGGTCCCAGCTTACTGGGAGATCATCGTCTTCACTGTTCGGTTGACTCTCTCTGTTGGGTTCTCCTGTGGGGTATACGGTGCAGTGAGTTGATGCCGCACCCCCAGACTCTGTAGTTAGCTTCTAAACATCTTGCATGTATACTGTGCTCCATTGTCTGTTATCATGACCTTTGGCACCCCATAGTTCGCGAGAATTCTTTCTCGAAATGCTCGGCGGAGGGTTTCCCCGGTTGCTCGGCGTAGTGGCACCAACTCTGCCCGCTTCGAAAACTTGTCGGTGAGCACCAAAAGCATGTTATTGTCGTGTTTGGAGCATGGCAACGGCCCCACGAAGTCGGCACACACAACGGCCCACGGCTCTTCCGCAATTGTTGTTAGCATGCGACCGGCTGGAAGTTGTTGACTGGGCTTATACTCCTGGAACATTCCTGGCCAATAATACCGGTTGGTTAACCTTGCCACTGTTTTTCGGATCCCCAATTGGCCGAGTGTTGGGGAATCGTGGTTTTCTTCGAGCACGCGCCTGCGTTGGTGCCTTGGGACACATAATTTCCAAGGTGCGCACTCCACGTCATCATCTCTTGTTGAAATATGGCGGTACAGCTGTCCGTTTGCCATGGTGTATTCGAGGAACTTTTCTGGAAACTGAGCCACTTCTTCGCATCTTTTCTTCCACCATTGGCATTTTTGCGGTTCGTCTTGTACGGCTTGACATACATCTATCGGATGCCTGGAAAGAGCGTCAGCTACTACATTTAACTTACCCCTACGATACTGCACATCGGAGTTGTATTGCTGCAGTTCTAGCGCCCATCTTGCCACTCGCCCGGATGGGCTCTCAATTGAATTGAGCCACTTCAGCACCAAGTGGTCGGTCACCACGGTAAACTGGTACCCTTCTAGGTAAGGTCGTAACTTTCTGATCGCCCACACTATTGCTAGACACTCTTTTTCTGTCGGGGAGTAGTTCTTTTCGACCTGATTCAATTTTCGGCTTGCATATGCTATCACCCTCTCCTGTCCATCGAGCTCTTGCGTTAACACTGCACCCAACCCATAATCACAAGCATCCGTCTGTAAAGTAAACCTCTGCGTGAAATCGGGGCACGCTAGTACCGGGGCTTCGGTCAGGTGCTTTTTATGTTCTTCAAACGCTTCACCCTGCTCTTCGTTCCAACGAAAATGCTTTCCTTTCTTGAGAAGTGAAGTCAAAGGATGCACTATTTTGGCAAAGTCCGGAACAAAACGTCTGTACCATGATGCCACACCTAGGTATCTTCGCAGCTCGCGAAAGTTTTGTGGGTATTTTAGCTCACGTTTGGCCGCTATCTTCTCCGGGTCGGTGTGGATACCCTGCTCGTTCACCACATGTCCCAAGTATCGAATCTCCTTCTCAAAAACTTGCATTTGTCGTGGTTGATTTTCAATCTCGCCTCTCTTAACCTCCGAAATACCTCCTTCAGGTTGATCATATGTTCTTCTAACGAACTGCCCAAAACCACAATGTCATCCAGGTATGCAAATGCGTGTGGTTCCATTTCAGGGCCAATCACTCGATCAAACGTCCTTTGGAATGTAGCTGGAGCTGACGTGAGGCCGAATGGCATCACCTTCCACTGAAACAAACCCTTTCCAACAACCGTAAATGCGGTGTACTCTTTGCTGTCCTCTGCCATCGGTATTTGCCAATACCCGTTCTTGAGATCGATGCTGCTAATGAATTTTGCGTTTCTCAAACGATCCAAGATATGGTTGATGCGGGGTAGCGGGTATGCATCAGCAATAGTTCGGCCTTTCAATAGACGGTAGTCGATACAAAGCCTCCAGGTGCCATTTTTCTTCGGGGCCATCACGATTGGGGCACTATATGGGCTCTTTGAATGCTCGATGTACCCGTTTTTCAATAGTTCGTCGACCTCTTCTTTAATTCGTCGCTGCATCTCGGGGTTCTTTTGCGTATACCTTTGTCGTACCGGTCTGTCATCTTTGAGGCAAATTTTATGTTCGGCCAGAGGTGTCGGTCCTTCCACGCCTTCGAACTGGTTTAACTCTTCAGCTAGAAAATGTGCTATCTTCTGCTGCTCCGTCATCATCGTTTCCATCTTCTTAGGCATGTTCATCACCGTTATTGCGCATTTTACCGGAGGTTTGAGCTGCACTAGCTGATAACCACATCGTATTTCGAGTCCTACAGCTAGAAAGAAGTCGAGGCCAAGCAAAGCGTCGTCTAACATTTCAGGCATTACCCCAACCTCTAGCTTGCAGCTACTTCTGCCCAAGCTCACTCTAACTCGTCTTGCTTTTCTTAGTTCGACTGAGGACCCATTCGCCACGACTATCCTCTGGTTTACCCGTATCACCTCGCCTTCCTCTCCTATTTCATTAGATAATCTTTCACTTATATAGCTCTTTGATGCGCCAGTGTCGATGTCGCCTCTCGCTGTTGTGTGCCAATCTTTACCTGTGAAAACAGACGAGTCTCTGTCTCGCGGAAAACGCTTACTGGGGCAAGGGCTGTTGGTCGCGGGCCGCTGCTTGCCCTTGCTGCTGGCGCGGTCCCCTGTCGTTTCCCGAAACTCTTCTACAGCACTCTCGTGTGCGGATGTTGCGTCGCCCGCACTCCCAGCAGAACAGAATACTGGGGTTTCTACAGGATCGGTAGCCATTTCCGTCTTCGCCACATCGTCTGCATGCTGTCCTTGGGTTGATGGTTGAAGGCCCGCCTGAACTACCTGCCGCGTACGTTCATCTCGCCGAGTGGTATGTGGACGGTTGTCCCGGTGGTCTCGGCTCACTTCGGGGTGATTAGCTCTGAGACATTCGAATTCTTCTGCCATTCTTACCAGCTCATCCAGGTTGCTGAAGTCTCGTCTTCGTATGTACATCTGGTAGTCTACATGGGCGTTTCGAAAAATTCATTCCAGCTGCTGTGTCGCTAGTGTAGGTCGCATGCCGCATCATGTTCTGCATTGCGATTACGTACAACTTTAAGCTTTCCCGTGGTTTCTGAATTCGTCTTCGGATTTCATCATCCAGGTCCTCGAAGTACCGGGGAGGAAGAAAGAAAGCCAGGAAATCTTTCCGAAGCAGTTCCCAGGACACCCATTGTCGGATGTTGTTGCGGAACCACATCCGCGCGTTGTCTTTTAACAGCTCCGGCATCGTTCTGGGCAACATATTTCGGTCCATGCCGTAGACTTCTGCCAGCTCTTCGACCCTCTCTATGAAGCCAATGGGGTCTCTTCCGCCATCATATCGCAATGACCACTTACGCACCTGGTCAATTACTGCAGCATACGCCATTCCGGAGTTTAGCTGTGGGGTGCTGCTGCTGGTATGGTCAACGCTGGTTGATTATCAGCCAAGCCTCTGGGTGCGCTCGACCGTCTGTTGGGGGCATTGGTGAAGTCGCTCGGCTGTACTTGACTCCATCTCTTCCAACCGCGCTGTCACCGCTTCCTTTTGCTCGCCCTGGGTGATGAACGCAGCCAATTTTCTGCGTAGCTCTTCTACGGTGCCGCTCGCCTCTAAGCCAAACTCGGTCAGAACTTGTGCCAGCGCCTCTCTGCGAAGCGAGTAAATCCATTACTCTTCCTCAGTCTTCCTTCTCGATTTTTCTTTTCTGTGCGAAGGGTCCTTGCTCGGGCGCCAAACCTCCGGTTGTGCCGGGTTTGAAGCCGGGATAGCCTCAGCTGTTCCAGGGCCCTTCCACTAAATTTTATTTATTAGGAAACCACTTCACTTCACTTGTATTTCTTTTTTTAAATATTATTGGTTTTTTATTTAACTTTTAATATGAACAATATACACTTCACAGTATAATAATAACTTGGTGCGGGCGCTGGGGTTGCCGATGCTGCGGTGGTTGTTGTTGCTGCCGGATGTCGATGATGTACAGCTTGCTGAAGTCGCGGGTTTTTGTGCTCTCTCTAGCCTGATGACCCTATGCTCCTGTGGACTTTGGTTTGGGTGAATATAATTCGCCCCTGATCTCTGCTGAATGTAATTCAGCCCCTGCACTTGCTTCCTTCTAAACTTGGGTCGGATATAATCCTTCCCTCCCAGCGAATGTAATTCGCTACTATCCTGAGCTGGATATAATCCCGCTCCTACACTTGGTTAACCTGCCTTCTACGCTTAGGACGGATGTGATCCCTCCCCACTGGCGAATGTAATTCGCTACTATTCTGAGCTGGATGTAATCTTGCTCCTACACTTCGTTATCCTGCCTTCTACGCTTGGGACTGATGTGATCCCTCCCCACTAGCGAATGTAATTCGCTACTATTCTGAGCTGGATGTAATCCCGCTCCTAAATAAAAATAAATCTGGTTTCTTGCCAATTTTCTTTATGCTCACGATCTCCTGTGCTTCCCGTTGTGTCTCCTTATCGATGCGTACCCTTTGCCGGTTCTCGAAGTAAGAATCACTTTTGTTCGTTGTGCGCCTTTTTATATTCTCGTACAACCATGTCGCTTAGTCGCGACCACAGACTCTCAATGGTTGTAAGAGAACTCTCAATGGTTTGATAAGAGAGCCCCACCCAACCGATGTGTGGTGTGCTCTTCGTTACTTGTTTCTCTGGTGTTTTATGGTTGGTGTGTGTGTGTGGTGTGGTTTGATGTTTGCTGGTTGATAGCTAATGTCTCTAGCTATGGGTGTGGTCTGATGATTGATGTTAGTGGGTTTTAGCTGTAACTGTGTGCGTTTGATGGTTGATGGTTTGATGGTTGGTGTGTTTAGCTGAATGTGTGGTTTTTTATTTTTATTTTTTTTTTTTATTTATTTATTTAATTCAGCTACAATAAAGCAACAGTTGAGCAATATTTGCAAAAATATTTTATAAAAATAATACCGACTTTAAATACAGTTATAAACATAATCACTAGAGTTCAAATATGTCGTTAATCTTCTTTTAATAACATCAACATCATCGGATAAATCAATTAAAGCATAGTGTCTGTTCACTTCGGTGCAAATTATTCGGAATGGATCGTAATTAATGAAATTTGATCTGTGGAAATTCAGGTATACCGGCTCATACGATCGAAGTTGTCTGTTAGGCACATTTATACAAATTTTTCCGAGAAGGCATTCAGAATCAATTTAACCATGAACCAGGTTGAGGAAGAATGTTATATTAGAAATGATCCTTCTACTTTTCAAAGTTGGAAGCTTTATTAGAGCCAAACGACTGCGATATGGTGGAAGACTCAATACCGCATTCCACTCAAGATATCGTAGACAAAATAGTAAGAATTGTTTCTGAACTGATTCAAGTTTTTTGATGAAAACATTGTACTGTGGATCCCAGATTACTGATGCGTATTCAAGTATCGGCCTGACCAAAGACGTGAATAGATTTTTTGTTATATAAGGATCATTAAATTCCTTTGCCCAACGCTTTATAAAAGATAAAACACCATTTGCCTTATTAACAGTCATTGTTACGCGAGAATTAAAACTTAGTCTTTTATCAAAATGAACTCCCAAATCAATGAACGATTCAACTGAGTTTAGTTTTGTGTCATGGATGACATAGTGGTTCGAAGATGGCGAATATCTAGAGAAGGTCATAGACTGACATTTTTTTAGATTTCATTCCATTAAGTTGACATTGCACCATTTGTAGAAGCTATTTAAGTCAGACTGGAGACGTATACTGTCTTCATTGTTTATGATGGTGGAGTAGATTTTTACATCGTCGGCATACATAAGAATATTGCTATATTGAATAGACTTTGGTAGATCATTAATAAACAGCAAAAATAGGAGAGGTCCAAGGTGACTCCCTTGAGGGACACCGGAAGTAACATCTATATATTTCGATTTAGAGTTATTGAAAATTACACATTGCTTACGATGTTTTAAGTACGACCGAATCCATTTTAAGAAGTTCCCGGAGAATCCAATAGCATCAAGTTTCGCTAGCAGTAGATCATGGCTAGCCTTATCAAAAGCTTTGCTAAAGTCCGTGTATATAACATCAGTTTGTTTATTTTTGCAGAATCCAGAGTTTATATAGGAAGTAAATTCCATTAGATTAGTAGTCGTAGACCGTCCTTTGCAAAAGCCATGTTGAGCTGGTGATAGAATTGATGACATTTCGTGTGATAATATATCAGTTATAATTTTCTCAAAAAGTTTAGGTATAGCATTAAGTTTTGCAATTGCTCTATAATTAGTACCATCACTGCGGCTACCAGATTTGTAGTGCGGAATAATAAATGAATTTTTCCAACACTTTGGAAAGAAGCCGAATTTAAGGGAGTTATTATATATAAGAGTTAACGGGGTAGCCAATATTTCAGCACAATTTCTTAAGATACAGCTGGGAATACCATCTGGACCTGGATTAAGTTAACTTTTTATACTTCTTAGATTCTTAAGAACAGTGAACTCGTCTAAGGATGAAATATTAGTTGATGTCAGCCTTGGAATATCATAGGGATATCGTGTGTTGTTTAACGTCATTGTGGAAAATGTGGACGCAAAGAATTCAGCAAAAACATTTGCAATATCAACATCGTTTGAAAGGCAGTACCATTTATTTTCATAGTGGTTGGGTATGATGAAATTTTACGTTTAGAATTTACAAAGTTGTAAAACATTTTTGGATTTTTTTTTATATTTGAATTAATTTTACTAAGATAACTATCGTAACATTTTTTATTTTCTAGGTTATAATGACTTCTAGCTATAATATATAGACTTTGATCAATTTGGTTATTACTTTTCTTAAATTTCCTATAGAGCCTGCTTTTCCGATTTTTCAACCATGCTAGTGTGATTGTATTCCATGGAGGAGCATTTACATTAGCTATTTTTATTATAGGAACAGTTTTCGTTATATTTGTTGAAATTATCTTATAAAAAGTTTCGATTACCAGATCAAAATTACTTCCATCGTTTGAAAATGAAATGATTTCAAGCCAGTTATAGTCAGATAGTAATTGATTTAACATTTGGTAGTTAGTTCGTTTAAAGCACAATGATTCAGAAAAACTAGAAATATTAGGCCTCTGTGGAAGTGGTGTGGATATTAAAAGTGTTGGATGATGACAATCCTCAGGGAAACTTAACGGACTTGTTCTAATTACACTGAATAGTGTAGGGTTATTTACGAACACGAGATCCAGCATTCTATCATTGCAGTTAGGAACGTCATTTATTTGGAAAACACACATATCAGCAAGAGATTTAAGGAAATCATGACTCCAATCAGTTTGGGTAATTGGAACTAAGAAATCAGTATCATCTAAGTTTATCCAAGATGTTGTCGGTATATTAAAGTCGCCAAGTAGGATCAGGTAGTCAGTTGGTCTTATTTTATTTGCAACAGATCTAATAGCTAAAGCATGGTTTTCATAAAGTTGGAAATCGGAGTTGGGAGGTATATAAGAGCAAGTAATAAATAGTAAATTCTTTCCAAATTTTATGGCTACAACCACTAGCTCCAAATTTGTAGAGTTTTCTACGATGATTTCTTCAGCAGGATACATACTCGACACAGCAATTAAAACACCGCCACCAAGCTTTCCATTTCTATCTCGCCTAAAGATTTGATATTTATCACACATTATTTCGGAGTTATTAATATTACTTTTTAGCCAGGTTTCCGTTAAAGCAACAATATGAAATTCAAAATCGAAACTGTTCAGGAATATATTAGAGAGCTTAGAATTTATCCCATTGACATTCTGGTAAACAATGTTAAGAGCTGAGGTTGTTACTAGTTTTTTGGGTTCGGGTTGGCAGAAGTTGGAAGACGTGCAAAGTTTTCGTCACGATAAATAAATTCACGTACCAGTGCATTTTTCGGCCAAAAGTTAGTATTTACAATTTGATCAAATAGGTCTACTGGAACAATTATTTTGAAAGAGGCCCTATTCCTTGAATTCATTTTATAAACGAGAGTGTCATCAGGTAGTGTATTATTGAACTTAGACTTTATAAAGTTTTTAATTTCTTCGGCAGTCGTATCGTAATGGAAACGTGTAGCAAAAATGGTTCTTCTGGGTGGAATAGTACGAAGTTCTCTAAAAATTTCCGCAGGTTTCGGTACTAAAGTGTTAACATTTGGAGACGTTATCGAGGGCAAAGATGGATTAGGAGATCCAACATCAGTTTCCAGAGAGGGGGCAAAAACTTCTATTGGAGGTATTGGAGAATTCACAGACGTAGACGGCAAAGGAGAGACATCACCAGTTTCCATTGGAATTTGAGATGCAGTTCCCGATGAAAGAGTTAAAATAGGTATAATCGGAGGGTTAACTACTGTCTTTTTGCGTTTTGGAGAAGAAATATGTTGCGAATTGGCAAATATATCTAAATTAGGATAATTTGTGAATAATTCACCAAACTTAGCAAGTTTACCTTGTAGTGATATGAAGTCATTATTAAGTTGTTCAAATTCAGTTTTGGAACTTTTGAAAAATTTATAAAACTCCACATTAATTTTTCTACAGCGAGGGCAGGTCCATTGCAGGAATTTTGCAAGATCAGCCAGAGCACCAACGTCGCGTGACTTAAGGCCACTACATTTCAGATTGTAGGTTCCTAAACATAGCCAGCAGGATACCATACGATCATTTCCGGTAATATTGCAATTAGTATTTAAGCAATCCATAATAATAAGATTATTAATTTAATTACTAGTACGAATTTGTTTGTTGGGATATACGAGTTATTTTGTCTGTTTGTTATTAATTTTGCAAATAGGCTGCTATGTGTTGTTATTGTTATATGGGTGTTGTTGTAGAATGAGTAGAGAATGTGTTCGTTTTTAATTCTTGTTTTCTTATTTAAAATATGTAGTGTTTTTATTGTTGTTTAACTGAGTTGTGTCACTGCTTTAATATATTGAAATAAGGCTGTTATGTGTATTGTTGTTAAAACATTAGAGAGTATGCACTTGGTTGTTCGTTTTTACTTTTTTTGTTTTCTATTTAAATATGTGGTGTTGTTATTGTTTAACTAAAATTTTGTATAGTTCTTTTTATGCTTTATTCTATTGAACTTTGACTAATATGTTTCTAGTTTTAATTTTAATTTTAATAATGTAACTTTTTAAAGTAGGAATAATATACTTTTAAAGCTGTTAATTTCAGTTTTATTTTAATATAAATCACAGATAACAATTTACTTTATGACAAAAGATTTTAACAAAAATGTACGGAGCAAAATAATTCACAACTAACTTCGTTGACGGTTGACGGTTTGATGGCTGATTGTGTGTGTGTGACTGTGCGCGTTTGGTTTGATGGTTGATTATTGGTGTGTTTGGTTGAATGTGTGGTTTGATGGTTGGTTATAGGTGGGTGTGACGGTGCGTGTTGTGTTCGTAGTATTGAGTGAATGTAATTCACCCCTCTGTCGTGGTAAAGTAATTGGGTTTGGGGCGAATGTAATTCACCGGTCCGTGGTGTGGTGAATGTAATTCACTACCCGTCGTGGTGAATGTAATTCACTGGTCCATGTTTTGGTGAATGTAATTCACTGTCTTGTCCAGACCTTTGTTGTGTGTCCAATTTTGCTCTGCCCAAAATTGGGTCCTCACAACCTTAGTTTTTTCTAAGATTTTTCAAAAATTTAACCAAAATTTTTTTTATGGAAACCTTTTTAAGTTTTTTGTATGGAAACCTTTTTACGTTTTTCTTAGTTTTAGCTTTAATTTGATATTCCGTGCTTTATGCTGCGGACCTTATTTTTTTTTTCCAAAATTGGTCTTGCCCAAAGTCTTAGTTTTAATTTGATATACCGTGCTTTAACGACGGACCTTAGTTATTTTTTTCCAAAAGTGGTCTTGCTTAAAGTCTTAGCTTTAATTTGATATTCCGTGTTTTATGCTACGGACGTTAGCTTTCTTTTCCAAAAATGGTCTTGCTCAAAAATTTTACCATAGATTTTTTGTATGGAAACCTTATTACATTTTCCTAAGTCTTAGCTTTAATTTGTTATACCGTGCTTTATGCTACGGACCTTAGTTTTTTCCAAAAGTGGTCTTGCTCAAAAATTTTACCATAGATTTTTTGTATGGAAACCTTTTTTCGTTTTTTCTATGGACCTTAGTGTAATGTATTTACCTTTTAAATAAAATAGACACGATCTTGTTCACAGCTACTCAGCGAATGACCAAATTCAATTCTCATTTATTAAAATCAAAAACATATGACTCGGTTGGGTGTGTTCAGTATACAATCGTGGTTGCATTAAATGTAAGACAATAGGCGTGTTTTGTTATACTCCTTAATCAGCTATGTATAAGTACAATACCTTACATGCCTCTCCTAAAGGTTGTTGTTAACAAAAAAAAAAAAAAAAAAACTTTAAATGTTAACTTTTGGCAACCTTAAAGAAAAACTTGTAAATAAATAATGTTAACCTTTTTTAATTCTAACTATTTATACATTATGATATAATTTTTTTTTTTTTTTTTTATAAGGTCAAACAAAATTGAATTTGAATTAATATATAATTTCAGGTAGATAAGTTTAAACAAAATTTAATTCGAATTAAGCCTTATTACTCTGCCTTCTTTTCTAGATCTAAGGCTTCTTTGACATTTTTGAATTTCAGCAGAAGGATGCTGACGATGAACAAGTCGCTTTGTTCGAAAGTAGCTACTCCATCTAGCGCTGTCTTCAATTTTTTTCTAATATTTCTCTTACATTACAAAAATTATTATCTTTCTTTCATTAGAAAAATATATACATGATCTTAAACCGAACAATAAATGACTAATTATTCCAATACAGATCAACAATACATAACAATAACATACAACACATGAGGTACAATGCATTTGTGTAATCTGTTAAGATTTCACATGCCATAACAGTTCCATTTAATGGACAATGGCAAAAACAAAGAGCTGTTCATATTACAAGACTTGTAATTGATCTGGCTATGTTAATGTAGAGAAAGCTAAAAATTAGAAAAGCTCAGCTTGTTCATACACACTCTCGTATATAAAAAGAAAAACATTTCTCATGTTCTTTTCTTTCAAATGTTGAGTTAAATAGTTGATTAAGCATGAGTTGAAGTAATAGGCAGAAGGATGCTGACGATGAACAAGTCGCTTTGTTCGAAAGTAGCTACTCCATCTAGCGCTGTCTTCAATTTTTTTCTAATATTTCTCTTACATTACAAAAATTATTATCTTTCTTTCATTAGAAAAATATATACATGATCTTAAACCGAACAATAAATGACTAATAAATTTTCATTATTTTCATCATTTGCATTAGAATTTGCATGCTCTAAATCAGCCGGCAAATCCATATGAGACTTATTTTCACCATTCATTAAGACTTCATCATTATTAGTTTGTCTACCATCTGCACAATTTTCATTGTTGATTTCATAAGTTTCAGAATTACCAATGCTTCTAATTTGGTTAAGATGTCTTTTTATATCTCGATTACTTTCACGTATTGTGCATGTGTATGATCTCGGACCTAACTGTTTTTTAATAATAGCTTGTGACCAACTGGGTTTATTTGGATTTCGATAATCCCGTATTAATACAGCTTCACCTTTCGTAAATACAATCTCTCTTTTGCCTTTGTAATTAATTACATTTTTCTCATTACTTTCCATTAACTTTTCTTTTGTGGATGGAGGTTTTAAGGAACTAAATCGCGTCTTGACCGTTCTGTTTAAAAATAATTTTGATGGCGTTTCTTGCGTACTACAATGTTGACTGTTTCGATAATCAAAGAGAAAATTGTTTAAAGCAAATTCTAAATCTGAACAGTTTTTGTCGTTTAAAATTGCGTAAACCGATTTTTTTAGTGTTTTTACAAAGTTTTCCACTTGTCCATTTGTGGCAGGGTGACCCGGCGCCGTGAGAATATGTTTAACATTATTCATATATAAAAATCGCTCAAATTCATTTGAAACAAATTTACGGCCGTTGTCACTTACCAATATATCAACTAAACCATACCTACAAAATAGCTCTCTCAGCTAATTGTATATTTTGATGTGATTTCTCTTGTTAAAAACACTTCTGTCCATTTCGAGTAGGAGTCGATTATAATCAAGACGTAAAAACCCTTGACGGGTCCAGCATAGTCAACATGTACTCTACTCCAAGGCACTTCTGTTGGATTCCACGGAGTGAGTCTTGCTTTTTCAGGACTCTGTAAAAGTGGTTGGCAGGATTTGCAATTCTTAATCATCTGCTCAATCGTGTCATCTATATGAGGCCACCAAACGTACGAACGTGCTAATGCCTTAGTTTTAACAATACCTAGATGCGATTTGTGAAGCTCGGATAGCATCTGAACTCTTAATTTTGTGGGTATATTCGTTCTATAACCCCACATAACACAATTCCTTTCAACCGTCAATTCTAGATCCTTCTGAACGTACGATTTAAATTCATCCCCTTTCAAACTTTTAACATTTCCGATACTTATTGCTTCAGCCACCCTTGCTAAAATAGGATCTCTGCGTGTGTATTTAGCAATGTCTCTAAAACTCAAATTTAGTTGGTTATCACTTTCAACATAATTGATATAACTTGTCTCATTCGTATTAATTGTACCTTCAACTTGTGGAATTCGTGATAAGCTGTCAGCTTCATTACATATTCCTTTAACATATTCTATCGAATAATTAAATCCCGTCATTATAAACGCCCACCTTTGCATCCTTGTTGCAGCAGAAATTGGTAAACCCTTATTCTCACCGAAAAGCGCTAAAAGCGGTCTATGATCAGTTTTTAAAATAAAATGATGACCAAGCAAATATTGTTTGAGCTGTGTCACACAATATACGATTGCCAATGCCTCCTTCTCAATGGTGCTATAATTTAATTCACTTTTTGACAACGCACGCGAAATAAATGCTATAGGTCTAACATCTTTATTTGGAAATCTATGTGATAAAATACCAGCTACTGCATTGTTACTGGCATCTGTCGTGA
Organism: Cordilura impudica; assembly: GCA_963682025.1. Classification (NCBI taxonomy): domain Eukaryota; kingdom Metazoa; phylum Arthropoda; class Insecta; order Diptera; family Scathophagidae; genus Cordilura; species Cordilura impudica. The sequence continues at coordinate 33,869,385 of OY821522.1, read as the reverse complement.
GTATAATTGGAAGGTTTGGATCAAAATAAACAAGAACATCATCAGAAGTGATTTCATTTTTTATTTGTTCATACGCCCTCTGGCACTCATTTGACCAAATGAATCTTACATTATTTTTCAAAAGTCCATACAGAGGATTGAGTTTTTGAGCAAAATTAGGAATTAACTTCGAATAGTAATTAACCATTCCTATGTAAGCCCTAACTTCTGTTACATTTGAGGGTACTGGCGCATTCAGAACACTTGAAATTCTATCTTTGTTCTTACTGAGACCATTTTTATCAATCACAAAGCCTTAATAATCTATCTTTTCTTTAAAGAAAACACATTTATTCAAATTTAATTTTAAACCAGCCGATTTTAATTTATGAAGCACCGTTCTTAGTGTTTGAATATGATCTGGCAAAGTTTTTCCAGTGACAGTAATGTCATCTTGATAGACAACTACCCCAACTACCCCTCTTAGCAGATCTTCCATTGTTTTTTGAAAGATCGCAGCGGCCGGTTTTACTCCAAATGGCAATCTTTTCATACGTAAAACTCCTATGTGTGTACTCCATGTACACAATTTTTGTGATTCCTTGTCTAAAACCAACTGATTATATGCACTTGATAGATCAAGCTTTGTAAAAAGTTCGCCCCCCCGTAATGATGTAAAAATTTCATCTATTCTTGGTAACGGGTAATGAAAATCATTAAAGAACTTATTTATTGTTATCTTATAGTCTCCACAAATCCGTATATTTCCGTCAGGTTTTAAAATAGATATTAGAGGAGTTCCCCAATTAGACGAATCTACCTTTTCAAGCACATCTTTTTTATTAAATCACGTAATTGATCTTCAATTTTGGCTCTCCATGCTAGCGGTAATGGCCTAGGTTTAAAATATATTGGCTGTGCATTTTCCGATATAAGCAGCGACACTTCTTTAACATTATATTTACCTAAACCCTCTTTAAACACATCATTGAATTCACATTTTAATTCATTTATGACTGATGAGTATTGTTCGGTTGAAACTGCATTAACCTGAACTAAATCGAAACCCAAAGGTTTTAAAAAATTACGTCCTAGCAATGGTGGATTATCACGATTACAGTCGGTCACTACTATTGTAATATCTTTTTTAATTCCTTGATACTCTACACATGCACAATACTCACCTAATATATTAATTTTTTCGCCACTATATGTTACAAAATTTGTTACGCACGGTCTTAGTGGTTTATTTCGCTTGATCCGGTTCCAAAACTTGTGAGAAATCAAAGTGCACGGTGACCCAGTATCGCAATCAGCTTCAACTTTAGTGCCATCAATCAACACATTTAACTTATAAGTCTCATTTGAATTGCAGCCACCTATATTGAAAACAGAATAATTTAAATTTACAGTATCATAATCATCATTTACAACATCATAATCATCAGAAAGAAACTTAACAGGATTTTCACCATTTTGCCTGCAGACGTATTTTAAATGTCCAATTCTGCCACATGAAAAACATTTGCTATCCTTGTAAGGGCACCTTGAAGAAATGTGATTCTGTAGCATATAACGAAGCAAAATTCAGGCTTTATTGGCAGATGTTATTCTGAGTACTAAAGCAAGGCGATTGCATGCACTTGGTCCAGCTTTTGCTCGTCGGAGGGGAGGTTCGGTGCCTGCTGTATTCGTGCCAACATTGCTACAGTAAAATTTTAAAGTTATGCATGCTGAAGAATAAGATAGGGGAGGAAAAAAAGGGGGAAAAAAAAAAAAAAACCATTGTACCTAAAATTTAAAAGCAATCTGTACCGAAAGTATCAAAAGTATATCTTGGATGTTACAGATATATAATGCCCACCCTACCATGATCTCTAACTAAATTAAAAACCGAATAAAAGTTACATTTAGAAATCCCATATCTAACACAGCAAGTTAAAAACCAAAAGTTTTAAATCAAACAGATAAATCTAAATTCAAGCACAATTCATATTGATTTATTTAAAACAAAATTCATTTAGACTTAAAGATAAAGGTTGTATTACCAAAATATCTATGAAATATCATTGATGAAAAATACTTAAGATAAAAAAATAATAATAATGCTAATTAGGTTATAATAGTTTATATTATAAAGTTATTTATGTACAAAGAAAAAAAAATTTTAATAAATCAAGCCAAAGATAACCAAAAATTAATTGAAACCATAACAAATAAGAAAGGAACCATAATTAAAGTTATCCTATCCAATTATTGGATTCATAATTCCAATTAAATTAATCCAACAAAAAAAAAAAAAAAAATACAATAGTTGAAATGATATTAAAATTATTAAAATTTATGGTTAACTTAAACAAAAAAATATTTAATCAATTGAAGTTGATTTAAATTGATAGGATCAAAAAAAAAAAAAAACCAACAAATTTGAAGGAATACCAAAAACCCCTACATCAAAATCCAATAAAAATTTCGACCGTACTAAAATTTAATAACACAAATAAAAATGGAACTAGAAATCATTATAAACTAAGTTTTAAAATTTTCGTTATTAAACTTTAGTCTGGTCACTCATTTACTTTAAAAAAAAATTAATTGCATGTTGTAAACAAAGAACGAAAAATTGAAATAAAAATAAAAAGAGACTTACATCAATGTTGTTGTTGTTCCCACGTCGAAAGATCTTTCGAAGAGCACAGCGAACATGTTGGTGTTGTTGTCTGTCAATTTAAATTCTTAGAGCGTATCTCTTTGCGTATTTAAACATGAGAGGATAAGCTAAGGTTAGCAACATTTGATTATGTTATTTCCTTAAATATTAGGAGCTAAACCAAGATTAGCAATATTGGGTTTTGTATGTTGTTGTTTTTTTTTCTTGAGAGTAATTAAAAAAAAATTGTTTTTAAGTCGTGAAACACTTTAATGATTAAATTTAGTTTGCAAACAATGAATTCAGATGGAAATAAAACGTTAGTTAAAATAGCTTATTTACAAAAGAGAATCAGCAGCATTGCCAGTAAAAAAAATAACAACAGAAAAAGATTCTTACTTGTCTGTATGTATATTCACTTAATATGTAAAAATGTACATATGTGTATTCATATTTACGTTGTATGCAAATACATTGAATTCGTAATGTAATGCAATTTTTGGCAAATATTTATTTTACACAGTCAAGCAAAAATAATTTTCAATTTTAAAAATTCATGGATTAAGAATTGGAATTAAAATTTTTGTTCACTAAAATTGATAAAATATTTTCACCAAAAGAATATAATTTAATATTAACATGATCTCGAGTTTTCGATGTAACTAACTTTTTCTTGGTTCCGATTTTTTTTTTTATATTTGATATTCAAAGTAACTACATTATTATTAATTTTTACAATAAATTATCGTTTTTTCTTTCTTCTACATTATTGTCAATCTTTGAGAGTGGTTATTTTACTAGAGTAGGTTTTTTTTTTTTCACGTTAGGTGGTTAGCACATATACACGTATACTGTAATCGCCGTTGGGTAGTGTAAGTTAATTTGCTATGTACAAGAAAAAAATGTTCAACGCGCGTAAGGCTTATTTTTCGTTAAATTTTTTTTTTTATATATAGGTAAATATGTTAGAGTGTAATTGATATTGATTCTTTTCACTATATAATTTTTCCTTTTAAGATTAATCACTCGAGTATTTTAAAATTCCTTTCTATATAAATTTAAGGTTTTGCTATACTTTTATATTTTTGAAGCGTTTTCCATTTTAACACTGTAATTAACACCGCACACCGAATTATAAGACCGCACTGATCGACACTTTCACTTGACTGAAGAGGTTGCTACGCTGGTCTTAATGAAGTGAGAACAAAAGAAACTCCCATTTTTCAATTATGCAAAAGCCCATGCCGATTACTTTTACAGGATTTTGTTGCTGTAATAAAACACAATTAGGTGCCAAACCTATATAAAATGTTAAATTTATGTAAATTTTTATATACAAAAGAGAGAGTTAATTGAATAATTACCATAAAAGAGTGGCACCTTAAATAAAAACAAAAGCAAAGAATTCTGCACCCTCCACAATAGTAAATGGTCCAATTAGATGAAAAAATAACCTCTCTAAGTTAGTGATAAAAGAAATTAAGGGATTTTCTATGAAAATTTTATTTAATTCGATAAATTTACCTCATCAATCGTTTTTTTTTTTTTTTTCTTAACTTGCAGGCCAATGCCTGTCTTTCAAATAAAAGGTATCCTGGATTTGAAATTTGGGTTTTAATAATTAAAGCAAAAATCTAAAAACTAGAAATATAGCAAAATAATACTCATGTTAGAGGGGGGGAATTAATTTATTCTCAGCAAGAATTAATTTGAAGCTATAATTTAGTACTTACAAATTTATCTCCTTTTTGAAGGTTAAAGAAAAAAAATTTTTTTTTTTTTTATAAAAAAAACAGCAATTGGAGAAAATCACCTTCACTTGACGTCGGTTGGTATTAAAATGGCAGACAGTATTGTCCCGATCTTTTACGAAAGCTTCGCTGTAGAGCGTGATTTAACAAAATTGAAAAACTAACGTAATTTTTCCCAACTTCTAACAAATCATGCGTAAACAAATATGCGTACAAACGTCAATCATGTGATAAGAGTCAAGTATTGTGGTGAGATAAAGTCAAAAATAGATGGCATTAGTGTACAAATAACAAATGTTATATTTTAGAACGTATAAATAGAAAGTAAAAAAAAAATTTAATAATGAATTTAAATTTAAGAAAATGCTGAAGCAAGCGCCTTTACATTTCCCCCCCGCCAAAATCAGACTTGGGGTTTGAAAATGCAAATTTCAAGGCTGATCCCGCTTGCGATGGCTTAACCTAAAAATTATAAGCCTTTTCTATAAACGAAGCGTTAAGCTGCTCAGCTTGAGTATTATGTCCTGCAGATCTAGACCGAGTTTCGATGCTGGAGGCACCATCTTTTGGTGGGTCATTTATAATCCGCGAATTACAAATTGGACAAAAAGGTCTAATTTTCAAACATTTGTTCAAACATGATTTATGAAACTCATGTCCACAGCACGCTCTCACTAACTCAGTTTTCGAGGTTATAGTGTTACTGCACACATTGCAGTCGGGATATCTATTACCAACTGAGGTACCTGCGGGATTATCTTTACTAGTCATGTTGAAAAATGACAAATAAGAAAATTTTTATAAGAATAAGTTTAAAAAAAAATAATTGTGGATATATTTCAGAAGTAAAACAAATTAAAAATTAAATAGCTATATTTTAGAATATTCAAAAAAAAATTCAAAGAAATGTATGTATATGTTGGCTTTAAGAAAGTCAAAAAAAAACAATTACATAAAAATAACGCGGATTATTATCAAGATAAATATTACTCTCGAAGAAAAAATTTACGTTAGCAACCTTGTGCTAAAACAAAAATAGAAAAATATGTATAATTATTTTAAATTCAAAGAATGTTTTTAATCATACATATATGTATAGGTAGATAGAAATATGAAATATAAATAGTTTTTTTATAACAGCCGGAAAAGAAAAGCTATCAACAGATTCTGTTTATCGGAAACAGAAACTAAAAATCGTGTATGTATTTGTATATAATTATAACCGGTATGGTAACACCAAAAAAAAATTTTTGATTAAATAAATGAAAACTCAGAGATTGAAATGGCGACCGGAAATAAGAGTAATACAAAATATATAGTTGACTATTGACCAACTCTCATCAATATAGCAACAAATTTGAGGCAACAAGTTGCTGGAGCATAAACTAATTTCCTTGGCTTAAGAAAGAAGCTTTCAAATATTTTCGTTTATTAACGAAGACTTAAGCAACAAACTTTATTGATTATACTAAACTATAGTTATAGTTTGTATATCTGCTTTAAAAAAAATATTAATTAAAATAACTTTGAGGATTTGCGGAAAGTAACAAAAAAAAAAAAATAAAAATTATTCAAATTATATAAAAAAAATCGATAAACGTAATTATATCTGTACTGTTTGATTCTTTTTACTAATGGTGTTAACTTGCTGTGGTAATAATCTTCCGAACAGAAAACTAAATTATTCTAGGTACAAGGAGAAAGAAAATTAAAGCTAAGAAAAGATGTACTTGTAGGGGATAAAATTATTAGCCATAGTTTAGCCATAGTTTTATAATTCCACCTATAATTGGATAGGGTGAATAATTTAAATCGCTGTCACAATCGGTTAGACCCTAGCTCATTTGTCCAAGCTCTAAATTCCTGAAAGTGAAAACGTAAAAAAAAATTACGTGAAATTCGGAAAAGTATGAAATAATTAATGAAGAATAGATGTAGCTGTAGGGGATAAAACTATTTTAATCATAGTCTTATAATTCCACCCGCAGTTGGATAGAGTAAATAATTTAAATCGCCTTCACAATCGGTTACACCTAGCTCAATTGTCCAGGCACTAAATTCCTGAAAGTGAAAAACAGATAAAAAAAAATTTACATGCGATACAGAAAGCGATACGCAACAAAAAAAATAGAAGGTTATTACGAAAGTCATAATGACTTATGCTTGAAATAATTTCCGTAAAATTTAAAGGTTGCTTGAAATGTCGAAAAGTTGAAAAAAAAGATTTATTGAAATATAGAAAATAAAAAAAAAGGAAAAAAAAAAGTTGGAGTCGAACAGATTATCATCGATATATTAAATATATATCATAGGATGTAAAACAAATATGGCTTGACCTGTTCGTGCCCCACGTTGGGCGCCAAAAATTTATATTGTAGCATATAACGAAGCAAAATTCAGGCTTTATTGGCAGATGTTATTCTGAGTACTAAAGCAAGGCGATTGCATGCACTTGGTCCAGCTTTTGCTCGTCGGAGGGGAGGTTCGGTGCCTGCTGTATTCGTGCCAACATTGCTACAGTAAAATTTTAAAGTTATGCATGCTGAAGAATAAGATAGGGGAGGAAAAAAAGGGGGAAAAAAAAAAAAAACCATTGTACCTAAAATTTAAAAGCAATCTGTACCGAAAGTATCAAAAGTATATCTTGGATGTTACAGATATATAATGCCCACCCTACCATGATCTCTAACTAAATTAAAAACCGAATAAAAGTTACATTTAGAAATCCCATATCTAACACAGCAAGTTAAAAACCAAAAGTTTTAAATCAAACAGATAAATCTAAATTCAAGCACAATTCATATTGATTTACTTAAAACAAAATTCATTTAGACTTAAAGATAAAGGTTGTATTACCAAAATATCTATGAAATATCATTGATGAAAAATACTTAAGATAAAAAAATAATAATAATGCTAATTAGGTTATAATAGTTTATATTATAAAGTTATTTATGTACAAAGAAAAAAAAATTTTAATTAATCAAGCCAAAGATAACCAAAAATTAATTGAAACCATAACAAATAAGAAAGGAACCATAATTAAAGTTATCCTATCCAATTATTGGATTCATAATTCCAATTAAATTAATCCAACAAAAAAAAAAAAAAAATACAATAGTTGAAATGATATTAAAATTATTAAAATTTATGGTTAACTTAAACAAAAAAATATTTAATCAATTGAAGTTGATTTAAATTGATAGGATCAAAAAAAAAAAAAAACCAACAAATTTGAAGGAATACCAAAAACCCCTACATCAAAATCCAATAAAAATTTCGACCGTACTAAAATTTAATAACACAAATAAAAATGGAACTAGAAATCATTATAAACTAAGTTTTAAAATTTTCGTTATTAAACTTTAGTCTGGTCACTCATTTACTTTAAAAAAAAATTAATTGCATGTTGTAAACAAAGAACGAAAAATTGAAATAAAAATAAAAAGAGACTTACATCAATGTTGTTGTTGTTCCCACGTCGAAAGATCTTTCGAAGAGCACAGCGAACATGTTGGTGTTGTTGTCTGTCAATTTAAATTCTTAGAGCGTATCTCTTTGCGTATTTAAACATGAGAGGATAAGCTAAGGTTAGCAACATTTGATTATGTTATTTCCTTAAATATTAGGAGCTAAACCAAGATTAGCAATATTGGGTTTTGTATGTTGTTGTTTTTTTTTCTTGAGAGTAATTAAAAAAAAATTGTTTTTAAGTCGTGAAACACTTTAATGATTAAATTTAGTTTGCAAACAATGAATTCAGATGGAAATAAAACGTTAGTTAAAATAGCTTATTTACAAAAGAGAATCAGCAGCATTGCCAGTAAAAAAAATAACAACAGAAAAAGATTCTTACTTGTCTGTATGTATATTCACTTAATATGTAAAAATGTACATATGTGTATTCATATTTACGTTGTATGCAAATACATTGAATTCGTAATGTAATGCAATTTTTGGCAAATATTTATTTTACACAGTCAAGCAAAAATAATTTTCAATTTTAAAAATTCATGGATTAAGAATTGGAATTAAAATTTTTGTTCACTAAAATTGATAAAATATTTTCACCAAAAGAATATAATTTAATATTAACATGATCTCGAGTTTTCGATGTAACTAACTTTTTCTTGGTTCCGATTTTTTTTTTTATATTTGATATTCAAAGTAACTACATTATTATTAATTTTTACAATAAATTATCGTTTTTTCTTTCTTCTACATTATTGTCAATCTTTGAGAGTGGTTATTTTACTAGAGTAGGTTTTTTTTTTTTCACGTTAGGTGGTTAGCACATATACACGTATACTGTAATCGCCGTTGGGTAGTGTAAGTTAATTTGCTATGTACAAGAAAAAAATGTTCAACGCGCGTAAGGCTTATTTTTCGTTAAATTTTTTTTTTTATATATAGGTAAATATGTTAGAGTGTAATTGATATTGATTCTTTTCACTATATAATTTTTCCTTTTAAGATTAATCACTCGAGTATTTTAAAATTCCTTTCTATATAAATTTAAGGTTTTGCTATACTTTTATATTTTTGAAGCGTTTTCCATTTTAACACTGTAATTAACACCGCACACCGAATTATAAGACCGCACTGATCGACACTTTCACTTGACTGAAGAGGTTGCTACGCTGGTCTTAATGAAGTGAGAACAAAAGAAACTCCCATTTTTCAATTATGCAAAAGCCCATGCCGATTACTTTTACAGGATTTTGTTGCTGTAATAAAACACAATTAGGTGCCAAACCTATATAAAATGTTAAATTTATGTAAATTTTTATATACAAAAGAGAGAGTTAATTGAATAATTACCATAAAAGAGTGGCACCTTAAATAAAAACAAAAGCAAAGAATTCTGCACCCTCCACAATAGTAAATGGTCCAATTAGATGAAAAAATAACCTCTCTAAGTTAGTGATAAAAGAAATTAAGGGATTTTCTATGAAAATTTTATTTAATTCGATAAATTTACCTCATCAATCGTTTTTTTTTTTTTTTTCTTAACTTGCAGGCCAATGCCTGTCTTTCAAATAAAAGGTATCCTGGATTTGAAATTTGGGTTTTAATAATTAAAGCAAAAATCTAAAAACTAGAAATATAGCAAAATAATACTCATGTTAGAGGGGGGGAATTAATTTATTCTCAGCAAGAATTAATTTGAAGCTATAATTTAGTACTTACAAATTTATCTCCTTTTTGAAGGTTAAAGAAAAAAAATTTTTTTTTTTTTTATAAAAAAAACAGCAATTGGAGAAAATCACCTTCACTTGACGTCGGTTGGTATTAAAATGGCAGACAGTATTGTCCCGATCTTTTACGAAAGCTTCGCTGTAGAGCGTGATTTAACAAAATTGAAAAACTAACGTAATTTTTCCCAACTTCTAACAAATCATGCGTAAACAAATATGCGTACAAACGTCAATCATGTGATAAGAGTCAAGTATTGTGGTGAGATAAAGTCAAAAATAGATGGCATTAGTGTACAAATAACAAATGTTATATTTTAGAACGTATAAATAGAAAGTAAAAAAAAAATTTAATAATGAATTTAAATTTAAGAAAATGCTGAAGCAAGCGCCTTTACAATTCTGACCACCACAATGTGAACAATTTGTATCGCTGTTGTTGCTTTGTTGTTGTTGCTTGCCACCGCCGTTGTCCCATTTTCCATCATTCCTATCATACCCTTTGCTTTTGTTGTTGTTTTTGTTGACATAACCTCTGTTGCTTCCATGTGAATTGTTGAATTTTCCACTAACAAAATCTACTTCACTCGTCTTTGCCGCCATTTTTGTTTCAGCTATAATTGCCTTCTTGAACGCCTGCTCAACTGAGATGTTTTCATCCTCCTCACAAAGCCGTTCATATATCTTGTCCGGCAGCCCGACGATGAATTGGCTTTTTAGGAACTCGTCCAAATGTATGCTAAATTTGCAGTTGACTGCTTGTTTTTTTACCCTGGCAAACCATTGAGCAACTTTTTCTGCACTGTGCATGGACATTGCGTGAAGTGTGTCTCGAGTATGTTGCAAAGTTCATTAATGATTTTGATGGACTGTTCGGACTGCATAAATTGTGCAGCAAACTGTATGCTTCTGCTCCCACTGATTTTAAGAGTATTGCTTTTTATACCCTATACCACTATGTGGTTTGGGTATAATGACTTTGTGCTGATGTTTGTAACAACCAAAAATACTTGACCTACACCCATCTTTAATTATACCGATCGAATCAGAATCACTATCTGATTCGATTTAACGATGTCCGTCCGTCCGTCCGTCCGTCCGTCCGTCCGTCCGTCCGTCCGTCTGTGTGTCCATGTAAAGCTTGTAATCAAACTGCAGGTCGCAAATATGAATATATTTTGACGAAATTTGGTACTTGATCCTTTATCAGCCATCGGATGAACGCTGTTGAAATTGATGAGAATCGGTCCCTGTTCAGACCTAGCCCCCATACAAATGACACCTATGAAATCAACACATATTGCCATAAGATCCAAATTATCATACAAATCTTAGTCAAATTGGGTTTGTATATATATATATTACATCCATTAATCAGTAGTCCAAAAATGATCCCTATTGGACAACTCTTAGTCATAGGCCCCATATAGAGCTGCTTCCCGATCTTCACTTAAATTTATCAAAAAACAAAAATATTGCACTGATTCTTTTCAAATTTTGTTTGTATATATTTTTGCAAAATACAAGAGACTTCACCAAACATGGTCAGGATCGGTCCATTTTTGGGCCTAGTCCCCATATAGATATAGCATCCGATATGAACTTTTTCATATCTGCAGCTGAAAAAATTAATAAAAATCCCACTCAAATTTGGTTTATGCTTATTTTCTATATCCTGTTAGTTGGGCCTGAGAGATAGGGTCTCTGAACGCATGGTATAGGGTATCGTATAGTCGGTCTAGACCGACTATAATTTTCTTACTTGTTTGTATTTTCAGCAGTGCAATCTATCTCATAAAAGTGAATTTGTAATTTTTCTAACCAGATTGCCCATGTTTCATTTGCTGGTGAAAATTCTGGTACATTCGATGTGTGAATCACTGAAAACTTTGCTTCTGTCGCTGCTGCAGGCGCCATTTTACCAAGTCTAATATTCTTGTTTTTGTATCCCCGTCGCCAATTTGTAATGTATTTACCTTTTAAATAAAATAGACACGATCTTGTTCACAGCCACTCAACGAATGACCAAATTCAATTCTCATTTATTAACATCAAAAGCATATGACTCGGTTGGGTATGTTCTTTCTTTTCCAAAAATGGTCTTGCTCAAAAATTTTACCAAAGATTTTTTGTATGGAAGCCTTATTACGTTTTCCTAAGTCTTAGCTTTACATTGATATACCGTGCTTTATGCTACGGACCTTAGTTTTTTCCAAAAGTGGTCATGCTCAAAAATTTTACCATAGATTTTTTGTATGGAAACTTTTTACGTTTTTTTTGTATGGAAACCTTATTACGTTTTCTAAGTCTTAGCTTTAATTTGCTATACCGTGCTTTATGCTACGGACCTTAGTTTTTTTTCCAAAAGTGGTCTTGCTCAAAGTCTTAGCTTTAATTTGCTATAACGTGCTTTTTGCTACGGACCTTAATTTTTTTCCAAAAGTGGTCTTGCTCAAAGTCTTAACTTCAATTTGATATACCGTGCTTTATGCAACGGACCTTAGTTATTTTTTTTCCAAAAGTGGTTTTGCTCAAAAATTTTACCAAAAATTTTTTATATGGCAACCTTTTTACGTTTTTTGTATGGAAACCTTTTTACGTTTTTCTTAGTTTTAGCTTCAATTTGATATTCCGTGCTTTTAGCTGCGGACCTTATTTTTTTCCAAAAGTGGTCTTGCTCAAAGTCTTAGCTTTAATTTGATATACGGTGCATTGTGCTACTGACCTTAGTTTTTTTTTCCAAAAGTGGTCTTGCTCAAAAATTTTACCATAGATTTTTTGTATGGAAAACTTTTTCCGTTTTTTGTATGGACCTTAGTATTATTTCCAAAAGTGGTCTTGCTCAAAAATTTTACCATAGATTTTTTGTATGGAAACCTGTTTACGTTTTCCTAAGTCTTGGCTTAAATTTGATATACGGTGCTGTATGCTACGGACCTTATTTTTTGTAAAAGTGGTCTTGCTCAAAAATTTTAACATAAATTTTTTGTATGGAAACCTTTTTAAGTTTTTTGTATGGAAGCCTTATAACGTTTTTCTAAGTCTTAACTTTAATTTGATACATGGTGCTTTAAGCTAAGGACCTTAGTTTTTTTTCCAAAAGTGGTCTTGCTCAAAGTCTTAGCTTTAGTTGTGTTTTCCAAAAGTGGTCTTGCTCCAAAATTTTACCATAGATTTTTTGTATGGAACTCTTTTTACGTTTTTCTAACTCTTAGCTTTAATTTTATATACGGTGCTTTATATTATGGGCCTTAGTTTTTTTTCCAAAAGTGGTCTTGCTCAAAAATTTTACCATATATTTTTTGTATGGAAACCTGCTTACGTTTTTTGTGTGGACCTTATTTTTTTTCCAAAAGTAGTCTTGCTAAAAAATTTTACCATAGCTTTTTTGTATGGAAACCTTTTTACGTTTTCCTTAGTCTTAGCTTTAATTTGATACACGATGCTTTATGCTACGGACCTTATTTTTGGTCTTGCTCAATTATTTTACCATAGATTTTTTATGGAAACCTTTTTACGTTTTTTGTATGGAAACTTTTTACGTTTTTCGTAGGGAAACCTTATTACGTTTTTCTAAGTTTTAGCTTTAATTTGATATTCCGTGCTTTACGCTACGGCCCTCAGTTTTTTTTCCAAAAGTGGTCTTGCTCAAAAATTTTACCCTAAATTTTTTTTATGGATTTTTTTTTACGTTTTTTGTATGGAAACCTTTTAACGTTTTTTGTATGGAAACCTTATAACGATTGATATACCGTGCTTTATGCCTTAGTTTTTTTTCCAAAAGTGGTCTTGCTCAAAAATTTTACGAAAAATTTTTTTCATGGTAACCTTTTTACGTTTCTCTAAGTCTTAGCTTTAATTTGATATGCCGTGTTTTATGCTACGGACGTTAGCTTTCTTTTCCAAAAATGGTCTTGTTCAAAAATTTTACCATAGATTTTTTGTATTGAAATCTTTTTACGTTTTCCAAACTCTTAGCTTTAATTTGATATACGGTGATTATGCTACGGACCTTAGTTTTTTTTCCAAAAGTTGTCTTGCGCAAAAGATTTTCCACAGATTTTTTGTATGGTAACCTTTTTATGCATTTCTTACTCTTAGCTTTAATTTGATATACCGTGCTTTATGCTGCGGACCTTTTTTTCCAAAAGTGGTTTTGCTCAAAGTTTTAGCTTTAATTTGATATACGGTGCTATGTGCTACGGACCTTAGTTTTTTCCAAAGGTGGTCTTGCTTAAAAATTTTACCATAGATTTTTTGTATGGAAGCCTTATTACGTTCTTTTAAGTCTCAGCTTTAATTTTATATACCGTGCTATATGCTATGGACCTTAGTTTTTTTTTTTTTAAAGTGGTCTTGCTCCAAAATTTTACCATAAATTTTTTGTATGGAAACCTTTCTACGTTTTCCTAAGTCTCAGCTTTAATTTGATATACCGTGCTTTATGCTTAGTTTTTTCCAAAAGTGGTCATGCTCAAAAATTTTACCATAGATTTTTTGTATGGAAACTTTTTACGTTTTTTTTTGTATTGAAACCTTATTACGTTTTCTAAGTCTTAGCTTTAATTTGCTATACCGTGCTTTATGCTACGGACCTTAATTTTTTCCAAAAGTGGTCTTGCTCAAAGTCTTAGCTTTAATTTGATACACGATGCTTTATGCTACGGACCTTATTTTTTTCCAAAAGTGTTCTTGCTCAAAAATTTTACCATAGATTTTTTGTGTGGAAACCTTTTTACGTTATTCGTAGTCTTAGCTTTAATTTGATATACCGCGCTTTATACGGACATTAGTTTTTTTTCCAAAAGTGGTCTTGCTCCAAAATTTTACCATAGATTTTTTGTATGGAAATCTTCTTACGTTTTTCTTACTCTTAGCTTTAATTCGATATACCGCGCTTTATGCTACAGCCTTTAGTTTTTTCCAAAAGTTGTCCTGCGCAAAAATTTTACCACAGATCTTTTGTATGGAAACCTTTTTACGCTTTTCTGGCTCTTAGGTTTAACTTGATATACCGTGCATTATGCTAGTGCCTTATTTTTTTCCAAGACTGGTCTTGCTCAAAGTCTTAAATTTAATTTGATATACCGTGCTTTATGCTACGGACCTTAGTTTTTTTTCCAAAACTGGTCTTGCTCAAATATTTGGCCACAGATTTTTTGTATGGAAACATTTCTACGTTTTTTTTATGGAAACCTTATACGTTTTTCTAACTCTTAGCTTTAATTCGCTATACGGTGCTTTATGCTACGGACCTTCGTTTTTTTCAAAAGTGGCCTTGCTCAAAAATTTTACCATAGATTTTTTGTATGGAAACCTTTTTACGTTTTTTGTATGGACCTTAGTATTATTTCCAAAAGTGGTCTTGCTGAAAAATTTTACCATAGATTTTCTTGCATGGAAACCTGTTTACGTTTTCCTAAGTCTTAGCTTAAATTTGATACACGGTGCTTTATGCTACGGACCCTATTTTTTTCCAAAAGTGGTTTTGCTCAAAAATTTTACCACAGATTTTTTGTATGGAAATTTTTACGTTTTTTGTATGGAAACCTTATTACGTTTTTCTAAGTTTTAGCTTTAATTTGATACACGGCGCTTTAAGCTACGGACCTTAGTTTTTTTTTCCAAAAATGGTCTTGCTCAAAGTCTTTGCTTTAGTTTTTTTCCCAAACGTGTGCTTTTCCCAAACGTGTGCTTTTGCCATAGAGTTTTTGTATGGAAATCTTTTTAGGTTTTTTTAACTCTTAGCTTTAATTTGATATACGGTGCTTTATGCTACGGACCGTATGTTTTTTGTAAAATTGATCTGGCTCAAAAATTTTACCATAGATTTTTTGTATGGAAACCTTTTTACGTTTTTCTAATGCTTAGCTTTAATTTGGTATACCGTACTTTTTGCTACGGACTTTAGTTTTTTTTCCAAAAGTGGCCTTGCTCAAAAATTTTACCATAGATTTTTTATGGAAACCTTTTTACGTTTTTTGTATGGAAGTTAGTATTATTTCCAAAAGTGGTCTTGCTCAAAAATTTTACCACAGATTTTTTGTATGGAAACCTATTTACGTTTTTCTAACCCTTGGCTTTAATTTGATATACCGTGCTTTATGCTGCGGACCTTAGTTTTATTTCTCCAAAAGTGGTCTTGCGAAAATATTTTACCATAAATTTTTTTGTATGAAAACCTTTCTACGTTTTTTGTATGGAAACTTTTTTACGTTTTTCTAACTCTTAGCTATAATTTGATATACCGTGCTTTATGCTATGAACCTTAGATTTTTTCCAAAAATGGTCTTGCTCAAAAATTTAACCATAGATTTTTTGTATGGAAACCTTTTTATGTTTCTTGTATGGACCTTACTTTTTTTCCAAAAGTAGTCTTGCTCAAAAATTTTGCCATAGATTTTTTGGATGGAAATCTTTTTACGTTTTTCTAACTCTTAGCTGTAATTTGATATACCGTGCTTTATGCTATGGACCTTAGATTTTTTTCCAAAAATGGTCTTGCTCAAAAATTTTACCATAGATTTTTTGTATGGAAACCTTTTTATGTTTCTAGTGTGGACCTTAATTTTTTTTCCAAAAGTAGCCTTGCTCAAAAATTTTACCATAGATTTTTTGTATGGAAACCTTTTTACGTTTTCCTTAGTCTTAGCTTTAATTTGATACGCTGTGCTTTATGCTACGGACCTTATTTTTTTTTTCAAAAGTGGTCTTGCTCAAAAATTTTACCATACATTTTTTATATGGAAACCTTTTTACGTTTTTTGTTTGGAAACCTTATTACGTTTTTCTAAGTCTTAGCTTTAATTTGATACAAGGTGCTTTATGCTACGGACCTTCATTTTTTTTCAAAAGTGGTCTGGCTCAATTATTTTACCATATATTTTTTGTATGGAAACCTTTTTACGTTTTTTGTATCGAAACCTTTTTACGTTTTTCTAAGCCTTAGCTTTAATTTGATATTCCGTGCTTTATGCTACTACGGCCCTAAGTTTTTTTTTGCAAAAGTGGTCGTGCTCAAAAATTTTACCACAGATTTTTGGTACGGAAACCTTATTACGCTTTTCTAAGTCTTAGCTTTAATTTGATATACCGTGCTTTATGCTATGGACCATAGTTTTTTTTTTTCCAAAAGTGGTCTTGCTCCAAAATTTTACCATAAATTTTTTGTATGGAAATCCTTTTACGTTTTTCTAACTCTTAAGTTTAATTTGATATACGGTGCTTTATGCTGCGGACCTTATTTTTTTTTCCAAAAGTGGTCTTGCTCAAAGTCTTAGCTTTAATTTGATATACCGCGCTTTATGCAACGGACCTTAGTTATTTATTTCCAAAAGTAATCTTGCTCAAAGTCTTAGCTTAAATTGGATATACGGTGCTTTGTGCTACGGACTTTAGTTTTTTTCCAAAAGTGGCCTTGCTCAACAATTTTACCATAGATTTTTAGTACGGAAGCCTTATTACGTTTTTCTAAGTCTTAGCTTTAATTTGATATACCGTGCTTTATGCTATGGACCATAGTTTTTTTTCCAAAGGTGGTCTTGCTCAAAAATTTTACCGTAGATTTTTGGTACGGAAGCCTTATTACGTTTTTCTAAGTCTTAGCTTTAATTTAATATACCGTACTTTATGCTATGGAACTTAGTTTATTTTCCAAAAGTGCTCTTGATCAAAATATTTACCATAGATTTTTTGTATGGAAACCTTTTTACGTTTTTTGTATAGACCTTAGTTTTTTTCCAAAAATGGTCTTGCTCAAAAATTTTACCATAGATTTTTTGTATGGAAACCTTTATACGTTTTTCGGCGTCTTACCTTTAATTTGATATACAGTGCTTTATGCTAAGGACCTTAGTTTTTTTCCAAAAGCAGTCTAGCTCAAAAATTTTACCACAGATTTTTTGTATGGAAACGTTTTACGTTTTTTGTATAGACCTTAGTTTTTTTTCCAAAAGTGGTCTTGCTCAAAACTTTTACCATAGATTATTTGTATGGAATCCTTTTTACGTTTTTCGAAGTCTTAGCTTTAATTTGATACACGGTGCTTTATGTTACGGACCTTAGTTTTTTTCCAAAAGTGGTCTTGCTCAAAAATTTTACTATAGATTATTTGTATGGAATCCTTTTTACGTTTTTCGAAGTCTTAGCTCTAATTTGATACACGGTACTTTATGTTACGGACCTTAGTTTTTTCCAAAAGCGGTCTTGCTCAAAAATTTTACCATAGATTTCTTGTATGGAAACCTTTTTACGTTTTTCGTAGTCTTAGCTTTAATTTGATATGCCGTGCTTTATGCTACGGACCTTTTTTTTTCCAAAAGTAGTGTTGCTCCAAACTTTTACCTTAGTTTTTTGTATGGAATTTTTTTAAATTTTTCTAACTCTTAGCTTTAATTTTATATACCGTGCTTTATGCTACGGGCCTTAGCTTTTTTTCCGGAAATGGTCTTGCTCAAAAATTTTACCATAGATTTTCTGTATGGAAGCCTTATTACGTTTTTTGTATGGAAACCTTATTACGGTTTTCTAAGTCTTAGCTTTAATTTGATATACCGTGCTTTATGCTATGGACCTTAGGTTTTTTTTTTTCCAAAAGTAGTCTTGCTCAAAAATTTTACCATAGATTTTTTTATGGAAACCTTTTTACGTTTTTCTAAGTCTTAGCTTTAATTTGATACACGGTGCTTTATGCTACGAACCTTAGTTTTTTTTTTTCCAAAAGTTTTCTTGCGCAAAAATTTTACCACAGATTTTTTGTATGGTAACATTTTTACGTTTCTATAAATCTTAGCTTTAATTTGATATTCCGTGCTTTACGCTACGGCCCTTAGTTTTGTTCCAAAAGTGATCTTGCTCAAAAATTTTGCCATACATTTTTTTTATGGAAACCTTTTTACGTTTTTTGTATGGAAACCTTATTACGTTTTTCTTAGTCTTAGCTTTAATTTGATACACGGTGCTTTATGCTACGGACCTTAATTTTTTTTCAAAAGTGGTCTTGCTCAATTATTTTACCATAGATTTTTTGTATGGAAACCTTTTTACGTTTTTTGTATCGAAACCTTTTTACGTTTTTCTAAGCCTTAGCTTTAATTTGATATTCCGTGCTTTATGCTACTACGGCCCTAAGTTTTTTTTGCAAAAGTGGTCGTGCTCAAAAATTTTACCACAGCTTTTTGGTACGGAAGCCTTATTACGTTTTTCTAAGTCTTAGCTTTAATTTGATATACCGTGCTTTATGCTATGGACCATAGTTTTTTCCAAAAGTGGTCTTGCTCCAAAATTTTACCATAAATTGTTTGTATGGAAATCCTTTTACGTTTTTCTAACCCTTAAGTTTAATTTGATATACGGTGCTTTATGCTGCGGACCTTTTTTTTCCAAAAGTGGTCTTCTCAAAGTCTTACCTTTAATTTGATATACAGCGCTTTATGCAACGGACTTTAGTTATTTTTTTCCAAAAGTAATCTTGCTCAAAGTCTGAGCTTTAATTGGATATACGGTGCTTTGTGCTACGGACTTTAGTTTTTTCCAAAAGTGGTCTTGCTCAACAATTTTACCATAGATTTTTGGTACGGAAGCCTTATTACGTTTTTCTAAGTCTTAGCTTTAATTTGATATACCGTGCTTTATGCTATTGACCATAGTTTTTTTTCCAATGGTGGTCTTGCTCAAAAATTTTACCGTAGATTTTTGGTACGGAAGCCTTATTACGTTTTTCTAAGTCTTAGCTTTAATTTAATATACCGTGCTTTATGCTACGGAACTTAGTTTTTTTCCAAAAGTGCTCTTGATCAAAATATTTACCATAGATATTTTGTATGGAAACCTTTTTACGTTTTTTGTATAGACCTTAGTTTTTTTTTCCAAAAATGGTCTTGCTCAAAAATTTTACCATAGATTTTTTGTATGGAAACCTTTATACGTTTTTCAACGTCTTACCTTTAATTTGATATACAGTGCTTTATGCTAAGGACCTTAGTTTTTTTCCAAAAGCGGTCTAGCTTAAAAATTTTACCACAGATATTTTGTATGGAAACGTTTTACGTTTTTTGTATAGACCTTAAGTTTTTTTCCCAAAAGTGGTCTTGCTCAAAACTTTTACCATAGATTATTTGTATGGAATCCTTTTTACGTTTTTCGAAGTCTTAGCTTTAATTTGATACACGGTGCTTTATGTTACGGACCTTAGTTTTTTCCAAAAATGGTCTTGCTCAAAAATTTTACCATAGATTATTTGTATGGAATCCTTTTTACGTTTTTCGAGGTCTTAGCTTTAATTTGATACACGGTGCTTTATGTTACGGACCTTAGTTTTTTCCAAAAGCGGTCTTGCTCAAAAATTTTACCATAGATTTTTTGTATGGAAACCTTTTTACGTTTTTCGCAGTCTTAGCTTTAATTTGATATGCCGTGCTTTATGCTACGGACCTTTTTTTTCCAAAAGTGGTGTTGCTCCAAACTTTTACCTTAGTTTTTTTGTATGGAAATTTTTTACATTTTTCTAACTCTTAGCTTTAATTTTATATACCGTGCTTTATGCTACGGGCCTTAGCTTTTTTTCCGAAAATGATCTTGCTCAAAAATTTTACCATAGATTTTCTGTATGGAAGCCTTATTACGTTTTTTGTATGGAAACCTTATTACGGTTTTCTAAGTCTTAGCTTTAATTTGATATACCGTTCTTTATGCTATGGACCTTAGGTTTTTTTTCCAAAAGTAGTCTTGCTCAAATATTTTACCATAGTTTCTTTGTATGGAAACCTTTTTACGTTTTTTGTATGGAAACCTTTTTACGTTTTTCTAAGTCTTAGGTTTAATTTGATACACGGTGCTTTATGCTACGGACCTTATTTTTTTCCAAATGTGGTCTTGCTCAAAAATTTTACCATAGCCTTTTTGTATGGAAACCTTATTACGTTTTTCTAAGTCTTAGCTATAATTTGATATACGGTGCTTAATGCTACGGACCTTATTTTTTTCCAAAAGTGGTCTTGCTCCAAAATTTTACATAGACTTTTTGTATGGAAACCTTTTATGTTTTTTGTATGGAAACCTTTTTACGTTTTTCTATGTTTTAGCTCTAATTTGATATTCCGTGCTTTATGCTACGGCCCATAGTTTTTTCCAAAAGTGATGTTGATCAAAAATTTTACCACAGGTTTTTTGTATGGAAACTTTTCTACGTTTTTTGTATGGCTAATTTATTACGTTTTTCTAAGTCTTAGCTTTAATTTGATATACGGACCTTAGTTTTTTTCCAAAAGTGGTCTAGCTCAATGTCTTAGCTTTAACCTGATATACCGTGCTTAATGCTAGGGACCTTATTTTTTTTCGCAAAAGTGGTCTTGCTCAAAGTCTTAGCTTTAACCTGATATACGATGCTTTATGCTACGGATCTTATTTTTTTTTTCTAAAAGTGGTCTTGCTCAAATATTTTACCACAGGTTTTTTGTATGGAAACCTTTTTACGTTTTTTGTACGGAAGCCTTTTTACGTTTTTCTACGTCTTAGCTTTAATTTGATATAACGTGCTTTATGCTACGGACCTTAGTTTTTTTCCCAAAAGTGTTCTTGCTAAAAGTCTTAGCTTTAATTTGATATACCCCAGCAAAAAAAAATTTAAGTCATTCTTCACGATGCCATTTTTTCATTACTTCCAAATTGTCACATATTGCTTTATTTTAGCATTGTAAGAAGTTATTCTAAACAATACTAAAAATGTCATTATTAACCAATTCCAATTTTACAAATTTGGACCGGTTTTTTACTGTAGTGGCCTTTACGAGATATATTTAAAGTACTACATACAAAAACTAAAAATTTGTATCCCCATTTTCCGTTTTTAAACCCGTAAACATAAAAATTAACCTACTTTTCAAAGTGCCTTTTGTTAGGTTGTAATGTTACTGTAGGATATTTAATTCCATATTTAAAAGGTTGTGGATTTAAAAAATATAAAACTATATCCGATTCCTAATATATTAATTTAATGAAGATGTGTAATTCTACTACTAGTAGCTGTAAAGTGATAACAAAAATAAAAATGCGGTTAATTTATATCCCTCTTGTACAAAAGGTTTAAAAAAATGTTTAGATAAAATTATTATATTAAATTCTTTTTTCTGTGTCGAATTCATTCAAAAGTAGATAGTTGAAGTAAATAAGAGTATATAGAAAAAATATTTATGTGCTTTTCATATAAATTTATAGATACCCATTAAAAAAGTCCTTCTGATAGTTTTCTAACATTTTAAGTATCCCTTTTTATTCCCTACAGACTTATTTCATTATTTTTTTAAACATAATATATTATGTTTTGTACACATAAAAAATATACATATAAAAATCAACGCCTTTTAATTTTTCCAAATCGGGTAAAGTATAAATTCGTAATTGTTTTTCAATAATTAATTCTTGTATTATGGGATAACTCTTGTGGAATATAAGTAGCACCACCCAAATATAGTTTTTATCCAGGGACATTCATCAAAAGCGGGTTTGGTTTAAGGAATTCAAATCGGCTGAAATGCGCCCGACAAAGTGCGCCCGACAAAGTGCAATTTCACCCCTATCCTAATCAAAATCACTCGCTGATTACGAAAATCGATACCAGAGAGGGGGGAAATGCCCCTGGGCGGGCCCAGGGGCCCGCAAAAAGTGACCCCAAATTGCGAAAAAATCATATGGGTACTCAAATTTCCGGGAATTTTATAGGGATCAAAAATAACAAAAAAAAATTTTTGGCCGTGGTCCCAGGTGTCCCCAGGCCCCCCCTTAAAATTGGGGGCCTGACCCATTATATAAGTGTGGGTATTCAAATGAAAGAGCACATTGAGAGGAATAGGAACATTGAATAATTTTTCCAAACATTTTAGAGGAAATGCCATATTTTCGGACATTTTAAGAAAACAATTTTAATTTTTTTTCCAAATTTTAAAAATTTTTTATCATCTTTTTATATCGAATGCGAAAAACAGTAAGGAAAAAATACAGGGAATGTTTTTTTTGCAACCAATTTTGCGGAAAATTCAAAATTTTTAGCCTTTTACGAAAAATTTTAAAAAAATTCTGAAAATTGCCAAAATACTGAACAATTTTTCTTTCTACAGTTTTCCCTAAAAACTGAAATTTTTTTTTTTTTTACAGAAAATTAAATCATGAATGAGAAACATCAGCAATTCGATTAAAAATGAAAACTATTAACGGTAATATGCATAAATGTAGTAAAATTAAAACTATTAATGGTAATAGGTATAAATGTAGTAAAATAAAAACTATGAAAACTATTATTCTTGTGACTTACGCAGGAAAACTTTTTTCAGCGAAGCCACCTGCCGTGTCCTACTGGAGGAGAAAACCCTTAAGCGCGGCCTCAGGCCGCCACGCAGAAAAACTTTAGTATGGGAAGACATTTTTTTATTCTTGTGACTTACGCAGGAAAACTTTATTCAGCGAAGCCACCTGCCGCGTCCTACTGGAGGAGAAAATCCTTAAGCGCGGCCGCAGGCCGCCACGCACAAAAACTTTAGTATGGGAAGACATTTTTTTATTCTTGTGACTTACGCAGGAAAACTTTATTCAGCGAAGCCACCTGCCGCGTCCTACTGGAGGAGAAAATCCTTAAGCGCGGCCGCAGGCCGCCACGCACAAAAACTTTAGTATGCGAAGCCAGCCGGCCGCTCTAAAGAAAGTGTTTTTAATAAAACAAAAAAAAAACTGGTTGGACCTGTCCATCGTACAAACATTTTTTTTCCGCATTTTCGCCAAATTTAAAAAAAAAAACAACAAATTATTCCATTTTCTTAATGCTCTCGGATTGCCCTTTCATTTGAATACTCACACTTATAAAATGGGTCAGGCCACCAATGTTAGGGAGGGGGGGGGCTGGGGACACCTGGAACCACGCCCCCAATTTTTTTTCTTTTTTTTTTATCCCTATCAAATTCCAGGAAGTTTGAGTACCCACATGATTTTTCCCCAATTTTGGGTCCCTTTTTGAGGCAACCTAGGGCCGCCCAGGGGCATTTTCCCCCCCTCTCGTATCGATTTTCGTAATCTCCGGATTAATTCCAGGAGGGGGTCATTTTTCATTTTTTTTTTCGCGGTGCGCCCGATAAAGTGCACTTTTGCCATTCAAATCTTGTGGATCTATAGATGAGGGAGATGTTAGAATTCTTATAAATCTACAACGTGCTATATCTATATGATAAATAATAATAAAATTGTTAAGTTTCAAATATGAAATATACTACTCCATTTTTGTGATAAATACATAAATAATCGTCTGGACCTTTATAGATTGCTTGTTGAAGTAATGAGTGCGACACATATCACCCTTGGCTAGTTGTTCCCTTAGGAATTTGTCCTTCGTTAGAATATTTCCAATAGTTTTTATAGATGTTCAAAATCCTGTTGTTTTTGCTGAAGCAAATTTATGTAGATATTCCAAAGTTTGTTGTTTTTGCTGCAGCGAATAGGAGAACAAACAATGTATCATATATTGATTTGGGAACAAGTAAAAATTTGGAACTGATCGGGGTGTCGCCCGTAAACTAGACTTAAGCCTTGATTTGTGTCGGGGTATAATGTTACATTGATATAATTTCACTGTTTTGTTCCATTTTAATATTGTATATTTTCATTGTAATTTTTCATAGCAAAACGAAAAAAGTCTGTGTGGTAAACAGCTGTTTTTGTATTTTTTCAGTGTTGTATTTTTATTGAATAAACGACAATAGTGTTATCGTATCACATGAGTATTATTATCTGGGTACTCGTATGAATAATTAACATATTGTTTTTTTTTTTGTGGTAATTGAACAATAAACTGATTTACCTGATTTCAAGCTTATTTTCACGAATATTTGAGAAAAAAAATTAATAAATAAATCTCATGATTCGTCATTTAATAAGGAAATATTTATAAGTTGATTTTGTTCACTATATCGAATACACTCAGAAAAATATCCTATGGAATTAATACGAAAAATGATTATTTTAATAGTTTTTTACTATTGTTTTTAGTCAATGGTATCGATCACTTTAAATTAATAATATTCAAACTATTGAATCAATAGTCGGTTTCTACTATTATTCTAATAATATTATAGTTTTGAATTAATAGTACATCGAATTAATCTTTAATAGTGTGTACTATTATATTTAAAGTAGACCGTATTGATTTAATTCGGCGAAACTCAGAAACTAATGGGAGCACCTATAAAAATAATAAGAAGATCCTATTAAAACTCAGCAAAATACTAGTGAAGCCACTATTGTTTCAAAAGGAATTTCATATAATTTTAAATGCTGTAAAGCATCATTCAGTTCGTTCCTGCAATTTTCAAAAATTGTAATAATTAAAGACAACAAACATTTAGTAACTTAAAAAATTGTTATATTTATAAAAATTCACTTGATACATTAACGTACAAAATTAAATGATATTTATTAACATAAAAAATTTTCATATTTATTAAAATTCATTTGGTAT
Source organism: Cordilura impudica (assembly GCA_963682025.1). Classification (NCBI taxonomy): domain Eukaryota; kingdom Metazoa; phylum Arthropoda; class Insecta; order Diptera; family Scathophagidae; genus Cordilura; species Cordilura impudica. The sequence goes on along the minus strand of OY821522.1, from coordinate 33,844,314 downwards.
ACCATATACAATAGTAAAAAAAAAAACTAGTAAAATAATAATTTTTCGTATTAATTCCATACGATATTTTCCTGAGTGTATATAAAAACAATATTTGTTATTAAATTTTATAGGTTTTGATTTTTTTTAGCCTGAAAGCTTTTATTCCGTCTTTTAGAAGATGTAAATGAATTGGAGGACCGTCAAATTCTTCGACATCATGTAAAGTTAATGTATTAATGTGTGTATGTACTATGTATGCCTGGTAATGTTCACTAAATTGACTTATTTGCCACAGTCTACATAATAAAACTAATCTTGATTTTTGTAAAATCATTTGTTCAATTTCAAAAAGTGAGACGGAATGTGTGTTTGATTTAGTTAAATAAAAACGTTTTCTATGTAATTTTCCTCTGAATTAAACGTTTTCCACACAATGACAATTTGACAGATTAATATTAAATATATCCTTATACATTAATTGCAAATTACAAATATATATATCTTTTTCTTCATATATTAAATCAGTTTCAAAAAACTTTTGAGTTACAAGTAAATGAGAAAATTTAAGTCCAGCTTTAATAGCAAGTGTATATGGTAGATTTACTCTGGAATTGGTAGCTTTGGCTGAATTTTTGTTTTGCTTGTGCAACGCTTCAAACCGCATGCACCACAAATTTTTTAATGGTCCACACCTGCGAATTGCAGATGGATAATGTAATAAAAAATGAAACTTTGGTTTCAATGGTTCTTTGAATAATTTAATGTACAGGGAATTATGTTTTGATACTAAATGTTCAAGAGATTTTATATCAATTTCATTTATATGAGGCAGCATAACTAAATCAATAATCTTAATCAAAACTATTAAAAGTTCCCACATTTTATCATTTATGGGTATTAAATCTCCGATCATTAATGGTAAATAATTTAGAAAGGTTATAGTTTCACGCGCAGTCAATTTTAAATTACATAATTTTAATGTAGACAAAGCAAAAGGTGGAGATATGTTTCCAATTTCTGTTTCTCCATAGTCAAACATTTGTTTTCTATAGTTTAAAATATCTAGTGTTATTAATTTAGATATTTCTATATAGTGTACTAATATTTTTGTAATGTCATATGTACAGACACCTTCAAAGAGGTCATGCATTATATCAAAGTAAAAATTATTAGTCACATGAAAAGATTTAATATCATTGAAAACACAGTTTTCCTTAATTCCAGTTAATTTTACATTATTGCTCATAATATCTGTTGTATAGTTATCAATTGTTCGTAATGAATTTTTATGTTCTGTTGTGTCCGACTGCATTTCAAATTTAGACCTTTTACAAGCTCTACAATAATAGTGTGAGTTGAAGCTGGAAGCAAATCCTAAATACGTGTTCAGTCCCAAGTTATCCCCAACAACGAAAGCTAAAATGAAATGGATGTGGTAGGTTTTATCAAGAACTTCAATTTGTATGCCTTGTGTTTCTAAATTTTTAATACGGTCTATAAAAGGTTTGATTGAAAAAGAATTCCCATATAAAGACCGGTCTTTCGTTTTAAAAAACCCAGCAACAAATATATTGCATAACTTGGATAACTGATGTTGTGGAATAGTTGGAAATGTATAGTATACACCACAAATTGACTGGTCTTTAGCATGTGAACCCAGAGGATTATCGACACAAAAATCATCTAAAAACAAGATATAAGGAATTGATAGTTTTCCTTCAAAAATTTCGATTTTTTTTCCAAATTGTTTCATTTATTAAGTTACCATAACTACCCGGAGCACATTGGTTTAATTTTTCAGTATTCTCCAAAGTTTGCTGAAATATATTTGTGCTTTCAAAATATTTTTTTATTTGAAATTCTAGGGGCATTATTTCAATTCAATTAAACATTCTTCCTTTATTTACATATTTTAACAAATTTTGATATTTACATATGAGATCTTATCTTTACATATAGATATTGCAACAAATAATACATAGGATCTAAAGATATTAAATAGTTTTATATTATTTTTTAATGATTTTTAAAGGAAAATGGGAGGAAAAAACCTCTATATGATTTAATAAATTCAAATACTATCTGAAAATATTTATGTGCTTATAGGAGGTTTATTAGAAATAATAGACTCTATAAGCACATAATTTTCAATTTGGTGATTTCTTTTTAATTTTACGTTATTTCTCTACATTCTCTTATCAGTGGGTAAGAGGAATTTTCAATTTTGGCAAAGTAATTGTTATCAATCCTTGTTATGAAATCGATAATTTTTTCATAACCTGTTTCTTCATGAAGAAGATTTGTAGGATACCTCCAGGGCTTTTTATTTAGCATTTTAAGACATTTGTTTTGTATAATTTGTAAGCGTTTTAGGTGGCAGTTGGCAGCGTCACTCCAAATAGGACACGCGTATGTTAATATCGGCCTTATAACACTTTTGAAGAGTAGATTTTTGTTTTTGGGGTTTAGAAATGACCTTCTATTTAGTAGTGACCATAATGCTTTAAATGATTTTATAGCTTTTTGACACGTAGCCATAATATGTTGTTTAAAAGTAAGCTTTTTGTCCAAGACAACTCCGAGATATTTGACATGATTAAGTACATTTATGGTATTATTTCCAATATGAAGATGACGTCTTGGCAGTCTTTTGGGAGATTTGTTGAACGGAAAAATAATTGCTTGGGTCTTGTTTGGATTAATTTTGATTTTCCATTTGTGAAAATATTTACTGCAATTTACAAGTCCCTTTTCCATTTTCTTCAGGAGTGCACTTGTAAGTTTGTTTGAAGAAATTAGCGCAGTATCATCTGCGTAGTAAGCTACTTTCATATACTTCGGAACTTTGAAATCGGATGTATATATCGAGTAAAGCAATGGCGACAAGACTGATCCTTGAGGTAACCCTGTGGTGATGGTTTTTGGAGATGATGTTTCATTATTAATCGAAAATTTAAAGCTTCTGCCGTGAATGAAATCTGAAATAAGTTTGCATAAATATTTTGGTATATTTGCATCAAGAAGTTTAAATACTAGGACATTATGCCAAACGGTGTCAAACGCTTTTTCGATATCCAACAATATTAGACCCGTTGAACGTTTATTGTTTTTATTGCTGATTATTTGATTTTTAATTCTGTTTATTTGGTGAGTAGTGCTATGCCCTTTTTTAAATCCAAATTGTTCTTTAGCAACAATAGAATTGGTCGTTACAAATTCACTAAGACGAGAATGTAGTATTTTTTCAAATATTTTACCTAAGTTACTTAATAAACTAATAGGTCTATAGCTATTTGGGTTATTTTTTGGCTTATTAGGTTTATTGACAGCTATAACCTTAGCATTTTTGAAATGGTTTGGGAAATAGTTGAGTTTGATGCAGCTGTTATATATTATAACCAGTAATTTTAGAGCTTTGAGTGGTAGTTTCTTTAAGAGCAGGTTCGGAACATTGTAAAAACCAGGGGATTTTGAGGGTTTTATTGATGAAACAATATTCATTACTTCTTCAAGAGATGTATAAATTGCAGATTCAGAACTGGGATTTTCCTTCTTAAAATTGTGTTTATTAGTGTATCTGCCGAGTGGTTATAGTTCGAAGTGAGGTTATTTGCTTGGACAAATGTATTTGCCAGGACTTCAGCCTTGTCCTTATCAGATATTATTTTTGTATTTCCAACTTTGAAGTGAGCGATTTGATTTTTTCCTTTTCCTCGTAAGTTCCTGCTTATTTTCCAAAATGATTTATCACCTGGTTTTAAATTGGATAATAATTGAGACCATTTCTTATTGCGCTCCGAATTAATACTTTTATCAATCATGTTACTTAGAAACTTAGTACATTGATTACAAAAAGTTTGCTCGGCTATATTTGAAGATCGTTGGCTTTTTCTTTTAAAGCTTCTCCTTAGTTTAATATATTTCACAGTACTTTCTGGTAATGTGTAATTATTTTGTTGAGTTATTTTAGGTGTAGACACATCCCTTGCTTCGAAAACTACATTTATAAATTTTTGGATTTCCCGATCAATTACTGCCTTGGTATTGTATATATCGGAATATAACGTGATTTTATTGTCTAAAAAATTCATATAAATGTTCCAGTTGGTTGCACTATAATCATAATAATTGAGGTCAACCTGCAAGGCCATTGACCTTTTAAGTGTACATATAATGGGGCGATGGTCTGATGGTATTTCGTAATCCATTGTTTTTACGTCTATATTTAAAGCGGAGTTGCTTAAAATAATATCGACTGTGGATGCTTCGCGATTGTGTTGATGGGGGAATAGGGTTGGACTATTAGGATAGTGAATAAAAAAATTGCTTGATTGCTGTAGGTTGTTGAGTGCGATTCCTGCAGTATTATTTGAACGACAATTCCATGAACAATGTTTGGCATTTAGGTCACCAAAAACAATATATTCTTTGGTGGAAGGTGTTAGGTTCAAGATATCAGCACAGAAGTTATGGGTATATCTTGGTGAATATAACGAAGATACAACAATTGGTCTATTATTTATAATAACTTCAATTGAGATGTTTTCGATTGATGAGGTGTTTGATATAAAGAGGTTTTTATGAGCGACAGATTTATGAATTAACAGAGCTACTCCTCCTCCTCTTGCATCTGTTCTGTCACTTCTATATAAATAATAATTTTTAAAGTAGGGTCTATGATTTTCTGAAAAAAATGTTTCATTCAAAGACGCTACTTTAATATTTTCTCGTTCAATTAGTATCTCAAATTGTTTTAATTTAGAAAAGTTTGAAATGCCATTAGCATTCAAGTGAAGCATTTTGAATTCGTTTAAATTATTAGTATAATCCATGGGCGTATTTTACCATTGACATTACAACTTTGATTTGTTGTACTTTTGAAGTGCACTTATGCAAATCATCCATAATAAATCGTTGTTAGTTCTCAGCTGGTTAGCATATGTGGCTTTGCTGTTATTTATTGTGTTATTGTTAATGTTATTGTTACAATTTGAGTTGTTTCTTAAATTAGGGAAATCTCCTACCTTTAATTGAAATGAGTTATTTTGTTGTTGTTGTCTGCTAGTATTCTGACTTTTAGATGTTACTCTTGTTCTGGTTTCCAAATAGAGAGAACGAAAAGGACAATTGATGTCGTTCGCAGAGTGATCAGTTCTCTCTTTTCCATGTTTTTTGCAATTAAAGCATGTAAAAACAGCTGGTCTTTTTTCATTTGTGTTAAACGGACACACACTCGTATGATGTTGTTCTGCACATATCATACACGCAGCACTACGATGACAATGTTCACCTCCATGGCCATACATTGAGCAGTTCCAGCATTGAGTTGGTTTATTTCTGGATTTAGATTTGTATTTTTTCCAGGAAATTATAATATTTGAAATTGTTCTTACGTTTCTTAAGGCAGTTGGGTTAAAATTTTTACGTACAAATTGAACTTTGTAAACTGCATTGTTGTTCGAACTGAATTTGGTGATTATTTCAGCTACTGAAGAAGGGGACAGGTTATAGCTTTTTAGCTCTGCGGTGATGTCCTCAGTTTTTATGCGGGGTAAACCGTGTAAAAGAGTGGTGTATAACCTATTATCTTTGGAGCCATAAGAGTGAAACTCCAACTTACTCTCTTTAAGAATTTGCTTGTAGCATTCGTACATTTCTTTACTTGGAGCAAAAATTTTAGTACCAATTGAAGTACGTTTGAAAATACAGTCTTTACCAAGTAGTTTTTGTATTTCTGTAAATGAGGCGTTAGCTTCAACAACAATAGGTGGAGGTTTGTGTTGTTTAACCTCGTTAATATTTGATACAGGAGTTACGTCCATATCATTAAGGCCAGCAAGCAGGCTAAATCTGTTGCTTGAAGTTGACGCGATATTCGGGTTAAAACCCGGAGGAAGTTTTGTCATCTTCTTGTTGGCAAGGAGCTTTCTTTTTGTTGAAGATTTGGCACCTCGGGCCATCGCTAGATATTTTATTCCTGTTTTAAGCTGAATTGACTACCACGTGAGTTCAAATGAGATCAAGAATAGGCAATTGCAAAAACAAAAATATACACTTGTTATTAATTTTAAATAGTTGTACTCTAAGCGCTTTAATTATTTACACGACCGTTCGTAAAGAGAATTAGATTCGAACTGGCTAGGGGCATTATTACACCTGTAACTTTATTAGAATCAATCGTGGGAGAATTATTGATAATAATTTCGCAAATTTCTTCATTAATAGTATAAAACGATGGCTTTTTAAACAAATCTTTCGATTCTAATTCTTGAAAAAATTTGTATTCAGATTTGATAGATTGAAATGGGGCCATAAATTGTTCTAAAATATTTGTAGCTAGAAATTTGTTTTGATATAAGATCCATTATCGGATTAGTTACTTCATCTTCTACTTGCTTCATAATTTCTAAAACGTTTTTTCTATTAAAATTTTGATGGTTGTGTAAAGATAAGGCAAGTGTCAGTCCAGTTAAATTAGTCGATACAGGTGGTAAATGAGCTTCCAAAGGCGGTATAATACAGTTTGTTCTAGTCATATTCTGATTATCAACAAATTTTCTTTCACTTATTGAATTATTATTCATATTACTTTTAATAATATGTACATTGTCTTGGCTTTCTCTACATTCAATTACTGTACTGTCATTAGAATTTTCCATTTTTTTTTCATGAACTCTAACAATATGTCTTTTAAAAGAATACAAATTTCCAAAGTGCTGAAAGCAATTATCCTCTATACATATGAAATCTTTAATATGCTCCAAAATATGAGAAGTTTTGATGTGATTAATTATAGTGTTGGATGAAATATAAATTTCGGACTTCTCACGACGTAAAAAACATTTCATTTTGATAAAATTTATGACTCTTTTAAAATCTGTAAAATATTGCTAACGTTGCAATTTACTTCTGTTTTGAAATTGTAGAAAAAAGTTTCTATGAAATTATATACATTTTGTGCTTCTTTAGGATATTCAAAGTTCATTACGTGAAACAGCTTGAAAGTAACATCCAAGCATTTCAAAAAGGAATTAAATTTATATATTATACCATCATAGTAACAAAAAAAATATTTCAAATCCGCAGTTCCTTCTTCAATTACAATCATCACCGGCTGACATGTTAATCCTTTTTGCAGATACTTTTATTTTAGTTGGTCAATTTTTGACATGTACTGACTGGCAGATAGACAGTAAATGATGCATGATTCCTGAGAATCAATTATTGATGGTTTCCATTTTGTTCTTTTAATGTTTTTCCTTATTGCAATTATTGATGGTTTCAGAACAGCATGAAGAAGTAAAAACAATTTATAATCACGCGAATCTACGGACCAAAATTGAAAAAATATGTATTATCAATAAAAAATGTACTTATATTTTATTTATTGTAAAATATACACAAACTTACTTTCATGAATATTGTTTTCCAATTCTTTTATTAAGTTAATTGAAGTTTTGTCTTTAACATGCTTCAAAAAGTAAGGCACGATTTTAATGGAAAATGTTGGCCACAATGCAAATAATTGAGATGGGTTATCTTTGAAAACAATATTATAATCTATTTCAACCTATATAGAAGTAAATAGAAAAGCTATGAAGTATTTGAAACAAATACGTCTTACTAATATAATTACTTACCAAGGCATGTCCAAGACTATGTTTAAAAAGTGGCCATTTTTTTATTATTGTCGGAGTATCTGCAGTTTTTATATCCAGTTGTCTGATGTGTAATACCGAGGCCCATTTAGTTTCTACGGTAGCACATGGCGCATTATTGTGTGTTAGCCAGATAATATCTTCTGTATTCACATCACTCTCACTTACATTGCTTTCCAATTCTGGTATTGGTATAGTTTCGGAAGGACCTTTAAAATATATTGTTAATTCATACAATGAGTAAAGCGCCCCGGTAGGTGAGTAGGTAGCGTGCTCACCTATCATGCGGGGGTCGTGGGTTCGATTCCCACCAGAGGCTTTGGTCTGTCGCTGCAAAACCAGCCAAATGGTCTTTGTCACCCGGCTTATCCCTGGACCCAAATTAGAATACAAATTTACTTTGTATTGTAATTAATATAGATAAATAAATAAATAAATAAACATTCAGTAATACATACCCTCGTTAATTCCACATTTTTTTAATTTTCTCACTTTGGCACGCGCATTGACTGCTTTATCGTGCAGCTTACCAGTTGGATTCAGTTCGCGTCCTCGTTTGTTTAAATAGTAATGCTAAAAGAAAATGATGTTATGTACAAATTTTATAAAAGTTCTGATAATAGTAGGATAGTAAATAATGCCTTACTTTGTTTTCTGAAGGAAAAATAGATATAATTGCATTAGTTGCACTAACTATGTCATGCATTGACATTACTTTATTATTATTTGAGAAGGTGTCGACTATAACAGACGTTAAAAAATCTTTGCTAATTTCATCTAGACAACTTTTAGATTTAGATTGATTTAAGATTTCAACGCCTTTTTCTGACCCATTCAAAAGCTCAAGAAGTTTTGCATCTGTGAATGTATTATTTTCCCGTTCAGTGGAAGATGACGCAGACACTGGAGTGTGGTCAGTTATAACGGAATTAGATTCGATCCATTCCCTACAAGATTTTGAAAGAGACAATGTGCTTGCCTACAAAATAATAACATACAACAAAGTTAAATATCTTGAATAGCAACAAGACTAAAAGAAACACTTGCATCTTTCCTCCAGATGTTCAAATGATATCTGAACTTAGCTCTGGTTCCTAAAAGTGGAACTGGAAATAATTCATTGATGTCCGATTCTGTTGCAACGAGAAGACTTTCAATATCGAAATTATGATCTATAATTTAAAAAAATTAAATTTAGTATCATGTTCTGTATAAAATAGTAGTTATGGTTAAATAATATAAGACTAGAAATCATTCTTACCAACAACACGCTTGTAAATTGTTTCACAGAATCCAAATGTGTCTCATATTAAATGTTGAAGATCGTCAAAATTAGTACTTGAAGGACTTGAACTAATTTCATCGGGTGCATTGTTGCGATTCATTTGTAATTTTTTGTTCTTTTCCCAATTTTTAAATTTAAAATTCAGATAAATATTGATATAATGATCCGTTGGATAATTCTAAACTGCCTCCTTCAGTAAAATGCTTACGCTTCTGTGCATGACCAACATGTGATCATCAGCCCCACACTATTGGTGCCGTCCACGTAAACTCCCTGAATCTTTCGATTATTAAGGGCCTAGGACAGGTTAATCACCTAGTTGGAGCATTTTAGCTTAGTCCGATCTTACAGCATACTGAAAGAGAAGTTGAGAATAATACAAAGGCTATCAAAATAGAAAGCCGATGTCCCAAATTAGGATCAGAATCCTAAAACACAACTTATCGCTTTGAAACTTTTTTCTAATTTTTTTACATAAAACTGAACCGATTTGGGGGAGAAAATATAAGAAATCAAAAAAAAAAATGGCCACGTTAATGTATATATATACTGGATTTCAACCCTAATTTGAAATTGATTTAATAATATACTATATTAAATTAATATACTGGCACAAGTGTTGTTCTTTTAATTTTTGTATATGTATATATATTTTGTAAATAATTCAATAAAATCACTGTTCATTTTACCAATAGTTTTTGTTTTATCACAATTTTCCATATTAAATTATATTCATTGATATTATTAAATCAATAGGATTACTGTTAATTTTACCGCAAGTTTTTCTTTATGGTTTTGCCATATTAAATGAATAGTATATTCACATTAAAAAACTAGCAGCAAATTTAATAGTGATCCTATTGCTTTAATATGACAACGCTAAAAAAAAACGCTGGTGTTAAAATGTTGGGGATGGAGGTAAAGGGAATGAAAGAATTTGCAATCTTTTTACCTCTGTCTCAAACAACTGTAATTGACAATTACGAACAATAGACTTATTGAAAATAGACTTACCTTTTACAAATTCACTTTTTGCCGGCATATGTACCACAGCATACGAGTATATGTATGTATGTACATATGTATGTTCCCAATTGTTTTCACTTTTTTCAATATTTTTATTATTTTTTTTTCTTTAATAGTCTTTCGTTTAGATATTAATTTTATGTTTTCTATGAACTGTATTTATTTCGTTTATTACAATTTGGTATACTTATATTTTTGTCTGTCTTTTCTCACACTTGCTTTGCATACATGTGTTAACTCCACAAGTGTTTCGTCTTTACTGCTGTAATGTGTATTGGTCATGTCAATACGAGCAACTCAGCGCTGGCATCATAGCACAGCGCAGTAGCAGCATTAATTTCTAACTGTATTTTAACGGATTTCTTATACGGTGGTCACATTAGTTCAATAGTTCTTCATATTGATATTAAAACTTGATACGATTATACTATTAAATCAATGGGATTACCATTGCTAAAAAACAATAAGAAACAGTAAACTATTAGAATAATATTATATCTTATAGAAAATATAATGTGAAATGTCCCATTGAAAATTAATAGGGGCACCACATTAATTTGATACGGTGTTTTCACTGATTTTTAATATGGTGATCACATAACTTCAATAGTTTTTCCCATTGATGTATAATAGTTTCAAACTTATTGTTTCTATAGTACACAACTATTAAATTCCTATTGCTGTAATGTGATTTGGGCGAAATTTTGTCCCTATTAAATTAATAGGGACCCTTTTGGCGAATTAATAGGATACTTTTTTCTGAGTGTACTTATTCGGTTTTTAGCGTAAAACAATTAATTGGCTTTTCAATACAAAACCTTTATCACTAGCAAAACAAAAAGAAAAAACACGCGGATAAGTCGAAATTTTAATTATAAAGTGGTAAAAAAATAATAATATTTAATAAATAAATTAAAAAATAAATTGTCTGCACAGGTAAGTATAAGTATGTCTAGTCAAAGATCTTTCCGTAGAAAAGTTAAGTACGAGCGAGATCGACTGGCCACTATTTTGAACACTCGTAGGACCGGCCAGGAGATGCTGATTGAACCAGAACAATTACCGCAGTGCCCAAAAGTGGTAGTTGAGGCTCCACAAGAAGATATTGACGAGCCAGAAATTAATTTTTGTGAAGATTCGCCACAACCTTTGCAACAGAAGCTGCAAAAGTGGTTTCACCAATTCAGTCCATCAGTAAAATGTTGCAACAATCTCCTTAGAATATTAAAATCAGAAAATATGGATGTACCCACTAGTGTTGGCGGTCTCATAGAAAGGGGAAAAAGATGTGCAGTGAGAACCGTCGCTCCTGGGGAGTACATCCATATAGGTTTAGCAACTCAGTTGCTAAAAGCTAAGGAGGTATTGTTGCAGCATTCTGACAATAAAATATTGTTGGATATAGGCATTGATGGTGTACCACTTTATAAGAGTTCTGCCGTGGGGTTGTGGCCAATTTTGGCTAAAATTGTTAACGAACCACTCGTCGATGTTTTCTTGGTAGGAACCTATTTATATAGGCAAAAACAAACCCTTAATCATTGATAACATTCTGCACGATTTTGTGGAAGAATTAAAATCATTAGCAGAAGGATTAAAAATAGGACAAAGGATTTTCAAAATTCAAATTCGGGCTTTTATTTGTGACACCCCGGCAAGGTCGTTGATATGCGGTACAAAAGGTCACAATGCCTTGAACGGCTGCCATAAGTGTCTTCAAGCAGGATTCCGGATTGGACACAGAACGGTCTTTTCTGATTCTGTTGGCCCAAAACGAACAGACATTGGCTTTAAAAATAGAACGGACATTACTTATCACAAAGGGTTGTATGTAGAAATGGGTTCAAATTTAGAATCATTGGGTATAGAAATGATCAAGCAGTTTCCTTTAGACTGCATGCATTTATTGGATTTAGGAGTTACGAAAAAAATTTTACACCTTTTGTTCAACAATAAAAGTAACCAACAAATTCGGCCTTCCACCAAAGCCATAATCTCAAGTCATCTTATTTCTTTTGCCCCCTTTATATCAATTGAATTTTCAAGAAAACCAAGAACACTCGACGAAATGAAAAGGTGGAAGGCCGTTGAGTACAGGCAAATAGCTTTGTACTCAGGAATAGTGTTGCTAAAAGACTATGTGGATTCCGATTTCTTCCAACATTTTTGTTTGTTTGCGGTAGCGTATAGGATATTTGTTGGATCAAAAATATTTAACCCAACTATATCTCACAGAAATGCTGAAGATATGTTAACACTTTTTGTAAAAAATTACTCCATTTTTCATGGGAACGAAAATTTATCATATAACATACACAACATTCTTCACGTGGCCGAATGCTACAAAGATTATGAAAACTTAATGAATGTATCTGCATACGATTTCGAAAATTTTCTCCAACAATTAAAGCGGAGTGTTAAAATGCCCAGACATATCGACAAACAAATTTTTAATAAATTTTTGTACAGCCCTATAATTTTGAATCCAGTAAATAAAAAAATTAAAAAACATAAAAATGAAGAAGTGAAATCAATAACTTTAAACGGCTTTACATACAAAACAAAATTTCCCGACAATATATGTTGTATAAGCAATACCACATATATAACAATAACATGTATTTCTGAAAAAGGAAATTTTTGTGGAAAAAAATTCTTAAATTTAAAAAGTTTTTTTGAATATCCAATAAATTCGCTAGATATTGGTATTGTTTTTTCCGAAAATTGGGAAATAGACGAAGTAGAGAGTGCATTTTTCTTAAAAGATGTAACAAAAATTCAGTTACTTCCTTCTAAGGAAGGTGCTGTATTGATTCCTTTAATAAATTAATACAGATTTATAAAAATATTTTTTTTAGAAAACTTTTCAAAATGTACAAAAAACCGTACAATAAAAAACCACCAGTACCTAAAAATGATGAACCCCAAAGCCAAGTTCTACAACATGAATTAATTGCAATAATTGGCATATTAAACAAAAAATAGACTTGTTAACAGGTAAGAATAATTATATAAATTTTTATTATCCGAGTATAAAAAATTTTTGTTTATTTTCAGAAAATTATGAAACAATGAAAAATGAAATGAGAGGCAATTGAATGTAAAAAGAGGAATAAAATTTAATTAAAATTTATGCCATGATTAATTTGACAATTGTTTTTTTTTTGTTGATCACATTGATCCATCCTTTATATTTTATTCCTCCCTAAAACTGAATTTAATATAACATTTAATATTTTTTAACCTGTTCATTAAAATTAATTATTTATTTTACTTAGATATTAAAACCCAAAATGCTTTGGTTGTGGATGTTTTGGGTGAAAACACCGCTGCTATAAAAAATTGTATAAAAAGCCAAACCCCAAAATATACCACAATGTTTCCAATTACAACATTGGAAGAATTTAAAAAGTTAGAAGAGAATATAAACGAGGACAATAAAAAGGAATATGTAAGTATAAATCATAATATATTCATAAACTTTTGTTGATCAAATAATAAATTTTTAAGTTTTATTATTACATATTTTAACATTTAATTTCAACTAAAATTAATTTAATTTCTCAATTAGAGTGCTTCAATTCGAGCAATTACAGGACCCCGTGGGTTAAGAAAGGGACTATGTGATATTGTTTCACCGGAAGTATTAGTGGAATTCAATGTAGACGGAAGCCACAATAAAAAACGTCTTTTGAACTACCCTAAATTTATAAAAATATTATTGGGTAAGTAATATCAACTGTAATTTTTGTACCCTATGTGGTTTGGGTATAATGACTTTTATTTATTTTCTATATCCAATTAGTTGGACCGAAGAAATAGGGTCTCTAAGCCATGGTATAGGGTATCGTATAGTCGGTCTTGACCGACTATAATTTTCTTACTTGTTATACATATTTTAATGGGAAATTAAGTACTAAATATTATTTTATTTGTATTTATAGGTGGAACTTGTTACGAAAATAATTCCGAAAAATCTTTTAAAGGTGATTTAAGATCTGCTTTGAAACTCGGAAAAAATCGCCACTTCAAAGAAAAGCATATTTTGAAGAAAAACAATATAATTCCAAAGGAAAATATGCCGCAACAAGATGCTTCTGTTAATGAAGTTAACAGTTTACTATCAAATTTGTTAGAAGATAGTTTCTAAAAATTTTATTTCTTTATAATACATTTTTAATTTAATATTGATCTCCTTTAAAACAAATGAATTGTTTATTGACAAAAATATTGTATTTCTTTATAATACATACTTTTAATTTATATTGATCTCCTTTAAAAAAATGAATTGTTTTTTGACAAAAATAATAGATTTTAATAAATCATAAAAAGAAATATTTGCCGCATTTTCTTTTATTTTTAATTTTTTGAAATGCTTCGGATGTGTTTCTAATAATAGGACAAAAATTAATTTTAAAATCCGAAATTGAACCAATTCATAAGAAATCTTTTTTCATCGCATCTTAAATACGCAAAAGAATAGATTATTTTACAATTATTAAGAGGGGAAAAAGATGTGCAGTGAGAACCGTCGCTCCTGGGGAGTACATCCATATAGGTTTAGCAACTCAGTTGCAAAAAGCTAAGGAGGTATTGTTGCAGCATTCTGACAATAAAATATTGTTGGATATAGGCATTGATGGTGTACCACTTTATAAGAGTTCCGCCGTGGGGTTGTGGCCAATTTTGGCTAAAATTGTTAACGAACCACTCGTCGATGTTTTCTTGGTAGGAACCTATTTATATAGGCAAAAACAAACCCTTAATCATTGATAACATTCTGCACGATTTTGTGGAAGAATTAAAATCATTAGCAGAAGGATTAAAAATAGGACAAAGGATTTTCAAAATTCAAATTCGGGCTTTTATTTGTGACACCCCGGCAAGGTCGTTGATATGCGGTACAAAAGGTCACAATGCCTTGAACGGCTGCCATAAGTGTCTTCAAGCAGGATTCCGGATTGGACACAGAACGGTCTTTTCTGATTCTGTTGGCCCAAAACGAACAGACATTGGCTTTAAAAATAGAACGGACATTACTTATCACAAAGGGTTGTATGTAGAAATGGGTTCAAATTTAGAATCATTGGGTATAGAAATGATCAAGCAGTTTCCTTTAGACTGCATGCATTTATTGGATTTAGGAGTTACGAAAAAAATTTTACACCTTTTGTTCAACAATAAAAGTAACCAACAAATTCGGCCTTCCACCAAAGCCATAATCTCAAGTCATCTTATTTCTTTTGCCCCCTTTATATCAATTGAATTTTCAAGAAAACCAAGAACACTCGACGAAATGAAAAGGTGGAAGGCCGTTGAGTACAGGCAAATAGCTTTGTACTCAGGAATAGTGTTGCTAAAAGACTATGTGGATTCCGATTTCTTCCAACATTTTTGTTTGTTTGCGGTAGCGTATAGGATATTTGTTGGATCAAAAATATTTAACCCAACTATATCTCACAGAAATGCTGAAGATATGTTAACACTTTTTGTAAAAAATTACTCCATTTTTCATGGGAACGAAAATTTATCATATAACATACACAACATTCTTCACGTGGCCGAATGCTACAAAGATTATGAAAACTTAATGAATGTATCTGCATACGATTTCGAAAATTTTCTCCAACAATTAAAGCGGAGTGTTAAAATGCCCAGACATATCGACAAACAAATTTTTAATAAATTTTTGTACAGCCCTATAATTTTGAATCCAGTAAATAAAAAAATTAAAAAACATAAAAATGAAGAAGTGAAATCAATAACTTTAAACGGCTTTACATACAAAACAAAATTTCCCGACAATATATGTTGTATAAGCAATACCACATATATAACAATAACATGTATTTCTGAAAAAGGAAATTTTTGTGGAAAAAAATTCTTAAATTTAAAAAGTTTTTTTGAATATCCAATAAATTCGCTAGATATTGGTATTGTTTTTTCCGAAAATTGGGCAATAGACGAAGTAGAGAGTGCATTTTTCTTAAAAGATGTAACAAAAATTCAGTTACTTCCTTCTAAGGAAGGTGTTGTATTGATTCCTTTAATAAATTAATACAGATTTATAAAAATATTTTTTTTAGAAAACTTTTCAAAATGTACAAAAAACCGTACAATAAAAAACCACCAGTACCTAAAAATGATGAACCTCAAAGCCAAGTTCTACAACATGAATTAATTGCAATAATTGGCATATTAAACAAAAAATAGACTTGTTAACAGGTAAGAATAATTATATAAATTTTTATTATCCGAGTATAAAAAATTTTTGTTTATTTTCAGAAAATTATGAAACAATGAAAAATGAAATGAGAGGCAATTGAATGTAAAAAGAGGAATAAAATTTAATTAAAATTTATGCCATGATTAATTTGACAATTGTTTTTTTTTGTTGATCACATTGATCCATCCTTTATATTTTATTCCTCCCTAAAACTGAATTTAATATAACATTTAATATTTTTTAACCTGTTCATTAAAATTAATTATTTATTTTACTTAGATATTAAAACCCAAAATGCTTTGGTTGTGGATGTTTTGGGTGAAAACACCGCTGCTATAAAAAATTGTATAAAAAGCCAAACCCCAAAATATACCACAATGTTTCCAATTACAACATTGGAAGAATTTAAAAAGTTAGAAGAGAATATAAACGAGGACAATGAAAAGGAATATGTAAGTATAAATCATAATATATTCATAAACTTTTGTTGATCAAATAATAAATTTTTAAGTTTTATTATTACATATTTTAACATTTAATTTCAACTAAAATTAATTTAATTTCTCAATTAGAGTGCTTCAATTCGAGCAATTACAGGACCCCGTGGGTTAAGAAAGGGACTATGTGATATTGTTTCACCGGAAGTATTAGTGGAATTCAATGTAGACGGAAGCCACAATAAAAAACGTCTTTTGAACTACCCTAAATTTATAAAAATATTATTGGGTAAGTAATATCAACTGTAATTTTTGTACCCTATGTGGTTTGGGTATAATGACTTTCATTTATTTTCTATATCCAATTACTTGGACCGAAGAAATAGGGTCTCTAAGCTATGGTATAGGGTATCGTATAGTCGGTCTTGAACGACTATAATTTTCTTTCTTGTTATACATATTTTAATGGGAAATTAAATACTAAATATTATTTTATTTGTATTTATAGGTGGAACTTGTTACGAAAATAATTCCGAAAAATCTTTTAAAAGTGATTTAAGATCTGCTTTGAAACTCGGAAAAAATCGCCACTTCAAAGAAAAGCATATTTTGAAGAAAAACAATATAATTCCAAAGGAAAATATGCCGCAACAAGATGCTTCTGTTAATGAAGTTAACAGTTTACTATCAAATTTGTTAGAAGATAGTTTCTAAAAATTTTATTTCTTTATAATACATTTTTAATTTAATATTGATCTCCTTTAAAACAAATGAATTGTTTATTGACAAAAATATTGTATTTCTTTATAATACATACTTTTAATTTGATATTGATCTCCTTTAAAAAAATGAATTGTTTTTTGACAAAAATAATAGATTTTAATAAATCATAAAAAGAAATATTTGCCGCATTTTCTTCTATTTTTATACCCTATACCACTATGTGGTTTGGGTATAATGACTTTGTGCTGCTGTTTGTAACACCCAAAAATATTTGACCTAGACCCATCTTTAATTATACCGATCGAATCAGAATCACTTTCTGAGTTGATTTAACAATGTCCGTCCGTCCGTCCGTCCGTCCGTCCGTCCGTCCGTCTGTGTGTCCATGTAAAGCTTGTAATCAAACTGCAGGTCGCAAATATGAATATATTTTGATGAAATTTGGTATATTAGCTTTTATCGGCCATGGGATGAACGCTATTGAAATTGGTGAGAATCGGTCCATGTTCAGACCTAGCCCCCATACAAATTACCCATATGAAATCGACATAAATTGCCATAAGATCCAAATTGTCAAGTAGATCTTACGCAAATTGGGTTTGTATGCGTTCATTACATCCACTAATGAGTAGTCCAAAAATGATCCCTTTGACCCCATATAGATCTGCTTCCCGATCTTCAGTTAAATCTATTAAAAAACAAAAATATTGCACTGATTCTTCTCAAATTTTGTTTGTACATATTTTTGCAAAATACAAACATGATCAGGATCGGTCCATTTTTGGACCTAGCCCCTTTATAGATATAGCATCCGATATGAACTTTTTTATATCTGCAGCCAAAAAAATTAATAAAAATCCCACTCAAATTTGGTTTTTGCTTATTTTCTATGTCCAGTTAGTTGGGACTAAGAGATAGGGTTTCTAAACGCATGGTATAGGGTATCGTATAGTCGGTCTAGACCGACTATAATTTTCTTACTTGTTAATTTTTTGAAATGCTTCGGATGTGTTTCTAATAATAGGACAAAAATTAATTTTAAAATCCGAAATTGAACCAATTCATAAGAAATCTTTTTTCATCGCATCTTAAATACGCAAAAGAATAGATTATTTTACAATTATTAAGAGGAACATCCAATCATCGAATTTAGTTGCATCTAAAAACCCTATTATATTAAGTGGAAAGTAGCTATATATGAACAACTTCTTTCCTAGGACACGCCAATGTTAAAATCATTGGTTATTCACCTAACTTTGAACCACTTCGGATTCATTAGATGCGGTTTTTTTATTACTTCTTTGGAAGTCCTTTTTTTTACTGGGACGGGGCATTATGTTATGGTCCTTAGTTTTTTTTTCCAAAAGTGGTCGTGCTCAAAGTCTTAGCTTTAATTTGATATACAGTGCTTTATGCTACGGACCTTAGTTTTTTTCCAAAAGTGGTCTTGCTCCAAAATTTTACTATAAATTTTTTGTATGGAAATCCTTTTACGTTTTTCTAACTCTTAAGTATAATTTGATATACGGTGCTTTATGCTGCGGACCTTATTTTTTTCCAAAAGTGGTCTTGCTCAAAGTCTTAGCTTTAATTTGATATACCGCGCTTTATGCAACGGACCTTAGTTATGTTTTTCCAAAAGTAATCTTGCTCAAAGTCTTAGCTTTAATTGGATAAACCGTGCTTTGTGCTACGGACTTTAGTTTTTTTTCCAAAAGTGGTCTTGCTCAACAATTTTACCATAGATTTTTGGTACGGAAGCCGTATTACGTTTTTCTATGTCTTAGCTTTAATTTAATATACCGTGCTTTATGCTACGGAACTTAGTTGTTTTCCAAAAGTGCTCTTGATCAAAATATTTACCATATATTTTTTGTATGGAAACCTTTTTACGTATTTTGTATAGACCTTAGTTTTTTTTTCCAAAAATGGTCTTGCTCAAAAATTTTACCATAGATTTTTTGTATGGAAACCTTTATACGTTTTTCGACGTCTTACCTTTAATTTGATACAGTGCTTTATGCTAAGGACCTTAGTTTTTTTTCCAAAAGCGGTCTAGCTCAAAAATTTTACCACAGATTTTTTGTATGGAAACATTTTACGTTTTTTGTATAGGCCTTAGTTTTTTTTGCCAAAAGTGGTCTTGCTCAAAACTTTTACCATAGATTATTTGTATGGAATCCTTTTTACGTTTTTCGAAGTCTTAGCTTTAATTTGATACACGGTGCTTTATGTTACGGACCTTAGTTTTTTTCCAAAAGTGGTCTTGCTCAAAAATTTTACCATAGATTATTTGTATGGAATTCTTTTTAGGTTTTTCGAAGACTTAGCTTTAATTTGATACACGGTGCTTTTTGTCACGGACCTTAGTTTTTTCCAAAAGCGGTCTTGCTCAAAAATTTTACCATAGATTTTTTGTATGGAAACCTTTTTACGTTTTTCGTAGTCTTAGCTTTAATTTGATATACTGCGCTTTATGCTACGGACCTTAGTTTTTTTCCAAAAGTGGTCTTGCTCAAATATTTTACCATAGACTTTTTGTATGGAAACCTTTTACGTTTTTTGTATGGAAACCTTTTTACGTTTTTCTATGTTTTAGCTTTAATTTGATATTCCGTACTTTATGCTACGGCCCACAGTTTTTTTCCAAAAGTGATCTTGATCAAAAATTTTACCACAGTCTTTTTGTATGGAAACTTTTCTACGTTTTTAATTTATTACGTTTTTCTAAGTCTTAGGTTTAATTTGGTACACGGTGCTTTATGCTATGAACCTTATTTTTTCCACAAGTGTTCTTGTCTAAGCTTTAATTTGATATACGGACCTTAGTTTTTTTTCCAAAAGTGGTCTTGCTCAAATATTTTACCACAGGTTTTTTGTATGGAAACCTTTTTACGTTTTTTGTAAGGAAACCTTTTTACGTTTTTCTATGTCTTAGCTTTAATTTGATATAACGTGCTTTATGCTACGGACCTTAGTTTTTTTTCCAAAAGTGGTCTTGCTCAAAGTCTTAGCTTTAATTTGATATACGGGGCATTATGTTATGGTCCTTAGTTTTTTTTTTTTTTTCCAAAAGTGGTCGTGCTCAAAATCTTAGCTTTAATTTGATATACAGTGCTTTATGCTACGGACCTTAATTTTTTCCAAAAGTGGTCTTGCTCAAAAATTTTACCATAGCCTTTTTGTATGGAAACTTTTTACGTTTTTCTATGTCTTAGCTTTAATTTGATATACGGTGCTATATGCTACGGACCTTATTTTTTTCCAAAAGTGTTCTTGTCCAGAAATTTTACCATAGATTTTTTGTATGGAAACCCTTATACGTTTTTCTAAGTCTTAGCTTTAATTTGATATACGGTGCTTTATGCTGCGGACCTTATTTTTTTCCAAGACTGTTCTTGCTCAGAAATTTTACCATAGATTTTTTGTATGGAAACCTTTATACGTTGTTCTAAGTCTTAGCTTTAATTTGATATACCGTGCTTTTTGCTACGGACCTTATTTTTTTTTTTTTCCAAAAGTGGTGTTATACTCCTAACAGCTGAAATGAAAATGGCAGACGCTGTCAATCGACGCCCAAACGGCATCAATGTTGCTGTAAAAGGAAAGAATTAAAGAGCAAAGGCGGACAAGTGTGCTTGCTTACTAACGGGAGAAGTCAGAACAGCTTACCTACTTGTCTTCATCTGCCACTGTTCTGACTTTTCCCCCTTTATTTATATTAAATCTTAAAACTAACTAAAAATATCTACAACAAAAATGAAAGTATAAAAATTGCATTGATAATGTAAAATTAATAATAAAAAAAAACAAACATTAACCATAACGCAATGCAGTTCATGGTCATGGCATACTTAGCCAATAACAAAAATAAAACAAGTAAGAAAATTATAGTCGGTCTAGACCGACTATACGATACCCTATACCATGCGTTTAGAAACCCTATCTCTTAGGCCCAACTAACTGGACATAGAAAATAAGCAAAAACCAAATTTGAGTGGGATTTCTATTAATTTTTTTGGCTTCAGATTTCAAAAAGTTCATATCGGATGCTATATCTATATGGGGACTAAGTTCAAAAGTGGACCGATCCTGATCATGTTTGGTAAAGTCTCTTGTATTTTGCAAAAATATATACAAACAAAATTTGAGAAGAATCAGTGCAATATTTTTGTTTTTTAATAGATTTAAGTGAAGATCGGGAAGCAGCTCTATATGGGGCCAAAGAGAACGTTTTTGGACTACTCATTAATGGATGTAATGAACGCATACAAACCCAATTTGAGTAAGATCTATATGACAATTTGGATCTTATGGCAATTTATGTCGATTTCATAGGGGTAATTTGTATGGGGGCTAGGTCTGAACATGGACCGATTCTCACCAATTTCAACAGCGTTCATCCCATGGCCGATAAAAGCTTATATACCAAATTTCGTCAAAATATATTCATATTTGCGACCTGCAGTTTGATTACAAAGTTTACATGGACACACAGACGGACGGACGGACGGACGGACGGACGGACGGACATAGTTAAATCAACTCAAAAAGTGATTCTGATTCGATCGGTGTAATTAAAGATGGGTCTAGGTCAAATATTTTTGGTTGTTACAAACAGCAGCACAAAGTCATTATACCCAAACCACATAGTGGTATAGGGTATAACAAATAATAATATCGCAAATACCGTGGGAAAAACAAAAAGACATACGTTTACATTTAATATACGCGGAAATTAACAAAAGAGAATTAAATCAATGTTATTGCTAAAAATTGCAATAACAGAACATTGCGATACAAAAAAAAAACTAACAAGTAAGAAAATTATAGTCGGTCTAGACCGACTATACGATACCCTATACCATGCGTTTAGAAAGCCTATCTCTTAGGCCCAACTAACTAGACATAGAAAATAAGCAAAAACCAAATTTGTGTGGGATTTTTATTAATTTTTTTGGTTTTAGATATGAAAAAGTTCATATCGGATGCTATATCTATATGGAGACTAGGTTCAAAAATGGACCGATCCTGATCATGTTTGGTAAAGTCTCTTGTATTTTCCAAAAATATATAGAAACCAAATTTGAGAAGAATCAGTGCAATATTTTTGTTTTTTAATAGATTTAAGTGAAGATCGGGAAGCAGCTCTATATGGGGCCGAAGGTATCATTTTTGGACTACTCATTAATGGATGTAATGAACACATACAAACCCAATTTGAGTAATATCTATATGACAATTTGGATCTTATTGCAATTTATGTCGATTTCATAGGGGTAATTTGTATGGGGGCTAGGTCTGAACATGGACCGATTCTCACCAATTTCAATAGCGTTCATCCCATGGCCAATAGAAGCTTATATACCAAATTTCATCAAAATATGTTCAGATTTGCGACCTGCAGTTTGATTAAAAGGTTTACATGGACACACAGACGGACGGACGGACGGACGGACGGACGGACGGACATTGTTAAATCAACTCAAAAAGTGATTCTGATTCGATCGGTATAATTAAAGATGGGTCTAGGTCAAATATTTTTGGTTGTTACAAACAGCAGCACAAAGTCATTATACCCAAACCACATAGTGGTATAGGGTATAAAAAAAGAATACAAAAAATAAACAGCACAACTCCTGTCAATGCGGAACAATATCGTATTGCTCCACATTGAAAGTGACAAAAAATTCAAACATAAGCAAATGAGCCAATGTACGTTACCATGCCAAATTGGGTTGTATGTATGTTTCTTGAATAAACATTTAATAACTACGCTCGAGAAAAATCGATCGTTATTAATTAAATGAATTTATATTTCAGTTATGGTTACTTGCAGTATTAATATTGTTTCTGTTATGTTATATTTTAATTGTTATTATTATTATTTTTATTATTATTATTATTTTTATTATTATTATTATTATTATTATTATTATTATTATTATTATTATTATTATTATTATTATTATTATTATTATTATTATTATTATTATTATTATTATTATTATTATTATTATTATTATTATTATTATTATTATTATTATTATTATTATTATTATTATTATTATTATTATTATTATTATTATTATTATTATTATTATTATTATTATTATTATTATTATTATTATTAGTACAGGTATCAAGGATCTGATCTTATACTAGTCTTATACTATCTTTGTACAATATTACATGCATGTGAAACTCTGTTTCACAACATTCCTCCCCCTTTCCACGGAAACGATTCCCACATCGTTTACCAGCGACGCTGAACTGACACGCTGCTTCTGCTGCCACTATTGTTGATTCTGCTGCTGCTGATGATGATGATAATGTTGATCCTGAAGATGATGTTGATGTTGGTGATAATGTTGTTGCTGATGGTAATGATAATGTTGATGCTGAAGATGATGTTGATGTTGATGATAATGTTGTTGCTGATGATAATGTTGCTGTTAAGGCTGCTGATAATGACAAAACTGATAAGGACGAATCCGGAACCAATGCTGATGATGAAGATACTACTAATGACGATAATTTCGACAGTCGCTGTCTGGTTTACTGATCGGGCACCACAATGCGTCTTTTTACTCCAGCACGTGCATGACCGTTAACTTTCACCTCGTTGCATATAACCATTCCTGCGATTCGATTCCAATACTACACCATGACAACCGTTGGCCTGTTGCTTTATAAAACGGATTCTTAGCCACCTTCTTTGTAAAAACTGACTTTGGCTGGCCACTTCGTTAAACAAATTTTGGCCTGTCGCTTGGATGAAGTACAAAGGCGATCCGACGACATTGATGATTGAGTTCCAATACAGAATCATAACAAAAAAAATGAGGTTTGGCCTGCTGCAAACTCATGACAATACTTCCGGCGGAATGCATAATCTCCCACGAGACCCCAGGTGTTGGTGTATCGAACCCATAATTCGTTGGCGCTTACCGTAATATTCAATGTAAGCCCTGACCATTCTCCGATGACCTTCAGTAATGCAAAGGGATGCGAATGGTTAATTCATCGCCACAGGAATCATCTTGCTGCCTGGCCAATCCAATATAGCTCGTTTTGGCCATTTCCTCTTGGCAGCGCCCCTCACAAAGTAAACAGGAGTTTTGTTCTGCTGAACTATGTCATCGTTGGCCCGAGGCAGATGATATGATTTATGAAACAACTTGAACCCTTGCTCCTCTGGCCATCTCGTCAGCTAACCCGGAACAACCATATCTTGTCACAACGGCCTTTCCAATTTGTGTCACATACCAATCAGCATCGCTCTCAGTGGACTTGGGTTGGAATTCCCTAACTTTACTACTATAACAAAAAAGGAGCATTTCCTATACTATTCACAACTAAATAAACTATAGATATATTTTCTACTCATATTTTAATACAATAAATCCTTTTTTTTTTCTTGAACAATAGCTATATAAGGATTAATTCCTTCCTCTCTTTTTCCAAATTCTTTCTTCTACTAATATAATATGTACATATTTTTTTTTTTTTTTTTTAATATATTTCTCTCAATATGTGTATACTTAAAGTATATTTTAATATATCTCCTTTTTTTTTTAAATATATTATTTCTTTTTCTAAATATGAATTCATATTTTCCTTTTTTTATGTATGTTAATATATATATATATATATATGTATTTTCTTTTTTTTTTTAAATATGTAGTTAGTTTTTCTTTTTTTCTTCTAAATTTGTATGTTTAATGTCTATATATTCTTTTTCTTTTAACAAGTATGTATAGTACCATTTTTTTTTCTTTAAAATATGTGTTTTTAAATAGATATGTATGTTTGATCTCTAAATCTTCTTCCCTTATTTTTTTTTTTTTAACAAATATGTATGCTACTATCTATATATATGCTTTGTTTTTTGGTTTTTTTTTTTTAAATATGTATGTATGGGGAGACCTCCCATTTTTTTTTTTTTTCTTATCCTTATTACTCTTTTCTTTTTTACGGAGGGGGCCTCCCATCTTTTCTTATTGTTTTTTTTTTCATACTTATATATATATATTTTTTTTTTCAACCATATTTTTTTATGTGTGGAGTCTTCTCTTTTAAATTTTTTTTTTCTAGGTGAGGAGAACTCCCATCTTTTCTTATTATTATTATATATATATATATTTTTTTCAATCGTTTTTAGTTTTAAAACGTGAGGAATCTCCCATCTTTTCTCGTTATTAATATATATATATACTTTTTACATGGGGAGATTTCCCATCTTTTCTTATTATTATTTTTTTTTCTGTTCTTTTTAATATCTTTTCTTTTATATATTATTTTTTTCTGTTCTTTTTAATATCATTTCTTATATATATATATATATATATTACTTTTTTTTTTTAAATATGTTTTCTCCTCCATCAGAGTGCCCGCTGCAGCTGAAAAGTATCTCGTGGGCCTCGTCGGCCCAACCGTAGGAGTGCGGCGACCATCCAGACGACTCCAAATTCCAGTTATCTCCAACCTATGCTAAAAGAAAAATGTCATAGGGAAAAAAGAAACCAACACTCAGCTAATACTATACCAATACGCATTTACACCTTTGACAGAAAAATAAATCAAATCACTGTATTTTAATGAATGGTTACTTTTGCTTTAATACATAAAAACCACAAACACATTGAATAAACTAACTATCAACTATTACCTTCATTAAATTGCGACTTGCTTCGGATACAGATCCGCACGAAAGAAAACTTTTGCCAAACAGCAGAGCTGTTCCTATTTCTATAGCAATAAGACACCAGCAAGCCGATCCATCGGTGGTCCGACCGAAATCATATCTAAGCCCCCTTATATACACATGTCCAACCTATAATTTTCAAAACACTTCAAAATAAATAACAACAAATTAAGGCACGTGTCCTTCCTAAACACTGCCACCCACATAAGGCATGACCGCATACAACGCATCAACCTTCTCCGGAGTACAACGGTTTCCTGCTGCATTCCGCAAACCGGAACCGGGCCACTGTGAGGCTATTCTCGGCAAAAACCCTCCCCACAGTGTATGCCGCGAATTTTGCGAGACTCGCTTCTGACTCCCCATACCAAATTCAATCCATTGAACCATTCTCAACCACTGAGGTGTGCCCGCTACACATGGCGTCACCCTCCATATAAAAAAACTGAGGCTTCCTGGTGGGAGCCACTTGTCGGCGGGTTACGCGTAAACCCCCAACCTTCCCCTCACCACCTCAAATACACAATTACTAAAATATACAACAAAACAAAACCTTCATCATGGACATGTGTATTAAATGGAATGATTTCAGACCAAATAATGCGATCACTGGTGGAACGCCCGTAAATGGTTATTATGCCACTTACGATTCTTCCCCTTTATGCGCACCGTGGACGTTACCGGACTGTTTACCCCAACTATCTCATAAGGTCCAGTCCAAATGGGTGAAACCTTATTTTTCCTGGTGTTGTTCCTAACAAGCACCCTATCACCTACTGCAAAGGACACAGCATTTACCTTCCTGTCATAAGCTTTTTCGACAACAACTTAGCCCTCGTCTGATTCTTTCGCACTAGTTCATGCGAGCGCTGTATCTGATATTTAAGGACCTTGTTTGGGTCATCTGTATTGTAAAGTGGTGTTCATTTTCTACTTAGGTTGGTCGGTAAGTCGATGTCGAAACCGTATAATGTCTTAAATGGGGTCTGCCCCGTAGATGAATGTACAGTGTTGTTATGCACATGCATCGCCGGTGCCAGCCATTGATCCCAATTGCTACCATCCTCATTGACGAAGCTCCTCAAGTACTCCGCCAAAGGACGGTGACTCCTTTCCAATGAGCCGTTTGCCTGCGGGTGATATGGAGTGATGTTCAATTTCTTGAGCCCTAACAGTCTACATGTATCCCAAAACACCTTCGACATGAAATTTGTCCCGTTGTCCGTGACCAGCATGCTCGGAACCCCATACTTGGCTATAATTTCGTTAATGAAAATTTTCGCCACAGTACTAGCCTCCCCATCCGGCATTGCTGCGCACAACATAAATTTCGAAAAATCATCTTGAAAAGTTAATATCAATTTGTTACCCGTAGTGCTTTCAGGGAGAGGTCCCACCATATCCATATATACTTTCTGAAAAGGTCGACTAGGAGTATCCGTGAGGACCATCGGCATAAACGTTTTCTTGGCACTCTTATTTTGCTGACATTTAACGCACTTCTTCACATATTGTTTTATATCCCTGTGCATGCCGACCTAGCGAAATTGCCTCTTTATCCTTTTAACGGTCGCCTGCACACCCACGTGACCACCCAAAGGACTATCGTGGAAATCCTTTAACACTGTCACGATCCTTCAACACCACATACCTTGGTTCCTCATCGACCACCACGTCGACAGGTGGGTCATTAACATCGCTTGGTCCTTTTTCACTACTCTCTTTGTTCCCGCTGTGAACCTCTTTGTCCTTCCCGTGACCTGAGCTCCCCGTATGATTTTTCGCTTCGCCCTTCGACATGGCCCTAGTCTTAACCATCATTATTTCCTCCCTCGAATATGGTATCCTGCTCAGTGCATCCGCATTCTGATTCTTCTTGCCCGGCTTCTACCAGATTTCAAAATCATATTCTGACAGCTTATGTCTAAAGCGCGCCAACCTTGATGTTTGATCCTTCAAGTTCGCAATGCCTTTCAGCGGTTGATGATCGGTAAAAATCTTAAAGTGCCGACCCAACAAGTAAGGCCGGAAATTTTTCACCGCCCATACGATTGCCAGAAACTCCTTCTCTATCGTGGAGTATCGAGTTTCCGCCCCATTCAACGCTCGGCTTGCAATGGGCCGATCACCCCCGCCACTATCCTGGGAAAGAACCGCTCCTATCGCTCCACCGCTAGCATCCGTGGTCAATACGAAAAGTTTTGAAAAATCAGGGTATGCCAACACTGGAGGCGACATTATCGCCTTTTTAAGCTCCTCGAAGGCACGCTGGCAGCCTGGTATCCAATTGAACGCATGATCCTTGCGAAGCAATTTATTTATTGGCAAGGTAATGTTGGCCGTCCCGGGAATGAATTTACGGTAATAATTTACCAGTCCTAAAAACGATTGCACTTCCTTTTTGTTCCTTGGTGGCGGAAAATTTTTAACGCATTTCACCTTTTCTGGGTCGGGAAGCGCTCCATTCTCCGAACACTTATGGCCCAAATACACTATTTCCCGCCTTAGGAAGTTACATTTCTCCGTTTTTACTTTCAAATTATTTTCCTTCAACCGCTGCAGCACTTTACATAGTCTTGGGTCGTGTTTGGCCAGACTACTACCATATATGACAATATCGTCCAAATATACAAAACATTCAATGCCCTGAAGACCTGTTA
This sequence comes from Cordilura impudica, assembly GCA_963682025.1. Lineage (NCBI taxonomy): Eukaryota > Metazoa > Arthropoda > Insecta > Diptera > Scathophagidae > Cordilura > Cordilura impudica. The sequence continues at coordinate 33,815,610 of OY821522.1, read as the reverse complement.
GCACATGATTCATTAATCTTTGGAAGGCTGCCGGTGCGCCTGTTAATCCGAATGGCATCCTATTAAATTCAAAGTGACCCAACGCCGCACTGAAGGCTGTTTTTCTTTGTCTTGTTTATCCATTTCCACCTGATGATAACCACTGGCCAAATCCAACGTGGAAAAATATCTACTGCTGCCCAACTGGTCCAAAATTTCATCCATCCTTGGAATGGGGAATACCTGCTTCAGAGTTGCCTCATTCAGTTTACGAAAGTCTACCACCAGTCGCCAGCTCTGGGTCCCTGCCTTCGGCGACTTCTTTGGAACCAATGGTAATGGCGAATTCCACGATGACACGCTATGTGAAATTATGCCATCGTCCTGGAGCTTCTGGACGTGCCGATTAATTTCCTCACGATGAATCTGAGGTAACCTGTACTGCTTCTAATTAACCGGCAGCTGTCCAGGCTGCACGGGAATTTTATGCTTTACCATATTCGTGCAAGATAGTTTATGACCCTCTAACCAAAAGATATCCTGGTACGTTGTGCATATCGCCTGAATGGACGACATTTCCTCACTATTCAAGTCGGCATCGGTCTTTATTGTGGCCATTATCCTATTGACCCTCTCCTTGACATCTACCTCCTGCACGTGCGTCACCAAACCCGCACCCGGATCTTTTAAATTTACTAATCCACTGAATTTTGGCACAAACCCATCCTTTAGGTAGTAGTCGATCTCAGTCGAATTCAGAATGGGTGCTTTCACCACCCCATCCTTTACGTTGGTTAGCGCGGCCCCTAGATATACTCCTGGCGACAATTCTTGCTTATCCACTACCACTGTAGTATGTTTAGTATTCATCCCCATGGTTGCAATAGACACTGTCCTCGCCTTCGCCACTATGGTTTTCTCCACGATATTTACTACCCCCGAACCCGTGGCCTCCCTCAAAGAAACCAGAGGTAAGTTCTACTCACCTCCATTCGAGTACAGTTTCAGAGAAAGATTAAAATACCATCTCCCGGCAAATTATCATGCACAATGCATATCGAACCCCAATTCGGGGATGTCCGAATGCTTAATCCTGACTAACACTATAGTCCTGGAGAATCCTCCGAATGCTCCTCGCAGCTCCTTTACCACCGTCCCGTCCACATTAATATCCCCCGTAAGACTGCTGTCCTTTACCAGGCTGGTGTCTGCCCCTGTATCCACTAATAAATTCAGACACCCCGTCTTTGCCCAAGCACATGGCAATCTTACAAACACCGAATCTGCGTAACTACACCTAGCTGAAATCCCCCCTATATTCATATCCGACCCCGCAATGGGTCCTACCTCAGCCGCCTTCGCAGATTCCGATGTAGCCAACGGTATTAGACTTTCGCGTGATCCAGTCGGTGGCCCTGCCCGTTTCCCGACACATTTCTCCCCTGTGTACATTGCCTACCAAAATGTCCCTCCTTGCCGCAATTATAGCATTTCCCTTTTGGTCTCGAACCTCCAGGTTGCCCTCTCTCCATCGTCGAGGGTCCCGTACCACAGCTCCTACCTGGCTCATGGCCGTATATTCTACATTCAACACAATATGGGGTATTTTTCCTCGTCCAGCATACATCACGAGTGTGTCCCGCCCGTTGACAGAACGAACAGGGCGGTGCTTTGTATGCATTGCCACTTGACCCAGTATTATTGTATGCATTGCCACTTGACCCAGCATTATTGTATGCCGCACCACTTGACCCAGCATTGTTGAGCGGAGCTGCCTTATCTGCCTCCGTCCTGCGCAACAACTGTTCTACGGCTGCCACGAGACTCGAGACTGGATCCTCGCGGGTGTACTCCTCGTTAAAGTTTACACCCCTTAACGGAGGATCATCCCCCCGCCAAAGAGTTGCTTGAGCCGCCAGTGCTTCAATCAAGAGATCGTCCAACTTACATGAGCTGCTTGCCAACATCCTACCACGCAGGATTGGATCCCTCAGGCCAGATGTGAACGCTGATTTTACCTTTCTTTCTATCTCAATGGTCATTATCTCGTCCTTTCTCCCTTTATAGTTTTCATCTAGTATGGCATGAGCTGTTGCTGCTAATGTCTGAAGACGCCTAGCAAACTGTCTCACATCCTCATCCCTCCTTTGGCAGGCTTCATATAGCTCCCTTAGCACCGAGTCAAGCGACCTACCCTTTAAATATGTTGACTTTACAATTGCCAACAACTCATCCTCTGACGTAAAAGTACGTAACCTCACCAACTGGTACGCATCCCCGTAAAGCTTCTGTTTCACAATTTCCAAATATTCCTCCACCTTTTCCGGCGGTACCCCTTTCGCCGCCAACCTACATCCATCAATGAATTTATACACTTCTGTTTGCAGGCTTGGCGATGGCTCGCGGCCGAACGTAGGCACTAATGCCTTGACCGTTTTCAGAATATCCTGGGAGGACATCATCTGTGTTGGCTGTTGCCCGCTAGGCTCCTTATGGTACAGATCCCCCGTCTGTATACTGCGCTCTTGTTGTGCTAAACGTAGCTGACCCTGCAACTCGGAAATTCTCCTATTGGCTTCCTCGAGGTCCTCGAACTCTAATCTTCTGAACGAGGACGCGCCTGCACCCGATATTGTCCTCCTTAGGGCCTCGTTCTCCTTGTCTAAAATCTCGGCCTCCTTTAGATTCTCCTGAATTTCGTTCTTAAGTCTCTTGTTTTGATTTTGGAGAGCCTCCAATTCCTCCTTAAGCTCCAATATCTTCCCGGTATTACACTCCTCTCGAGTTTCAACCAACCGGCACTAGATCGGCCTCCTCCAATCTAGTGATTTTCCAGGTACCGTCAACCTTAGCCTTTATGAGATGAAAATTCTCCTGGGTCTGGCACCGACGTCTGACCTCACCCCAAAGCCTTTCGAGGAAATAATCCGTCTTCGCCCTGAAGTCCGCTAGCAGCTGTTTCGCTTGTTCTAATTCGACCAGTGTTTGCTCCATACGAATTTACCAACCCAGTCCCTACTAAACCGTGAAAAAAATGAACTCTATAGTCCTAACTAAAAACAAAAACAGCAAAATTATATCGCTTTGATTGCTAAAACTATATGTTGGAAAAAATAAAAATTGCTCCCTATATAAACAATAAAATATGAGAATATCAAACCAAGCTATAATTTAACATGCATCTGTAATATAAAATTCCTGGAAATTCATCAATAACCTAATTTCCACAAACAATTTAAAACAAAACTATCGAACCACTTATATGAACATGGTCCGCATTCGAACAAACATATCCATAAATAAAATTAAAATCCCAATAAAATTAAAACCCACTTAAATATATTGCACAAAATAAAAACCAATAAATATTCAAACTCATAAATATTCAAACCCTACTCGCAACCCATATATAATATATGTGATAAAATATAATATATTTGATAAAATTACGCAAATAAAAATCAACTTTAAGACCATTCCCTGACTAAACATAAAAAAATTAACAAAATCCAAACTAAAGACGATCCCAAATTTGTAAAAGAAACAAAAAAAAATATATATATTTAATACTCTACAAAATACATTCAATATTTCCCAGTGAAAACTAACTATCTGATAAATCAAAACTAAATTAAAATACACGCAAAAATTAAAACGCATGCAATATCCTCTAAAACACCCTAAAAAACAAAACAATCAATGAAAATTAACTGTACATTTCGAAAAACTAAAAGATCCAAAAACAATAAAGTAGTAACAAACTAAACACACAAAAAAAAATTATTATTCTCCAAACGAATTCAATGATCTAAAATTAATCGACCCGAAAACTAAAATAAATAAAACAAGTAAGAGTGTTAAATTCGGCTATGCCGAATCTTTGATACCCTCCACCTGGGTTTTACGTTTACATTAATATCTGGACTTCTTGCACTATTTGTAACAAATGTATATAAAATATTTGAATATGTAAACACTTTGATAAACCTATTACTGAATTAATACAACAAATGCTCTGAATTTTCAGCATTTTAGAGAGGTGTCTACATATTTTAGGTCATAAATTGGCACAATGACACCCCATTTATCCCATTTTAAATACTAACCTGATCCAGATAATTACAAACAATATTAAGTTTAACCAGGTAAATGGTTTATTTTATAATTTACTTTTTAATTTAAATTTTTTAATATAAAGGTGCATTTTATTTTTTTAAATCCTTTTCAATTTTCCAGACCTATTAGTATAGGGCACATTTGCGAGTCCGCATAGATCAACTTTTAACTCTTACTTGTTTTTATTGTATTAAATCTATCTTTGTGTCTTTAAATTAATTTAGATAATTAAGATGAAAATATTTAACAAATTGTTTTTTTTTTTTTTAGTTAACATCTGAACATTTTACTGATACAAGGCAAAACTAAAACTGCCAAAAATTTCAGTCAAAACTATTTTAAATATCTTATAATTTTTTTCAATTTTAAACTTTAAAGTCTTTTTAAGTCTGGTAATAACTCTATAATATGAAGGGAGTAAATATGTATATTCTTTAATAACAATGACAAGTATAAAACACTTTTTTGTGCATTACATTAAAATATTATAAATTTGAACATAATTAATTTTAGAAACATAATTAATTTTAGAAAAATGTCCGATTCTTTTCGATGATGCTGAAAACACATCAAAGAAATACAGAACATAAAGATTTTGCTTCAGCTAGTTGAGAGATGAGAAGCTAATGGATGGCTGGAGCAGGTCAAAGGAGACGACTATAAATGCGGATGCAAGGCATTTGAAAATATATTAAAATGCGATAAATCAGATCTAAGTATACATGCTTATAACCACTGTTATAAAAAATCTTTTAAAACCAACAGTGTTGCCATAATTTGAAATTGTAAAGATGCTAAATTGCAAAAAAAAGATGCTTAAACGTACTGGATGCTAAATTTTTTTTTCAATTTTCATTACCTTTATATTGAAAAATTATATACTTATTAATAAATTCTTTGGTTTTTAAATCGAAAAATTAATATAAAACATATGTTTCGATTTATATTTTTTAAATTTTAATTAAAATTATTTTGGATTTCATCTGAAATTTTTATTAACATCAAATTGAGTTTATTTTAAACTTAAATTAAATATTTTTAATTTTAGAGGGATTTTTTTTTTATTTAAAATATAACAGAAATTACATTATCAAAAGATACGATTATATTAGAATAATTGGTTTATGGAATCTAATATTTCTGTAATGTCTTCATCTTCAAGTTCTTCTTGGCTCTGATATTTTTCTGACGATCGACTCTTATCAACGACATCGCTCGGTATATTGTAAGTGTGACAGCACCGATTTTTCAATTTCAATCCTTCTTTTATACGTATTACAGAACATAACAACTCGGATTTTATTCTGTTCGAAGTTTGCTTTTAACTAAAGCCATTAAACTAAACAAACGTTCAACTTCGGCTTTTGAGAAAGACAAAACTAATATAGACAATACAAATATTGATAACTCCTAAAATGGATTTTCGCCAATAGAATTTTTCAATCCATAAAGAGGTTGTATTCAGTGCTGTATCCCAGTTTTGTTCTGTGATATAACTCCATTGGATTTGAATTTTTTCTGTCTCAGATGATATAAATTTAAACTGTACTAATATATTTGTTATCTGTTCTTTTACCCGATTTAATGTGTTTTGTATTGAAAATTTTGGCATTTTTTTAATACAATAATATTTTTTGGCAATCGACTTTCTAATTCATTAATTCATTAGAAATTTCTAAAAATCATAACATTAAAAACTGTTGTTGGTGTTTACATTCTTCTATTTCAAAATGTTTTGTTATATTTGTTGAAAGAAACGAGCAGAGTGGTAAAAGGAGTAGTACACAAAATTACTGTACAACACTTTGAGAAATTAAAACATATCAATACCATTAAAATTATATATTCAAAAATAATGAAAAAAAAAAAAAAATATCAAAAAAAGATGCTAAAAGCAACTTTTTATTAATAAAAGATTCTAAGTTAGCATCTAGCATCTTTTGATAAATTTTGGATGCTAAACGACAAAAAAAGTTGCTAAATCTAGCAACTAAAAAGCTAAAACGGAAACACTGAAAACCAAGAACAAATATTCTGTTTGAGTTGTAACATCTCATTTGCAAGCCATTTTAATTAAGCTGCGTTCAAACTATGTGTTTTGCTTGTGTTTTTCTTATTGTTTTAGCACGTGCAATTCGTACACATAGTGTGAACCCTTTCAAAAATTGTTTATGTACAACACATTTGGCAAGACATATGTAAATTTTTCAATTAGAGCAGGTTCTATTTTGGCATGACAACCATATGAAAATACAACACTGCTTGTGGCGAAAGAAAAACAGAGTAAATTATAAAGATAAATATTGAAAGAAAAAAAATTGTTTAATATTAATTAACAATTAAAAAATATATAAAATATATTACTTTATTTTTAACAATAACCTTTTGTAAATTCACAAATTAAATCAGCTGTTGTTTACATTTAGAGGTTATGTCATACGGAAATACATATGTACGTTTGATCGCAAAAATGATGAATTGTATGTAAAACGCCAATTTTGACACACACGCCGAATTACGTATGGATCGTAAAACTGAATTTACATATGGAAAATACACATAGTGTAAACACACCTTTAATTGTGTAAATTTTAAATGCACATCTAACCATAACAAAAAGATGAATTATATAGAATTGTAAAAATATTTTTTTTATAATATATGTATGTTTTTTATATTATTCTTATGTAATTCTCATGATATTTTTATCTTATTTTTTATATTTTTTTTCTTTGTTTTTATGTTATTTTTACATAATTGAAATTGAAAATGTACAAATTAAAAATAAATTTTAAAAAAAGTAGTGTAGGGAAAAAAGGGAATTTTTTTTCATAAGCGTAGAGATTTCTGAAAAAATTTCCTGGCACAAGACAACGCGACGTAGACTTGCTTTGTTCAAAAGCTTCCATAAGACTGAATGAAATTGTTGCTTACTTTACTCTTTGGTGAGTATTTTAGTTTTTGTTCGGCTGTATACATATAAGAAGCCGATTAAGACCTAGTTAGCCACACGTTGTTAAGATGTATCTGTACCGTAAATGTAACGTTGGCATTTAGTGCAATTATGGAACGTAACAAACGAACCAGCATGTTGCTGTATAAAATTAACCAAACTTTATCAGCTGTTCACAAATGTCACGTACAAACGTAGCAAAAATCTATTTTCAACAGATTGGGATGTTCCGGTTACATGACAGTTGAGTTGGGTAAATGCTCTAAATGCTTTTTCATGTAACAGAAAAAAACAGCTGACACGTTCGGTTAAGGTTACGTGTGGCTAACTAGGCCTTTAGAGTTCGGTTTACTCGTGCTGCTATGCATATGTTTGTGTGTTAACAAAAATGTAGACTTGCTTTGTTCAAAAGCTTCCATAAGACTGAATGAAATTGGTGCTTACTTTACTCTTTGGTGAGTATTTTAGTTTTTGTTCGGCTGTATACATATAAGAACCCGATTAAGGCCTAGTTAGCCACACGTTGTTAAGATGTATCTGTACCGTAAATGTAACGTTGGCATTTAGTGCAATTATAGAACGTAAAAAACGAACCAGCATGTTGCTGTATAAAATTAACCAAACTTTATCAGCTGTTCACAAATGTCACGTACAAACGTAGCAAAAATCTATTTTCAACAGATTGGGATGTTCCGGTTACATGACAGTTGAGTTCGGTAAATGCTCTAAATGCTTTTACATGTAACAGAAAAAAACAACTGACACGTTCGGTTAAGGTTACGTGTGGCTAACTAGGCCTTTAGAGTTCGGTTTACTCGTGCTGCTATGCATATGTTTGTGTGTTAACAAAAATATACGATATCCCAGTCATCATTTCGAAGATTGTTTTATCAAAAATTACCTTACTGTGTCTTCTTCGAGCACTTTTGATGATTAAAAACTGATTAATCACATGCGCTATTAGAAAAAGACTAGAAAATGATATTTGCTGTCTCTTAAAAAGTGATTTATAGAAAAATTACATTAAATAAGACTCAAAAATGAGTCGAACCTGATCAGAAAAGCGGATAAAAAGGACTTTCAAGAAGATTCGCGGGTAAGGTAATATTTAATCCCAACAAAAGAGTATTTTGTGATCAGCAAAAGGGCGCATTTATGACTGTTTTAATAGCATATATGAGTCAAAAAGACTCTACATGATCATTTATTGCGTAAAATGCTTACTGGGATTTTATTCACTATCTGTAGAAACAGGTTTTTTAAGTAAAACAAATCTGCACACAATTTCAATTCTATTTCGTTCACAATGATACGATCACTTTGTTTACTAGCTACCAGTAAAATAAGAAAATAGTATTATAATACAGCGTAATGATGAATTGTACTTCTCAATTAGTTTATTTTTAATGTGCCATAAGAAGTTCGGTTTGTGCTAAGAAAAACATGAATATATGTTTCCCAGGGCGAAGCTTCATCATTGCACTATGATTGAGTTGAGCTCCGCGATTATTCATAATATGAATAGCTCGTGTCAAAAATTTTTGGTAGTTGGGAATGGCGTTTGTGTTAAGAAAAGCATAAATGCATGTTTCCCAGGGCAAGGCTCGATCATTGCACATTGATTGAGCTGAGCTCCGCGGTTATTCTTAATGTAAATAACTGTTGAAACAAAATTTTGGGAATGGCGTTTGCCTCCGTCCCGACATTAAATAACAAATATTAAAAATTTATTGTAATTAACATTTGACAAAAAATAGTATATCTCTAAACACCAATTTTTTTACAAGGTAAATAAATATTTTATGGTTTACCTACCTACTACTTTTGAATGCAAGTATGCAGGGTTTATACATGTACTAAAAATACAACTCTTAAAACCATACTATTTTTTCAACTCTAAAAATTTCAGAATTTTGTGAAAATAAAATAAAATACCGATTTATTTTAATATGCGCTTTTTATGGATATACATATACAGAATATATGAATATTATTTATAGTATTTTGATATTGGCAACAGTAGTATGTATCAATTTTAAACATTTTGTGATGTTATAAAAATCGCAGAATATTGATATTGATTTTATATAGTTTATTTTATTAATTAATTAACTTAAATATTACACCAAAAAATATTGATATTGATGAATTTTTATATTATTAATACAACGACCGCAAAAACAAAATGCACAGCTATGACAAAATACAAAATTTAGGAAAACAATATAGGAAAACGTCATATTTTTTTTTTACCTTTTCAGTGATTTCTCGGCACCTATGAAACCTATTTTCATGATTTAAAAACAGGAACCTTCTCATGATGTTAGTGAATCATTCTCACTAAAAGCAAGCACCCTAGCTGCCCTATTGAGGGCGTTATCGCAAGAACACATATTCAAATCATATTTTCTCGTGACTTTTTTTAATTCTTCGCTCAATTCTCGGGACCAGATTAACCGATTTCGACGATTTTAAACAGCAAACTTCTCAGGATGTTAGTGAATCATTTCTTATACCAACGAGCACCCTAGCTGTTCGATTGAAGCCGTCATCGTGATTTCCACAGACGGACAGACGGACAGCCGGACAGCCGGACAGACGGACAGACGGACATCGCTATATCAACTTCGCTTGTTATAAGGATCACATATATATATATTTTATGGGGTCCAGATTTTTTTTCTAATTATTACAAACGGAATGACAAACATATATACCCTCTGCACACTGGAGTGGAGGGTATAACAACCTAAGACAATTAACTACCTACACCTAGTAAATAGTACAATAAAACAAATAATTAATTATGCTAACAACGAACGATTTTAATGTTAACCAATAATGTTGGCGTTATATCCTCACAACTAACTCCCTACACCTGATACATAAAAAAAATCAAATAATTAATAAAACAAGGAACGATTTTTGGTCCGAAGACCGGCTGCGCCATTAATGTTATACTCCTAACAGCTGAAACGAAAGAAACCGCGGGTTTGCCTATTGTGTTTTAGCGCTGGCAGGCGCTGTCAATCGACGCCCAAACGGCGTCAATGTTGCTGTAAAAGGAAAGAATTAAAGAGCAAAGGCGGACAAGTATGCTTGCTTACTAACGGGAGAAGTCAGAACAGCTTACCTACTTGTCTTCATCTGCCACTGTTCTGACTTTTCCCCCTTTATTTATATTAAATCTTAAAACTAACTAAAAATATCTACAACAAAAATGAAAGTATAAAAATTGCATTGATAATGTAAAATTAATAATAAAAAAAAAAACAAACATTAACCATAACGCAATGCAGTTCATGGTCATGGCATACTTACCCAATAACAAAAAGAAAACAAATAATAATATCGCAAATACCGTGGGAAAAACAAAAAGACATACGTTTACATTTAATATACGCGGAAATTAACAAAAGAGAATTAAATCAATGTTATTGCTAAAAATTGCAATAACAGAACATTGCGATACAAAAAAAAAACTCTAAAAAAAGAATACAAACATAGGCAAGCCAACGCATGGTAACCAAAAAAAAAATAAACAGCACAACACCTGTCAATGCGGAACAATATCGTATTGCTCCACATTGAAAGTGACAAAAAATTCAAACATAAGCAAATGAGCCAATGTACGTTACCATGCCAAATTGGGTTGTATGCTCGAGAAAAATCGATCGTTATTATTTAAATGAATTTATATTTCAGTTATGGTTACTTGCAGTATTAATATTGTTTCTGTTATGTTATATTTTAATTATTATTATTATTATTATTATTATTATTATTATTATTATTATTATTATTATTATTATTATTATTATTATTATTATTATTATTATTATTATTATTATTATTATTATTATTATTATTATTATTATTATTATTATTATTATTATTAGTACAGGTATCAAGGATCTGATCTAATACTAGTCTTATACTATCTTTGTACAATATTACATGCATGTGAAACTCTGTTTCACAACAGTGGTCTTGCTCAAAAATTTTACCATATATTTTTTGTATGGAAACCTTTTTACGTTTTTTGTATGAAAACCTTATTACGTTTTTCTAAGTCTTAGCTTTAATTTGATACACGGTGCTTTATGCTAAGGACCTTAGTTTTTTCCAAAAGTGGTCTTGCTCAAAACTTTTACCACAGATTATTTGTATGGAAACTTTTTACGTTCTCCTAAGTCTTACCTTAAATTTTATATACGGTGCTTTATTTTTTTATTTTATTTATTTATTAGGTCAATGGAATAAATCCTTACAGACCTGTATAAATGATATAATTACATATGTACATATATTGAAACAATTAAATGATTTAAAAATAAAAACAAATAGTTAGGAATTTAAGAAAATAATGATATTATGCTTAATTACATCAGTGTTCAACGAAAAATCAATTAATTGATAAAGATTATTATAAACACAACAAATTCTTCTAAAAGGATCAGCTAGAGCATAGTTGGTATGAAAAGATTTAACAAAGAGTGGTTGGAATTGGCGTGATACTCGTTGAGGAACATTAAAAGTTATATTGTTGACAAGAAAGTCAGAACAGATTTCACCATTAATTAGGTTGATCATAAATGTTACTTTTAGCATAGTCCTACGGCTTTCCAAAGTAGGTAATTTTATTAATTTAAGTCGATCAACGTATGAAGGTAGATTAATTGCAGAATTCCAAGGTAAGCCACGTAAGCAAAAGAGTAGAAATTGTTTCTGTACAGACTCGATTCGTTGAATATGAATGTTATAGAAGGGATCCCATATTATTGACCCATATTCTAAAATAGGTCTTACAAGAGATGTAAAAAGTTGTTTGGTTATGTAAGGATCAATAAATTCTTTTGCCCATCTTTTAATAAAGGCGAGTGTACCTCTAGCTTTATTAACTGTCATGGTGACGTGAGATACAAAGTTTAATTTAGGATCAAGTAGAATCCCCAAATCCAGAAAAGTATCAACAAGTTCAAGCTGATATCCGCCCAAAAAGTAGTTAGCAGGAAAAACATTGTTTCTAGAAAAACGCATACATTTACATTTTTTCAAATTCAGTTCCATTAGGTTACGGTTACACCACGAAAAGAAATTGTTGAGATCTGATTGAAGATGAATATGATCATTATGTTGACAGTAACTTAAAAAAATTTTAACATCATCAGCGTACATTAAAACGTTACAAAAATTTATCACTTTTGGAAGATCATTGATGAAAAGGGAGAAAAGAATTGGTCCAAGATGGCTGCCTTGAGGAACACCAGAAGTCACAGTAATATCTTTAGATGACATATTATTATAAATTACACGTTGTGTTCTATCAGAAAGATATGATTTTATCCATTTAAGGCTTAATGGTGTTAAACCTAATAAATCCAATTTGATCAGTAGAAGGTTATGGTTTACTTTATCGAAAGCCTTACTAAAATCGGTGTATACTGCATCTGTTTGTTTTTTCTTGACAAAACCATCATTAATTATTGTCGTAAAATGAAGCACGTTTGTAACGGTAGAGCATCCTTTCCGAAATCCGTGTTGAAATGGTGACAGAATTGACGATGAGTGATAGCACAAAAAATCTGTAATAAATTTCTCGAAAAGCTTAGGGATTGCACTAAGTTTAGCAATACCACGGTAATTAGAAACATCCGATCTATTTCCAGATTTAAATAATGGAATGATGTAAGAAGTTCTCCGAAATTTTGGAAAATAACCGTTTTTTATTGACGCATTAAACAAGAGAGTCAGTGGTGTTGCCAAGGAAGTAGCACAATAATTGAGTATAGAACTAGGTACTCCATCAGGTCCATGAGTAAATGAAACTTTAAGTTTCTTCAGGCTATTAACAAGTTCTGCCTTATCGATTAGGGGAAAAAATATAGCTTGATTTGTGTTTATTGGATATGAATAGCTGTTGGAACAATATTGAGCAACAGAATATGTACTAGCAAAAAAGTCTGCAAACATGTTACTTATTATAGTATCATCACTAGATTCGATATCGTTTAATTTCATTACAGATGGATAACCAGTAGTTTTTCTTTTTGAATTAACAAAGTTGTAAAAGGCTTTAGGATCACGATTGAAATCTTCCTTCATTTTGTTTAGATAGTTTTTGTATAAATAATTGTTAAGAATATTATATTCGGCACGATGAATGGAGTATTTTTCAAAAAATACAAGAGAACCAAAAATTTTATACTTTTTATAATACTTGTTCTTCAAATTTTTTAATCTTGACAGTTGTTTTGAGTTCCAAGGCGGGCCAGTTCGTTTGTATACAGAACGCTTTGGGATGCATTCATCCATAAAAGAATGCATAGTTCTATAAAAGACCTCCACCATTAAATCAATAGAAGTATGGCACAACAAATCATTCCAGTTAGTGTTAGAAATTAGACCAATCAATTTGCTATAGTTGGTTTGTTTAAAACAAAAAACTTTATCTTTATTAATACGAATATTGGATCCACCAAAAGTAGGCAAAACACAGCTAATTTCAATAGTTGGATGAAAGCGATCTTCCGGCAAGGTGATAGGATCAGAGCGAGTTATTATACAATCTTCCGGATTATTTGTAAATACCAGATCTAGCAGTTTACCGTATTCATTAAATATGCCATTCATCTGGTAAAGACTAAGATCAACTATTTCATTCAATATTAAATCATCACAGTTATTAGATTTAATTGGAATAAAATCCGGAGCATCAGGCGAATTTTTCCATATTATAGATGGTAAATTAAAATCTCCAACAACAAAAATTAAATCCTCAGGTTTAGCACGTTGAGCAACTGATTTGATGGCCTGAACGTGTTCAAGGTATATTTCTTCGGGAGAATTAGGAGGTATATACGAACAGGTTATGAAAATGATTTTATAACTAAGCTTTATCATTACACTGACAAACTCAATATTTGGAGAAGATTCAGATTGAAGAGATTCGGAAGCAAACAGGCATGATACAGCAATTAAAACACCACCACCATTACGATCGTTTCTGTTATATCTATATATTTGATAATTGTTACATAGTAACTCAGAATTAAAAACATTATCTTTCAGCCATGTCTCAGTAAAGATGATAACATGAAAATTAAAATCATAACTGTTAACTAGTAGATTAGACATTTTAGTATTTAAACCACGAACATTCTGATACATAATGATTAGTCGTTCAACGGGTAAAGAATCTAGTTTTTTGAATTAATGTTGAAATTCGTATTTTCATTTATTCGATGTCGGGGCGGAAGCTCAGCAATGTTGTTTCTTCGTGGATTTTCTTTAAATTCATATTCACGAACTAAAGTATTCACAGGCCAGAAACCAGGGTTAACGATTTGCTCATAAAGATCGAACGGAACGGTTATTTTAAAAGATGTAATCCTTCTTGGTACGGAATAGGAAAATTTATATATCATAACATCAGCTTTATAACTTAGTTTAGAGTTTATATAATAGTTAATGTCATCAGTGGAGGTATCCGAAGAAAGACGCGAAATAAAAATAGATTTTTTTGGCGGTATTACTTTTAGTTGTTTCGGTAACGCCTCTTCATTAGTTAAAGATGGTGGAATAGCAGTTGTAGGCGTCAAGGACGTATTATTTAAATATGGTAGCATTGCAGTTTTAGACATCAAGGGAGCAGTATTTGTAAAAGATTGTATATTATCAGTAGCAAGTATCGATGATGCTTTATTAAAAGATGGTAGGACAGCATTTTGAGGCATCAAAGGAGAAGTAATTGTCGTAAGCATATTTGCAGAGTTCAGAGTTGTATGGATTGAAGAAGCAGTAGTATCATCAGGGTTTTCTCTATTCGTGAATCTGGGTGACTTACGGCGATTTGGAGATGGTAATTTAGGTGATTGGAGTCCATCCAATGACTTGAAATCATCGAAAAGCTTTCCATAAGAGTTTATTTGCCCGGATAAATTAGCAAAATGGTTTTGAATTTGCAAAAAATTATTTTTAGTGCTTTGGAAGAAGCGGTAAAAATCAGCGCCAATTTTTTGACAGTCATTACAGCGCCAATGCAAGTTTTTATGCTTCGATACAGATTCGGCTACTAAACCAGATAATCCACTGCATTTAAAGTGACATACACCAAGACAAAGCCAGCAACTCATCATTCTCTCGTCATGACCTTCCAAAGAACAGCCTTTTTTTAAACATGCCATTTTAAGGGATTTAATTTAGTTTTATTGGGGATATAGATTTTTAAAATAACTGGCAGCACTTTTTGTTTATTAGGAATTGTTATTGTTGTTGTTTGGTTTTGCTATTGGGTTTTTTTTGTGTTTTCTTTTTATGCTATGTTCTATTGAGTAAGTGTTATTTCTGTTAAGTATATTTTGTTGTTGTAAAATGTTTCGAATTTATTAGCTTATTGTTAGTAATTTTATGTAGGAACTGTTATTGTTGTTTTTTTTTAAATAAGAATATAGCACTTGTTTTAAGTTATTTGAAATATTGCTATTGTTTTTTTTTGTATTTTCTTTTTGTAAGTGTTTTACTGAGTAAGTGTAATTTCTGTTTAGTGTATTTTATTGTTGTAAGATGTTATGAATTTGACAATTTAGTTGTTTATTGTTGGTAATTTCGTATGTTGAAGAAAGAAATTATTTTTTATAAAACAAATATTTAAAAATTGCGGCCTTTAAAATAAGCTTTTTAAATTGATTTTTTTTGACAAACTAGAAATAATTAAACGGATTTTTAAGCATTAAACACAAAATTATAAATTCTTTAATACAAAAGTTATTGACGAAAAACACGGAGCACAATTCAAGATAAACTGTCTTACACGAAGGTTAGAATATAATTATGCTACGGACCTTAGTTTTTCTTCCAAAAGTGGTCTTGCTCAAAAATGATACCATAGATTTTTTGTATGGAAACCTTATTACGTTTTCCTAAGTCTTAGCTTTAATTTGATATACCGTGCTTTTTGCTACGGACCTTACTTTTTTTTCCATAAGTGGTCTTGCTCAAAAATTTTACCATAGATTTTGTGTATGGAAACCTTTTTACGTTTTTTGTATGGAAACCTTCTTACGTTTCTCTAAATCTTAGCGTTAATTTGGTATACCGCGCTTTATGCTACGGACCTTATATTTTTTCCAAAACTGGTCTTGCTCAAAAATTTAGGCATAGCCTTTTTGTATGGAAATCTTTTTACGATTCTCTAATTCTTAGCTTTGATTTGATATACCGCGCTTTATGCTACG
Source organism: Cordilura impudica (assembly GCA_963682025.1). Lineage (NCBI taxonomy): Eukaryota > Metazoa > Arthropoda > Insecta > Diptera > Scathophagidae > Cordilura > Cordilura impudica. The sequence goes on along the minus strand of OY821522.1, from coordinate 33,799,326 downwards.
GACCTTAGTTCTTTTTCCAAATGTGGTCTTGCTCAAATATTTTACCATAGACTTTTTGTATGGAAACCTTTTACGTTTTTTGTATGGAAACCTTTTTACGTTTTTCTATGTTTTAGCTTTAATTTGATATTCCGTGCTTTATGCTACGGCCCATAGTTTTTTTCCAAAAGTGATCTTGATCAAAAATTTTACCTCAGGTTTTTTGTATGGAAACTTTTCTACGTTTTTTGTATGGGTAATTTATTACGTTTTTCTAAGTCTTAGGTTTAATTTGGTACACCGTGCTTTATGCTATGGACCTTATTTTTTGCAAAGTGGTGTTGCTCAAAAATGTTACCATATATTTTTTGTATGGAAACCTTTTTACGTTTTTCTAAGTCTTAGCTATAACTTGATATACTGTGCTTTATGCTATGGACATTATTTTTTTCCAAAAGTGGTCTTGCTCAAAAATTTTATTACCTTAGTTTTTTTTCCAAAAGTGTTGTTGCTCAGAAATTTTACCATAGATTTTTTGTATGGAAACCTTTATACGTTTTTCTAAGTCTTAGCTTTAATTTGATATACCGTGCTTTTTGCTACGGACCTTAGTGTTTTTTCCAAAAGTGGTCTTGCTCAAAAATTTTACCATATATTTTTTATATGGAAACCTTTTTACGTTTTTTGTATGGAAACCTTATTACGTTTTTCCAAGTCTTAGCTTTAATTTGATACACGGTGCTTTATGCTAAGGACCTTAGTTTTTTCCAAAAGCGGTCTAGCTCAAAAATTTTACCACAGATTTTTTGTATGGAAACGTTTTACGTTTTTTGTATAGACCTTAGTTTTTTTTTTCCAAAAGTGGTCTTGCTCAAAACTTTTACCATAGATTATTTGTGTTTGCCGTAAATGCGGGGAAATAAAAAGAAACAAGATTTTTATTGATTTATTAAAAATGAGAAAATTCTCAATATTTTATTTAAAACAAGTAAGAAAATTATAGTCGGTCTAGACCGACTATACGATACCCTATACCATGCGTTTAGAAACCCTATCTCTTAGGCCCAACTAACTGGACATTGAAAATAAGCAAAAACCAAATTTGAGTGGGATTTTTATTAATTTTTTTGGCTGCAGATATGAAAAAGTTCATATCGGATGCTATATCAATAAAGGGACTAGGTCCAAAAATGGACCGATCCTGATCATGTTTGGTAAAGTCTCTTGTATTTTGCAAAAATATGTACAAACAAAATTTGAGAAGAATCAGTGCAATATTTTTGTTTTTTAATAGATTTAAGTGAAGATCGGGAAGCAGCTCTATATGGGGTCAAAGGGATCATTTTTGGACTACTCATTAGTGGATGTAATGAACGCATACAAACCCAATTTGAGTAAGATCTAAATGACAATTTGGATCTTATGGCAATTTATGTCGATTTCATATGGGTAATTTGTATGGGGGCTAGGTCTGAACATGGACCGATTCTCACCAATTTCAATAGCGTTCATCCCATGGCCGATAAAAGCTTATATACCAAATCTCATCAAAATATATTCATATTTGCGACCTGCAGTTTGATTACAAGCATTACATGGACACACAGACGGACGGACGGACGGACGGACGGACGGACGGACGGACGGACGGACGGACGGACGGACGGACGGACATTGTTAAATCAACTCAGAAAGTGATTCTGATTCGATCGGTATAATTAAAGATGGGTCTAGGTCAAATATTTTTGGTTGTTACAAACAGCAGCACAAAGTCATTATACCCAAACCACATAGTGGTATAGGGTATAATAAATTACCTTTAAAATGGACTGTATATGAGTAGATGGAGATCCGTGTGGACAATGTATTTGTCTTGGCATTCAAACGAAGATTAAAAAAAAAGTTACATCTAACTAGGATAGAAAGAGGCAACAAGCAATGTTTTTAGATACCGTTAACGGTTTACTCGTTAGAATCTATGTAAATACTCCCTGCAAAGATGTTTACAAAAAGGAGTAAAACTTAGATTCTAACTAGTAATTAACCCTTAAAGAGGGTGAGGGTTTGCAAAAGGGCAAACTAAATTAATGAGCAAAATAAGAGAATTTGTGCTTAAACATTGCCGGCCACCTTGCAACACTAGAGGAGGTTGCAACAAAGTCTTAGCTAGGAAAACGAGAGAGGTTACAAAAGCAAGGAAAGGTAAAAGTATAATAAATGTTTTTTCATAATTTTAAATATTTCATGTATATATAAATTAAATAAATTTATGTTTATTTTTTAAAAAAAATTATTTTTTTATTGTTAACTGATAGTTAACAATAGAACCTTTATTTTTGGTTTCACTCAACTGACTGCAAGAATTTACAATTAAAATTTCTAAATATAATAATGAAAATACTGAAACTGCTGATGTTGTGTTTCCCACCATCAGGCCACTTGTTTGCTGCGCGTGTGTCTTAAATTTCGTCTGAGAATTTACTGTTGGGCAATTCGTTATTTGTTGCAGTTGTTGTTGTTTTGAAATATTTGTGTTTGTTGAATTGACAAATTTAGCGTTGGCACGTTTTGTAGTTTGTTATCTGTTGTAGCTGTTGTTGTTGTTTTTTTTTATGATTCTATAATATTTCTGTTGTTAACTCCTCCCCCTTCAAGTTCATGCGTCCCCGCATGAATAGCCATATTTCAAAAAAATGGAAGGTCATGAATCTTCTTGTTTTTGGGACCTCTTGATGGTAATGATAAGGAAGTTTTTGGATTGGTGCTTATTTGAACATTCTCTGCAATTTCTATTCTCTGCTCCGTTTTATTGGACTTTACATTATTTTTGGATGAATTATTTCGATCTTTGTGGTTTTCATTTCTCTTCTTCCTTCTTATAAAGTAGATAATGGTAGCTGATATTATGATGGTCATTACCAGTCCAATGTTGATGGTTAGATTTATTTTATTTTCGATTTGCAGTTTGTCGATTATGTGAGAGTTGTTAACATTAACTGCCTCCATTCTTTCCAATGTTATCACTTGTTCCTGGATACTAGAGCTACTTGGTTGCAGTAGGGCAGGTAAAGGTTTAGTAAGGGAGACTTGGGTTGTTAAGTATGTTCGATTTCCAATTCGTACTGTAGAATTCAGGTGATGAACTATGAATGTGCCAGCTATGTTGATTGTTGAATTGTCTATTTCAATTTGCCCTTTGTATTCGTTTAATAATATCATGCTGTCATCTATTTCTTCCACTGGTGCCACATGCTCGTCGTTGGTTGTTGTGCAGCGGGATGGTTTACTTTTCAGCAGATTTGGGATGCAGTCAGAATTACTGATGTCCAAGATATTATCTATTTCACAAATACTTATCTTATTATAATTCTTGCAGTCATTTTTTATACCAAATATCTTATCGTTACATTTCAAAACATTTTTAAATATTGTCTTAATTATTTTATTATCTTTTCTTACAGGTTTAATTAACAAATTGTCGCAATTTTCATTATTAGTTGTTGGAATATTGACAATGTAAACAATTTCATTATTATTCGAGGCGACTTTAATTTTTGAAAAATTTAGTAACTCGTCCATATTACCAAATGGAATATTATCATTGTAAAAAATATCTCTCAAAGTATTAACCTCAGTATTAGAAAAAATAAATGAATTAACAATGTTTGATTTAGCCCAATGGATGGCATATTCGATATTAGATAGTTCCTCTTTAATAATTTCAAGTTTATACTTAAAATCTAACAATTTTTCACCTTTATCCTTATTTTCTAATAGTTTAGAAATGTTATTAGTAACCTTTGAGAGTTGATTTACTTTATCTATTGTTAATTGATTGATTACAATTTGATTATTATTGTTAACTAGAACATTATTCATTTTATCTTCTATTATTTCGAAATCATGGTGGTCCGGACTGCCGGCCAACCATTTCCAGGCGGTACCAATGAAGTCAAGAGACCTCTTTGCCATCGTCTTGGATTTTAGTCTGGATAAACAGGATTTAATTTGTGATATGGTATAGGATAAGTAAGGTAATAATGAGTTATCATCGTTGTCGCGTAAGTCAATTCCGTTCTCCAATTTCCCTATCATATCTTCGTATTCCCTCAGGTCAATCGTGTGGACAAGTTTGAACACACCGTTTTGAATTTTCGCCGTTCCTGTATTGATCACGACTAGTCTAGAGTTGGAGTAATCCATTATCTGGAACTCACCTATGGAGTATCCAAGCATCAGGAATAACCTGTAAGAAAATGTAATAAGATTTAGTTCTTTATGTGTTTTTTGTGAACGACTCTCCCACTTTCGGTCACTACGGTCGAATGTCTATTTTCCTTCACTAGTTCACGTCTGAATTTTTCGGTTAATTTAGTACCTAATCTTTTATTAATTCTTACGAAAATCTCTTGTCCGGGTATGTATTGCTTAACTTCTTTTTTATCTTTGTTGTGGTAGTTCAAATCCTTTTCCTGTTTCCTTTTCAGCATCGTGATGTTATTTTCCCTGGTTCTTTCATAGCTTCCAGGGGAGAAATCCACAGTCCTCCCGAAAAACATATCGACTGGCTTCCTACCGATTGTGGAATGTATTGAGTGATTATATTCGTTAACAGACCTTTCCAATAGTTCTTCAAAATTCCTGCAAATACCTTCATCTTTGAGACATCTTAAAATTTCGGCTAATGTTGAATGGAATCTTTCAATTTGACCGTTGGCTTCGCTTTTGTATGGTGGTGTTGTAAATACCTCTATACCCAATTCATCCTTCATCATGAAAAGTATGGTTGCAGAGTTCAATGATTTTTCGTTGTCCATGACAACCGTTTTGGGAACTCCATAGAAAAACAAAATATCCCTCAAGGGTCTCCTAATATCTTCTATTGATTTTCCCTGAAGAATTTTCGTTTGGGCGTACTTTGAGAATTTATCTATGGCTGTCAATAACAATTTCCTATCGGTTGAAAAAATGTCAATATGAATAACCTGACCTGGGTAGTTTGGTATTGGTGTAGCGTTCAATTTCGGTTGGTTGGGATGTCTATCGTATTTATTTTTCCTGCATGTGGAGCACATTTTCAATATTCTTTTGATTTTAGAAAACATGCTGGGAAAGTACGCTTTTTCCAATATCTGTAACTTATTTTCCACAGCATTTCTGTGCGCGCGATTATGTGTTTCTATAATTAGAGTTTCCTGATCGGATTCAGACAAAATATCTTCGACAACATTTTGAGTAAACCGAATTTTAAAATTTCCGAAATGATGTGGGTAAATTTCTTGAATTTTTCCCATAATAAATTCTGGCGTTTTAATGCAATTTATAACAGACGGGTTAAGGTATCTCTTCAAGATGGAAATTAGTTTTTCAGTATCATATTCTGGTTCCGTAATCGAATGTCTATGATATCCTGGGAAAATTATTTGGAATTGGTATGCTGGAGTATCGTCCATTTGCAAAAAGATTTGATTTTTGAATGCATTTATGGGCACTTCGACACTAGCTATGAGTTCCTCTGGAGAGCTGTCGCTACTATGCACTGTTCCTGTTAGAGAGTTGATGTTCGTTCCAGGGGGTCTAGAGAGTGCATCGGCCACAACATTACTTTTACCTGGTTTATACTGCATTTCATAGTTGTATTCCTCCAATATCGATTTCCATCTTTTCATCTTCGCATTATTATTCTTATTGCTCAAAGCATAAGTCAGGGGTTGGTGGTCGGTGTAAATTATGACTTTGACTGATCCGTATAGATAGTTTCTTAGATTTGTTAGGGCCCAGATTATAGCCAACATTTCTCTTTCGTTCGCTGCATAATTTTCCTCCGATCCCGTTAATGTTCTCGAAATGAAGGAAATCGGCCTGTCGTCCTGGCTAAGTACTGCTCCGATAGCAACATTGGATGCATCTGTAGTTAACTGGAATTATTTGTGGAAGTCAGGATACGATAATGTCACCTCCTGTGATATTAGGGCGTTTTTCAAATTATCAATAGCATGTTTCGCTTCATTATCCAGTTCAATTTTCCTCCTGCTTGATTCTGTTCTGGATATCAAGCCTCCGTCTCCTCGTAAGAGTTTCGTCAGTGGCTTTGCGATGTTCGCATATCCTTTTATAAATCTTCTGTAGTATCCTGAAAGACCAAGGAACGATCGAAGTTCCTTCACATTATTAGGATAGGGGAATTCTACAATTGCCTGAACTTTCCTTGGGTTAGCTTTTATTCCGTTATAAGAAACGATGAACCCGAGGAATTCGACTTCCTCCTTGAAAAACTCGCATTTATCCAGCTGTATTTTCATATTAGCCTCATTTAGTGTTTTGAAAATGGCCTCCAGGTCTTTGAAATGTGAATCCTCGTCTTTGCTGAAGATGATAATATCATCAATATAAACATAGCACCTCCTACCAATGTGTTCCCTTAAAATGTCATCCAGCGCACGTTGGAATATCGATGGAGCATTTTTTAATCCAAACGGCAATCGCAAGAATTCATACTTTCCATTGTTGACCGAAAATGCCGTTTTTTCTATATCTTCCATCCTGAGGGGTATTTGGTGGAAACCACTCTTTAAATCGATGACTGTAAAATATTTATTCCCTCCCAAATGTGAAAGCACGTCGTTTATCTCGGGGATGGGGTATTTATCCGCGATGGTTACTGTATTAAGTTTCCTAAAGTCTACCACAACTCTATACTTATCCCTTTCGGATGCATCCTGTTTTTTGGGGACTATCCAAATTGGTGAGTTGTAGGGAGAACGCGATGGTCGGATTATTTGGTCCCTTAATAACTTGGATATTTCATCGTCCACAACACTCCTAAGAGCCATTGGATAAGGATAATTTTTAGAATAAACGGGATTTTCAGTTGTTGTTCTTATCTCACCTACCACCCTAGTTGTGTACGTAAGGCTTTCATCGGGGTCCGCAAATAAATTCCTGTGGCGATCGAAGATGTTTTCCAATAATTTTTTTCGACTCCCTGAAAGATGGTTTGTCCTGATTTCAATATTATTAACATTCTGAGAAATGAATTGTTTAATTGGAATTTTCCTATCCCCACTAATGGTGAAATAGTCCTCCGCTGTATAAATGACAGCTGAACATTCCTTCAGGCTATCATTCCCTAATATTGCATCAAATGTTTCTAATTCTGGTAAAAGGAAAAATTTTATGGGAGTATCATCAAACAATTTCAAAAATTTGTGTTGTGTAATTTTAATGTCTCCCTTAACGGATTTTGCGTTAAAATTTCTTTCGTTTTGCTTTGGGTTTGTTATAAATTTAGGGTTGATGTAATTTTTGTTGCTGCCAGTGTCCAATAAAATTTTTAATTTTTGGTCGTTCCCCATTTTTGCTTCGAAATAAGGTAATGAGGAACAGTTTAGTCTAAAAAATTTACTGCAAGTTGGACATCGTCAGTTTCTTCTTCCTGTTTTTCAAGAGTAGCTAATTCCTCAGGAATTTGTTGAAAGTAATCTTGAGCGTACTCTGGTTCCACACTCGCGTGACGATGGTTTACCTCAGCTTCTTCCGGTGGATAGTAGCCACAATAATTTTCCTCCGGCATATAATCTGTATCTATATGAAAATTCCGTTGAAATTTATTCGCTGGAGCCTGAAAGGACGCGGCTGTTGATCTCTTTAGTGCTACATTGTTGTGTGGTCTGTTCATATAATTGACCTGGTGGGTTTGGATTGATTTATCCACATCCATTGGTTCTACTCGTTGATTCTGAGGATTGTTTTGAGTGCCCGCATTCCACCCAGAATTTACAGGTAAGTTTCGGTTATGATTATAAGTAAAATTACGATTGAGATTTGGGTTAACATTAGATTGGAAGTTTGGGTTATGACCTAAATTTGGATTGCGATTTTGAGTTGGATAAAAGTTGGAATGGAAGTTTGGATTTCGGTTAAAGTTTGAAACGGGATTATGTCGAGGTGGTATAGGTGGTCTAATGGGTGGTGTTCCACCAACATAAGCGAGTTCGGGATAAAATACTCTGCCAGTTGCGAAAGTTGCCGTACCGATCCTATCCTTCTGTACATTATTCCTGATAGACTGTCCATGTGCGTAATTTCTCCTGAAAGTCATATTGTCCAACTTTAGGCAAATATGTAGTGCCTGTGGCAAAGATGTTGGTTCACGCACACTTAGCAATTTCGGTAAATCTCCATTTAATCCTCTTACGAACGTGTCCAGTGCTTTCTCCCTGTAGGTGTTCGTCATAGCGTGAAGGCTATTTTCCTCCAGGTCCAGGGAAGACACCTTGTCAAGCAACAGTGAAAGGTGTTGGTAAACAACTTGATAGAATTCCGTTATGCTCCTGTTACCTTGGCATAATACCATCATCTGGTATTCCAAGGTCCCGATGTCCCTCTTATCAGAATAATGCATTGCGAGACATTTTCTTATTCGTGGCCAATCCAATGGTGTCCTATATGACTCCAAGGCAGTGTCTGCGTCCCCCACGATTTTTGTGCGAATAGTGTGTAGAATTGCATAATACCTTCGGGTACCTCTCACCGAATCATAGAGCTTCAAAACCCTCTCCACGGACTTTCGCCAAGAGTTAAATTCTCCCGGCCTACCAGAAAACTCCCTCAAAGACCTAACTATGTCGGGAACCTTGTCCAGTTCCTCCAACCTGGTAGTAACTGTACCTATGGGGTGATCGGTCCCCTCATCCGCCAAATGGTCGGACGATGATTCAATAGCCTCCCTTATCATGAGGGCTATCTGTTCCTTCTGTAGTGTAGTAAAACCTACTGCTGCCTCGGTCGTTTGTGCCATTGTCAGTGTCCTACTTAGTCTCTCAGTCAGCTGGTCGATGGTTTCGTCGGGCATACCGGTTAAATGATTTCGAAATTAAGGGACAAAAAAAAAATCGAATGTAAAGTATTTATTTCGCAAATCTCGATCAAGTTCAAGGATAAAAACAAAATTTAAAACCGATTTCAGGAAATAAAATTTATAACAACAAATATTAATGAAAAAATTTCAACTAACTCAAGATAGTAAGGACGAGTTTTGAAAAAAGGAAAAAATCTTAATGTAATTAAATTAAAATAAGGAAACCAATTGATAATGAACTTAATAATATTCTTACATTAATATCTGGAACATGATGATGGAGAGGATGATGATTGCAGACTTCCCCTGATTTTTGACTCTCGTTGCTTGCTTTTAATTGCCAAAACGTTTCCTCGACAATTAGTTTCACAGATTCTTATTTTTTTTCATCAACTTATTTATTTTATTTAGTTCTTATTTTCAATTTTTTATTTAATTTGATTAATTTCAAAAAAATTTTTTAATCAGTTTTTCAATTTAATTCGTATTTTTTAATTTTTAATTTTCAATTTTTTTATTTATTTAAAATTTTTGTTATTTGATTTAATTTTTCAATTTTTTTTCTTGTGTTTTTTCTTTTCTGATTATTTCCAGTTCACTTTATATTTTCTAAATTAGGTTGTTTTTTTATGTTTATCTAATTGTTGTAAAACTTATTTTTAAAAAAAAATGTTTCTTACTGTTTATATCACGGCCGCTGATCTCCTTTGAGACCTCCGGTTTACCTCTTATTTTCCGAAGAGGTTACTACGGCGCACTATTTCCGCGATCTATTAATTAATCTACCGGGAAAACCCTTTTTCCGAGGGTTTTATTTATACGACAAAGGACCTTTTTTTAAGGGTCCCTGCTCGGGCGCCAATTAAATAAATTTATGTTTATTTTTTAAAAAAAATTATTTTTTTATTGTTAACTGATAGTTAACAATAGAACCTTTATTTTTGGTTTCACTCAACTGTATAATAATGAAAATAAAATATAATAATGCAATATAATAATGAAAATACTGAAATTGCTGATGTTGTGTTTCCCACCATCAGGCCACTTGTTTGCTGCGCGTGTGTCTTAAATTTCGTCTGAGAATTTACTGTTGGGCAATTCGTTATTTGTTGCAGTTGTTGTTGTTTTGAAATATTTGTGTTTGTTGAATTGACAAATTTAGCGTTGGCACGTTTTGTAGTTTGTTATCTGTTGTAGCTGTTGTTGTTGTTTTTTTTTATGATTCTATAATATTTCTGTTGTTAACTTATATATATATATTTTTTTATTTTTTTTTTAAATTTTTTTTAAAAAAACACTTAAAACTAATGGTCAAGGGACCAAACCAGTATGGTCTGGGTTCTTTGATCAAGGGATCAGCTGATCAAGGGATCAGACCAGTATAAACTGGATTTTCGTCGAGCGGTCAAGGGACCGCGTTGATCCAAGGGGATCGGGTTTGACCCAAGGGGGTAGTTGATCCAAGGCGATCATAGGTCCAAGGAGACCTGCCCTCTAAAGAGGGGATTGGCCAGAACTGACCCAACCAAATATGGTATATTGTGCCATTGGAAGACCCGGGCTCGAATATATTTTTCCCTTTAAAATTTGTGGGTTAACTTCTGTTCCTTAGACCAAAACTACGCGACAAGATATATTGAAACGTGGGTCCGCCAACTGGAACCCAGCAAAATGTTCCCGTATTGCATCTGGAACAGACTCGGCAGGAGTTTTAACACCACGCATCTTTGTCACTTTAGCCGTGAGCGATATCCTTTGTGTGGGATCAAACGAAGAGCCGACCGTCAGTCGACAATATCCAATGTTGTCCATTTTAGACACGGGCAGCCGAGGTTGATGGACCAAAGATTCGCAGATATAGCTAATGCTACAACATGGATCCAAAGCTGCTCGTACCGGAATGGAATTAGTCGGTAATATTAATTTGATCACCAAAGTGGGGGAAAAATTGACAATGTGGCGAACGGATAAGGGGCAAGTCTTTGAAACGGAGAACGACGGACGGTAAGTGGTAGGCTGTGGTACGAGGGGGCCAGTCAGAGGCTTTTTAGATAAAGAAGCCGGAGTGCGAGGTAATTGCTTCTTTTTTGAATCATCGTTGTAATGTAAGAGGGTGTTATGGTCACCTTTACATTTACCGCATTTAAATGTGCTTTTGCAATCTTTGCGGAGTGCGAATGCGCTAAGCAGCGGGAACAATAGCTGTGAAGGATCACCATTCGCAGCTTCCGCTCATGGCTCAATTTTAAAATATTGTTGCACGCCCTTAATGGATGTCTACCACTACATACCCTACAATGGCGATTCGCGATTTCGAGATTACCATTCGAGCTCGAGGTTTCTTTGGTTTCCGATAAAGGTTCGGAAGTCGACGGCATTACTGGTGCTGGAGTATCAGCAGACGGAGGCGGTACACCAACAGGAGCCGGTGTATCCTCCTTATCAGCAACGGGTGCAGCCAAAGGGGTTGCGGCAGAAAGGGGTTCCACTATTTCCATTGCCTCATCATAGTCGTCTAAGATGGCGTCATCAAAAAAGGTGGGTAGTGCGTCCATAGTGCTAGGAAATAACAGATATTAGCGAAAATACAATAACATGTGTGCTTAATTTATTATACTAGTCAGAATGACCAGTTTTGCGATATGTCGTCGTACAACCCCATTCACAGTGCGTATATCGACGACTCTCATGTGACCGTCACTACCCGGGTAGGATTTAACGACGCGGCCTAATCTCCACGAAGTTGGAGGAAATTGTTCGTGCCGTATAACGACTAAATCATTAACTTGAATTTCGCGTTCCGGATTTTGCCATTTATACCTTTTATGCAAATTAATCATGTATTCCTCTTTCCACCGTCGGCAAAAATGTTGAGAAATAGCTTTCATTCTTCTAAATCGATTAATTAAACTTATAGGCATTTCACTAATTTCAGGCTCAGGGGGAGCAAGAATTGGAGAGCCAATTAAAAATGACCAGGAGTTAGAGCAACCGGGTCTTGAGGGTTTTCTGTCATAGGACAAATAGGGCGCGAATTAAGGCACGCCTCTATTCTCGCAAGTAGTGTCGCGAATTCCTCAAATGTGAATTTAAAAGATTGAGCTTCTTTTCGAAAACGAAGTTTGAAGCTCTTTACACCGGCTTCCCATAGGCCACCCATATGAGGAGCTCCTGCGGGGATAAAACGCCAAGTGAGACCCTGAATTGCATACGTAGAACACGTAGTGTTCTGACTCTCTTTTAGAAAAGTCTTAAAGTCTTTCTCCAATTAACGAGACGCGCCTACAAAGTTTGTACCAATATCCAAAAATATTGGAATTGGACAACCTCTGCGTGATATGAATCTCTGAAATGCTGCTAAGAAGGTAGCCGTAGACAAATCAGAACTTGCCTCCAGATGTATAGCTTTTGTAGAAAAGTATACAAAAACACAAACATAACCTTTTGTTATCTTACAAGCCCTACCAGTGAAACTTTTAATATCGAAAGGACCTGCGAAATCAACACCAGTTGTAGTAAACGGTCTATCAAGTAAAGTCCTCTCAGGCGGTAGAGCGGCCATAATTTGACTACAAGTACGTTTTCTTTCAAGAATACAACATTTGCAGCGACCGATGACTCCACGAATTTTAGATTTTAAGCGAGGGACCCAATATTCAATACGAAGTATTCGCAACATGAGCTGATTTCCACCGTGAATGGAAATCAAATGAACAAACTCCGTTAAAAGTAGCGTAAATCTACTCGAATAAGGTAAAATAATTGGATGCTGTTCACTATAAGAAAGAGATGGGGATTTAACTAAACGACCATTTAGTCTCATCACACCATCTTTGTCCAGAAATGGATTCAAAGGAATCAAAAAACTTTTCGTACTTAAGGTTTCCTCTCCAAAAGACATTTATATTCATTTGCAAAATGACACTTTTGCGAGATCATGGCTAAACGTAATTTAGTCCTTTTCATCTCGATACTAGAAAGAATAGTGTCTTCATACAAATTACGGTTTGATTTATGGGAAGGATGACAATTATAGGAAAATCGCAAAATATAAGAAATGACGCGAAGCGCTTTATCAAGACGCGAATAATTATCAAGAATGTCGATAAAACCGTCATCTTCTTGCGTGTTCGTAAAGAACGAAGCATGAGTTTTAACTTTATGGCACTCAATATCAGTGTCAAGACGAGAAATATCAGAGATATTCCATTGCGTTTTTTCTTGGCGTAGCCATTTTGGTCCATGCCACCATTGGTCATTATCTGCCAGCTCCGACGGAGAAATACCACGACTGCCCAAATCGGCAGGATTATCCTCAGATCTTACGTGATACCAATTATGCTGACCGACATTTTCCTGAATTCTGCACACCCTGTTTGCAACAAATGTGGTCCAAGAACAGGCATCCTTTTTTAACCAAGCAAGGACGATCGTAGAGTCAGTCCAACAATAAACTTGGTTAAGTCGTATATCGATTTCGCTCAGTATTGTCTTCAAAAGTTCTGAAGCCAAAACTGCTCCGCAAAGTTCAAGTCGCGGAATCGAAATTGATTTTATAGGTGCCACTTTAGTTTTGCAAGATAATAAGTGGGTATATATATCGCCTTTGGGGGTTTCGATGCGGATATAAATTACCCACGCGTATGCCTTTTCCGAGGCATCAGAAAAGACGTGCAGTTCGACGGACGAATCAGCGTGGAATTCGTATATTGTTGACTTCATGACATGAAGTAACGAACTTTTGCCACTTGTTTTCCGTTGAAAGTGGTACAGAATCATCCCAATTAATGTTATCTAACCAGACCTTCTGCATAATCATTTTCGCGACTACAACAACTGGACCTAGCCAACCCACAGGGTCAAACAACTTTGCAATCGTAGATAAAACTTCTCTTTTAGTGTGACTCGATTTATGTGCAATAGGATTTACACTAAAGTAAAAAGAGTCCAGTTGAGCGTTCCATTGAATACCCAAAGTTTCAGAGCTACTTGATTCCACAAAGGTCAAAACCTTAGCATCAACTAAATGTTCAGAAGGAAATCTGTCCAAAATTGTTCGTTCGTTAGATGTCCATTTTCGAAGTTCAAATTTAGCAGAAGACAAAGCTGTAATAAGTTGATCACGAGCGATCAAAGCAGTTGAAATGTCGTGAGTCCCTGTCAAAACGTCGTCAACGTACATACACTTCCGTAAAATGTGTGATGCTAAAGGGTACTCAGCTTCAGAATCGTCTGCTAATTGTAACAATGTCCCAATGGCAAGATAAGGAGCGCAGTTAACGCCAAAAGTCACTGTTTGCAACTCATAGTCCTTAACGTCCTCCGTCGGAGAATCTCGAAATAAGATACGTTGAAATGGAGTATGAGCTGCATCAACTCTAATTTGTCGGTACATTTGTGTAATGTCACAATTAAAAACAAATTTAAAAAGTCGCCACCTTAAAATTAATAGGACTAAGTCAGACTGTAAAGTAGGCCCAACATAGAGACAGTCGTTAAGACTATTCCCGTTCGAAGTTTTATTAGAGGCATTGAAAACGACTCTTAACTTTGTGGTCTTTCGTTCAGGTTTAACGACTGGATGATGTGGCAAGTAACAAGCAAAAGGTGTTGCCGATGAAGGAGAAGAAACAAATTTCATATGGTCTAGGTCCAAATATTCACTAACGACGCTATCATACAATTTCTTAATCTCAGGTCTTCGTAAAAGAGAGGATTCTGTGCGATGATATTGTTTGAGAACACTTGGTCGAGATAAACCTAGATGTAAGTGTTGAGGAAATTCAGGTTTGAATGGAAGGGTCACAATGTATCGACCATCAGAAGCTCGACGTGTAGTCTTCCTATAATTTTCTTCACAAATTTTATCGAAAGTTGAAAAAATTTTCCTTTTCGGATTTTCCTCAAGTTCCCAAAATCTGAGAAAATTTCTATTCAGGCAATCTTCTTCAGAAAAATCAACTTTAGTTGAATAGACTTGAACTTGGAAATGACAAATTGGACCAGTAATAATCCAACCGAAAATAGTATTTTGAGCTAATAAGGAGCCCAAAATATCTCAACGAATTTCACCTAAAAGTATTTTAGGGTAAAGATCAGCGCCAAGCAAAAGATCGACAGGTCTGCTATCGAAAAAGTTTTTATCTGCTAACCGAAGGTTGGGCAAATTGTTCCTAAGATGAGAAGGAAGTATAAATGAAGGCAAATTGCCCGATATTTTAGATAAAACAAGAGCATTAGTTTCCACTACAATGAATGAATCAATAGGAGAGCCAATTTGAAGAGAACAAAGTTTTCTAGAGGTAGCAGAGACAGCTTGATTAACACCTGAAATTTGAGCATTCGTAGAATGCGTCGAAAGTTTCAAGCGATTTTGCAATCGTTCACAAATGAACGAAGCTTCAGAAGCCGGGTCAATAAGGGCCCGAGCTGGATACGTCGTACCCTGGTGAATAATATTCACCATTGCTGTCCCCAAAAGCACAGTCCTATCTTGTGAGGTATGAAATACCTGTCGATTTAAAGGAGCTGTGGCATTGTTGCTATTTGACGAAGAGGGGAAAGAATTCATGGGTATGTAGTTGGTAAATCGAGAGGCTATAACCGGACTCGCACCCGAATTAGAATTATGAGTTTCCCTAACTAAACTATCAGATTTCGGCAACTCCCGATGCAGCATCGTATGATGACGCTTATTGCAGATGGAACAATTATAACTGCTATTACAATTTTTAGCTTCATGTGTTCTTGAAATTCAATTGACACAACAAGGAACTTTTTAATGGTAGAATATCTGTCCGCAATCGATAAACTTTTAAAACGATGACAAGATCGTAAGAAGTGGACTTGATTTTTGCATAAAATGCGCTTTTATTTTATGTTCAGAAGCCTTTTTGACAGATTCTGAACTTCTTAAGTCACGAAGACAATCTAAAGTTTGGGTTCTTTCCGTCAGAAAGTGGTCCAAATCTTTCCAGAGAGACAAGGCCGATTTGTCTTTTACACTCTGTTCCCAAATATTAACAGTATTTACAGGTAACCGCTGAATGCACATAAAAACTAATATTGGATCCCAGCTTTGAGTAGAAATGTCATAAGTAGACATGGCTGTAAGGCAACCATTTATACCGCGTTGTAAAGCTTTTAAATTCGCACTAGTCTCCTTATCATAAAAGGGAAGACTGAAAAGCGTTTTGAGTTGGTTGTTAACCAACATAAGAGGATTATCGTACGCTTCTCTCAAATTTCGCCAAGCTATATCAAAGCCAGCATTAGTAAGTGGACAATTTGAAACAATTTCACGCGCCTCACCACTCGTTTTTCGAACCAAATGGCACAAACGCTCAATATTGCTTAAGCGAGAATTATTTATGTATAGCGCGGTAAAAATATCCCTAAAAGTGGGCCAAGAAAGATAGTCACCGTCGAAAACGTCTGTATCGCACGGCGGCAGAGTCAAATTATGGCAGAAGTTATCAGAAGAATTTAAGTCTACAGGCGAAGACTGAATCTTCGATTTTGCCTTGGTTTCGAAATTGTGCAATTTCTCGTTGATCATTGCTAAACAGTTAACGTACGCGTTAAATGTTGCCTCGTATTTTGACTCAGCAGCGTCAACATCTTCGGGTTCCGCGTCTTCAGAATTTTCGAGATAACTAAGACAAGTACGGTATGAAGATTTAGCTTGTTCCCATAACAAGTTAATTTCCTTACCGCGTATTTCTAAATTAAAACTCGAATGAAGTTCCTCACGAATGTCGTTAAATTTAGCTTCGTATTTTATAAGAGCATCAGAATCTCTAATAAAAACATCAAGGGCTGTTTCAGGCATTTTGTCAAAATTTTATTAAAAAAAAATTAATAAAAACGAAAATTTCCGAAGAAACACGATAAATGCACTAAAATTATGAATTTGTAAATTAATTTTATTAAAAAATGCCAACTGAGAATACAAAAAATAAATCTCAATAAAAAAAAACACAAGCTAAATATATCGCGACTATACCGGACAGTAGGGTGACAATATGTTGTAAATGAAAAAAAAAAACAACAACAACACGGTACGTATGCAGGTCGATATGAAGCTAGTGTAAGTTGTAAACAAACACAGATTGTAAAATATTCAAATATAAAAAAATCGTATACGCGAATAAAACACAAAGAAATAAAAACACTTCGATAATATATATGCACGTATGTATATATAGCTGTCAACAGTATTAAGGGTTAGTTTTATAAAATAATAAACCAATATATGTATGTAAAAACACAAGATCACTAATCGCAAACCCGACGGCACTTTGCAAATAAATAAAGGAACCGATTTTAAAATTTATTATTAAAAAATAATTAAACACTTTTAATTCCGTATATTCTTTATTAAACGAACAAAAAATTTTTTAAAGAAATTTAACACGAAAAAAAATTTAATTTGTCCGTCCACGTAAACAAAACGCACTGTTGTAAAAAAAGAGTACCCAAAAGAAGTGTAATGACAAAGTGTCAAAACAAAGGTACTGTTCAAAAAAAATATTACGACGAAGGGTTGTAACGCGATCAATCACAATAATATAAAAAAGTATTAACCCTTTAATCGATAAGCCGGCCATATGGCCGGCATTGGTCTAATTGAATTATTTCAAAAAGTAAAACATTTATTCATTTTAACTAAGTAAAATAAAATTCGTGAAGAATTTGTGCATCTAACGGCACTTGTTTTATTATTGTAGCTTTATTCGACATTCAGTTATAGTCAGTTGAGTGAAACGAGTGACCAATTTTGGTGTGAAAATTATTTCTTTTGAACAAGTGTATTGAATCATAAAAAATACCGTTTCTATAATACTAGTTGATTTCATATTTTTTTTGGTATGTATTTACAATGTTTATAAAGGCAATATAAAATTATTTATTATGAAAAATGATAATTTAGTGCTGTTTTGTGTGTTTTGTGATGCTGGCCATTTGCCCGGCTTGTCGGTCAAAGGCCAAAAAAATTTTTTGAATACACAGTTTGAGAAAATTTTTTTATTCCAATATTTTGGAATAAAATAACGGATTCGTATAAAACTAAACCTGTTCTTTGACAACATTGTTCTATAGATAATGGAAAGAGGTAGACCGAAAAGTAATGATGAGCAAACAGAAGGGGAAAGTAAAAGAAGGTACAATTTTTCAAAAATGAGCGATGAACAAATCGCTGACCTCATGAACTCGATAGTGGACTCAGATGACGAATCAGTTTACGAAGACGATGATGATGACGACATCGATCCAGATTATAACTATTTGGCGGATATGATCACACCCGAGGACGATGAGATCATTTCCGAAATTTTACATTCAACATCAATAGTTATAACTGCAGAAACTTTAACACCAGATATTTCAACAGCAGAACCTGGAACCAGTGCTGAAGCTTCTAGACAATCGACTCTGATCGAAAATGTTACATCGAGTTCAACAACAAAATTGGCTTTCAAGCCAGCAAAGAGACCCCGATCACCATTACCAGTAATAGAAGCTACAGGACCTCAAATTGTACCTTCAGCAGGTGGATTTACTCTTCCAGGTATTTCAATAAAAAAGTCGGTATGCCATTTTCTTTATGTCCCCTTTTAAGCCTTAGATATGATTGACAAAAATTCAACCGAGTTCGCAAAAATTCTCTGGCGAAAAAATTTAATCCGATTACACGTCAATGAAGTGGCATTTCGAGGCAATAGTGCATTGTCAGATGAAGTGAAGAATCTGAAGACGCCGATGGACTATTTTTATTATTTTTTCACTGATGAACTTATTGATTTGATTGTTCTCGAAACCAATCGGAATGCACGTTCCGAAAACATTAACAATCTGTTTAACGTGGATGCTGAGAAAATACGAAAATATATCGGAATTCTATTGTTGATGGCCGTTTTCCGTTATCCAAACATGGAGTCCCATTGTGGTGAATTCGGATTTAGGCAAATTCCTGAGTGTATGCCTATCAAAAAATTTTAAAAAATTAAAAAGTATTTGTGCTTTTCAAATGAAGCTGATAGAATCAAAAAAGGAGAAGTGGGATATGATCCACTATTTCGAATTCGTAAAGTTGCAAATATTTTTAATGAACGCTTCGACACAGTACCGAAGAATGCTCGTTTGTGTGTTGACGAACAAATGTGTTCTACAAAAATGGTGCACCATTTACGTCAGTACATGCCGAAGAAGCCTCATAAATGGGGAATAAAGCTGTTTGTCTTGTGCGATACTAGTGGATATTCGTATCAATTTGAAATATATAACGGTGCTGGAGACAATGTCATCGTGCCAGGAACACGAGATCTTGGCGCCACCGGCAATATTGTCATAAGGTTGTCCCAAACAATTCCAAACTTCAAAAATCACATAGTTTATTTCGACAACTTTTATACGTCATTGCCGCTTTTGGTATATCTGCGAGCTCGTGGCATTTTTTCTCTAGGTACAATACGTTCTAATAGGATTCCTAATTCTAAACTTCCGCTGGACTCAGATCCCCAAATGAAGAGCGCAGATCGAGGTCATGCGGTAGAATATATAGGTAGTGCTTACGGTGTCAACCTAACAACAAAAGACACCAAGAATGTAAGGCTATGTTCAACATACGTTGGAGTTCAATCATTCGAAAAATCTAATACAGACACACAGATAGCAAAAACGGCTCGTTACGACAAGAAGAAAAAAGAGTATATTCATGTCGACTACCCCCAAATTATTCGCGAATATAATTCGCATATGGGGGGAGTTGACCTTATGGATTCTTACATGGGAAGGAACGGCCTTCGCATAAAAACTATGGACGCAACGATGCGCATTTTCCATCACCTTCTCGATATGGCTGTCACAAATGCGTTCATTTTATATCGCAGATCTGCTGCAGAAGATTCTGCTCAGGATGAAAAAGAAAGTTCACCAGAAAAAACCATGAGACTGTATCAATTTCGTATCAAAATTGCACAAGGTCTGTGCGCTTTTAGCCAAAAACGACCAGTCGGTCGACCTTCTTTTGAACCGCAGCCCAAAACAAGTGCTGCTGTAGGGAAAAAGACAGCACATCCTGTTGAGGACATACGGTACGATGGAATAGACCATGTTCCTGAATGGATGCAAGGACGTAAAAAAACTTGCAAACACTGCAAAAAATCAGAAACCCATACTTTTTGCCCAAAATGTCAACTAAATTTATGTTATTCCGGTTCAAAAAATTGTTGGAAAGACTACCACACTCGCCACTAATATATATATTCTTATAAATTTAGTATTTACCTTTGCTTTAATAAATAAAAAAATAAAATAAAAATATTACACAAAAAACAAATGTTTAATTTTTTTACCCGTAGACCGATATACCGGCCATATGGCCGGCATCTTTTTTCCTCCCCTGGCGGCCAAACTACAAAAGATATCCTAAAACAGACATCGGATTCGTGTTTCTCATACCAAAATTATCCCGAAAGCAAAATTTTTAGGACACGAAACTCCTTAATTCTATCCTGTCGATTAAAGGGTTAAGGAACAAATACTTTTTTATTATAGGTAAAAATTAATCTTAATAAAAAAAATGTATTTTCACTTTTTCTTTTAATTTTATAAACACGGTTTATTTTCACACTTGCACTATTTAAAAAATAATGTACGCACCTTTTAAAATTGAAGATTTAAAAAAATTAAAGCTGATGTTAGAGTGTGTTGTGATGCAGCAAGATGGCTGAATTTCTGTAGAGATAAATTAAATATTAATTCCCAACTTTAAAGCTCGAAAAAAAGATCCGGTTCGAAGGACCAAATGTTTGCCGTAAATGCGGGGAAATAAAAAGAAACAAGATTTTTATTGATTTATTAAAAATGAGAAAATTCTCAATATTTTATTTAAAATAAATTACATTTAAAATGGACTGTATATGAGTAGATGGAGATCCGTGTGGACAACGTAGTCGTCTTGGCATTCAAACGAAGATTAAAAAAAAAGTTACATCTAACTTGGATAGAAAGAGGCAACAAGCAATGTTTTTAGATACCGTTAACGGTTTACTCGCTAGAATCTATGTAAATACTCCCTCCAAAGATGTTTACAAAAAGGAGTAAAACTTAGATTCTAACTAGTAATTAACCCTTAAAGAGTGTGAGGGTTTGCAAAAGGGCAAACTAAATTAATGAGCAAAATAAGAGAATTTGTGCTTAAACAATTTGTATGGAAACTTTTTACGTTTTCCTAAGTCTTACCTTAAATTTTATATACGGTGCTTTATGCTACGGACCTTAGTTTTTCTTCCAAAAGTGGTCTTGCTCAAAAATTTTACCATAGATTTTTTGTATGGAAGCCTTATTACGTTTTCCTAAGTCTTAGCTTTAATTTGATATACCGTGCTTTTTGCTACGGACCTTACTTTTTTTTCCAAAAGTGGTCTTGCTCAAAAATTTTACCATAGATTTTTTGTATGGAAACCTTTTTACGTTTTTTGTATGGAAACCTTCTTACGTTTCTCTAAATCTTAGCGTTAATTTGGTATACCGCGCTTTATGCTACGGATCTTGGTTTTTTTTCCAAAAGTGGTCTTGCTCAAATATTTTACCATAGACTTTTTGTATGGAAACCTTTTACGTTTTTTGTATGGAAACCTTTTTACGTTTTTCTATGTTTTAGCTTTAATTTGATATTCCGTGCTTTATGCTACGGCCCATAGTTTTTTTCCAAAAGTGATCTTGATCAAAAATTTTACCACAGGTTTTTTGTATGGAAATTTTTCTACGTTTTTTGTATGGGTAATTTATTAAGTTTTTCTAAGTCTAAGGCTTAATTTGGTACACGGTGCTTTATGCTATGGACCTTATTTTTTCCACAAGTGGTCTTGCTCAAAGTCTTAGCTTTAATTTGATATACGGACTTTAGTTTTTTTCCAAAAGTGGTCTAGCTCAAAGTCTTAGCTTTAACCTGATATACCGTGCTTAATGCTAGGGACCTTATTTTTTTTTTCGCAAAAGTGGTCTTGCTCAAAGTCTTAGCTTTAATTTCGTATACGGTGCTTTATGCTACGGATCTTAGTTTTTTTTTCCAAAAGTGGTCTTGCTCAAATATTTTACCACAGGGTTTTTGTATGGAAACCTTTTTACGTTTTTTGTATGGAAACCTTTTTACGTTTTTCGTAGTCTTAGCTTTAATTTGATATGCCGTGCTTTATGCTACGGACCTTTTTTTCCAAAAGTGGTGTTGCTCCAAACTTTTACCTTAGTTTTTTTGTATGGAAATTTTTTACATTTTTCTAACTCTTAGCTTTAATTTTATATACCGTGCTTTATGCTACGGGCCTTAGCTTTTTTCCAAAAATGGTCTTGCTCAAAAATTTTACCATAGATTTTCTGTATGGAAGCCTTATTACGTTTTTTTTATGGAAACCTTATTACGGTTTTCTAAGTCTTAGCTTTAATTTGATATACCGTGCTTTATGCTATGGACCTTAGGTTTTTTTTTCCAAAAGTAGTCTTGCTCCATAATTTTACCATAGATTTTTTGTATGGAAACCTTTTTACGTTTTCCTAAGTCTTAGCTTTAATTTGATATAACGTGCTTTATGCTACGAGCCTTAGTTTTTTATCCAGAAGGGGTCTTGCTCAAAAATTTTACCATAGATTTTTTGTATAGAAACCTTTTTACGTTTTCCCTAGTCTTAGTTTTAATTTGATACACGGTGCTTTATGTTACGGACTTTAGTTTTTTTCCAAAAGTGGTCTTGCTCAAAAATTTTACGTTTTTCTAAGTATTAGGTTTAATTTGATACACCTTGCTTTGTGCTACGGACCTTATTTTTTCCAAAAGTGGTCTTGCTCAAAGTCTTAGCTTTAGTTTGATATACGGACCTCAGTTTTTTTTCCAAAAGTGATCTAGCTCAAAGTCTTAGCTTTAATCTGATATACGGTGCTTTATGCTACGGACCTAGGTCTTTTTTCCAAAAGTGGTCTGCTCAAAAATTTTGCTATAAATTTTTTGTATGGAAAACTTTTTACGTTTTTCTAAGTCTCAGCTTTGATCTGATATACGGTGTTTTATGTACGGACGTTATTTTTTTTCCCCTAAAAGTGGTCTAGCTCAAAAATTTTACCTTTTTACGTTTTTCTAAGTCTTAGCATTAATTTGATATACGGTGCATTATGCTACGGACCTTATTTTTTGCAAAAGTGGTGTTGCTCAAAAATGTTACCATATATTTTTTGTATGGAAACCTTTTTACGTTGTTCTAAGTCTTAGCTATAACTTGATATACTGTGCTTTATGCTATGGACATTATTTTTTTTCCCAAAGTGGTCTTGCTCAAAAATTTAACCATAGCCTTTTTGTATGGAAATCTTTTTACGATTCTCAAAATCTTAGCTTTAATTTGATATACCGCGCTTTATGCTACGGACCTTAGTTTTTTTTCCAAAAGTGGTCTTGGTCAAATATTTTACCATAGACTTTTTGTATGGAAACCTTTTTACGTTTTTCTATGTTTTAGCTTTAATTTGATATTCCGTGCTTTATGCTACGGCCCATAGTTTTTTTCCTAAAGTGATCTTGATCAAAAATTTTACCACAGGTTTTTTGTATGGAAACTTTTCTGCGTTTTTTGTATGGGTAATTTATTAAGTTTTTCTAAGTCTAAGGTTTAATTTGGTACACGGTGCTTTATGCTATGGACCTTATTTTTTCCACAAGTGGTCTTTCTCAAAGTCTTAGCTTTAATTTGATATACGGACTTTAGTTTTTTTCCAAAAGTGGTCTAGCTCAAAGTCTTAGCTTTAACCTGATATACCGTGCTTAATGTTAGGGACCTTATTTTTTTTTCGCAAAAGTGGTCTTGCTCAAAGTCTTAGCTTTAATTTCGTATACGGTGCTTTATGCTACGGATCTTAGTTTTTTTTCCAAAAGTGGTCTTGCTCAAATATTTTACCACAGGTTTTTTGTATGGAAACCTTTTTACGTTTTTTGTACGGAAACCTTTTTACGTTTTTCTACGTCTTAGCTTTAATTTGATATAACGTGCTTTATGCTACGGAACTTAGTTTTTTTTCCAAAAGTGGTCTAGCTCAAAAATTTTACCACAGATTTTTTGTATGGAAACGTTTTACGTTTTTTGTATGGAAACCTTATAACGTTTTTCTAAGTATTAGGTTTAATTTGATACACCGTGCTTTATGCTACGGACCTTATTTTTTTCCAAAAGTGGTCTTGCTCAAAGTCTTAGCTTTAGTTTGATATACGGACCTCATTTTTTTTCCAAAAGTGATCTAGCTCAAAGTCTTAGCTTTAGGGTCATTATTACAACTTGCCGTTAGTTAAAGGGTGGATTTTGTCGGACCGATAAATGGATTTACATTATAAAACCTTTATTTATTACTTTTTTATCCATTAAGTATTATTATTATTAATAGTAATAACAATAAAAAATTAAAGTTGTAATACTACAAAGCTATTTATCGGGCAGACAAAATCCTGCCTTTAACTAACGGCAAGTTGTAATAATGGCCCTTAATCTGATATACGGTGCTTTATGCTACGGACCTAGGTCTTTTTTCCAAAAGTGGTCTGCTCAAAAATTTTGCTATAAATTTTTTGTATGGAAAACTTTTTATGTTTTTCTAAGTCTCAGCTTTGATCTGATATACGGTGTTTTATGTACGGACATTATTTTTTTCCCCCAAAAATGGTCTAGCTCAAAAATTTTACCTTTTTACGTTTTTCTAAGTCTTAGCATTAATTTGATATACGGTGCATTATGCTACGGACCTTATTTTTTGCAAAAGTGGTGTTGCTCAAAAATGTTACCATATATGTTTTGTATGGAAACCTTTTTACGTTTTTCTAAGTCTTAGCTATAACTTGATATACTGTGCTTTATGCTATGGACATTATTTTTTTCCAAAAGTGGTCTTGCTCAAAAATTTTATTATAAATTTTTTGTATGGAAACCTTTTTACGTTTTTTGTATGGACCTTAGTTATTTTTCCAAAAGTGTTCATGCTCAGAAATTTTACCATAGATTTTTTGTATGGAAACCTTCTTACGTTTCTCTAAATCTTAGCGTTAATTTGGTATACCGCGCTTTATGCTACGGACCTTATTTTTTTTTTCCAAAAGTGGTCTTGCTCAAATATTTTACCATAGACTTTTTGTATGGAAACCTTTTACGTTTTTTGTATGGAAACCTTTTTACGTTTTTCTATGTTTTAGCTTTAATTTGATATTCCGTGCTTTATGCTACGGCCCATAGTTTTTTTCCAAAAGTGATCTTGATCAAAAACTTTACCACAGGTTTTTTGTATGGAAATTTTTCTACGTTTTTTGTATGGGTAATTTATTAAGTTTTTCTAAGTCTAAGGCTTAATTTGGTACACGGTGCTTTATGCTATGGACCTTATTTTTTCCACAAGTGGTCTTGCTCAAAGTCTTAGCTTTAATTTGATATACGGACTTTAGTTTTTTTCCAAAAGTGGTCTAGCTCAAAGTCTTAGCTTTAACCTGATATACCGTGCTTAATGCTAGGGACCTTATTTTTTTTTTCGCAAAAGTGGTCTTGCTCAAAGTCTTAGCTTTAGTTTGATATACGGACCTCATTTTTTTTCCAAAAGTGATCTAGCTCAAAGTCTTAGCTTTAGGGTCATTATTACAACTTGCCGTTAGTTAAAGGGTGGATTTTGTCGGACCGATAAATGGATTTACATTATAAAACCTTTATTTATTACTTTTTTATCCATTAAGTATTATTATTATTAATAGTAATAACAATAAAAAATTAAAGTTGTAATACTACAAAGCTATTTATCGGGCAGACAAAATCCTGCCTTTAACTAACGGCAAGTTGTAATAATGGCCCTTAATCTGATATACGGTGCTTTATGCTACGGACCTAGGTCTTTTTTCCAAAAGTGGTCTGCTCAAAAATTTTGCTATAAATTTTTTGTATGGAAAACTTTTTATGTTTTTCTAAGTCTCAGCTTTGATCTGATATACGGTGTTTTATGTACGGACATTATTTTTTTCCCCCAAAAATGGTCTAGCTCAAAAATTTTACCTTTTTACGTTTTTCTAAGTCTTAGCATTAATTTGATATACGGTGCATTATGCTACGGACCTTATTTTTTGCAAAAGTGGTGTTGCTCAAAAATGTTACCATATATGTTTTGTATGGAAACCTTTTTACGTTTTTCTAAGTCTTAGCTATAACTTGATATACTGTGCTTTATGCTATGGACATTATTTTTTTCCAAAAGTGGTCTTGCTCAAAAATTTTATTATAAATTTTTTGTATGGAAACCTTTTTACGTTTTTTGTATGGACCTTAGTTATTTTTCCAAAAGTGTTCATGCTCAGAAATTTTACCATAGATTTTTTGTATGGAAACCTTCTTACGTTTCTCTAAATCTTAGCGTTAATTTGGTATACCGCGCTTTATGCTACGGACCTTATTTTTTTTTTCCAAAAGTGGTCTTGCTCAAATATTTTACCATAGACTTTTTGTATGGAAACCTTTTACGTTTTTTGTATGGAAACCTTTTTACGTTTTTCTATGTTTTAGCTTTAATTTGATATTCCGTGCTTTATGCTACGGCCCATAGTTTTTTTCCAAAAGTGATCTTGATCAAAAACTTTACCACAGGTTTTTTGTATGGAAACTTTTCTACGTTTTTTGTATGGGTAATTTATTACGTTTTTCTAAGTCTTAGGTTTAATTTGGTACACGGTGCTTTATGCTATGGACCTTATTTTTTCCACAAGTGGTCTTGCTCAAAGTCTTAGCTTTAATTTGATACACGGACCTTAGTTTTTTTTCCAAAAGGGGTCTAGCTCAAAGTCTTAGTTTTAACCGGATATACCGTGCTTTATGCTGGGGAGCTTATTTTTTTTTTCGCAAAAGTGGTCTTGCTCAAAGTCTTAGCTTTAATGTGGTATACGGTGCTTTATGCTACGGATCTTAGTTTTTTTTCCAAAAGTGGTCTTGCTCAAATAATTTACCACAGGTTTTTTGTATGGAAACCTTTTTACGTTTTTTGTACGGAAACCTTTTTACGTTTTTCTACGTCTTAGCTTTAATTTGATATAACGTGCTTTATGCTACGGACCTTAGTTTTTTTCCAAAAGTGGTCTAGCTCAAAAATTTTACCACAGATTTTTTTTATGGAAACGTTTTACGTTTTTTGTATAGACCTTAGTTTTTTTTCCAAAAGTGGTCTTGCTCAAAACTTTTACCATAGATTATTTGTATGGAATCCTTTTTACGTTTTTCGAAGTCTTAGCTTTAATTTGATACACGGTGCTTTATGTTACGGACCTTAGTTTTTTTTTCCAAAAGTGGTCTTGGTCAAAAATTTTACCATAGATTATTTGTATGGAATCCTTTTTACGTTTTTCGAAGTCTTAGCTTTAATTTGATACACGGTGCTTTATGCTAAGGACCTTAGTTTTTTCCAAAAGCGGTCTAGCTCAAAAATTTTACCACAGATTTTTTGTATGGAAACGTTTTAGGTTTTTTGTATAGACCTTAGTTTTTTTTCCAAAAGTGGTCTTGCTCAAAACTTTTACCATAGATTATTTGTATGGAAACTTTTTACGTTTTCCTAAGTCTTACCTTAAATTTTATATACGGTGCTTTATGCTACGGACCTTAGTTTTTCTTCCAAAAGTGGTCTTGCTCAAAAATTTTACCATAGATTTTTTGTATGGAATCCTTTTTACGTTTTTCGAAGTCTTAACTTTAATTTGATACACGGTGCTTTATGTTACGGACCTTAGTTTTTTCCAAAAGCGATCTTGCTCAAAAATTTTACCATAGATTTTTTGTATGGAAACCTTTTTACGTTTTTCGTAGTCTTAGCTTTAATTTGATATGCCGTGCTTTATGCTACGGACCTTTTTTTTTCCAAAAGTGGTGTTGCTCCAAACTTTTACCTTAGTTTTTTTGTATGGAAATTTTTTACATTTTTCTAACTCTTAGCTTTAATTTTATATACCGTGCTTTATGCTACGGGCCTTAGCTTTTTTTTCCGAAAATGGTCTTGCTCAAAAATTTTACCATAGATTTTCTGTATGGAAGCCTTATTACGTTTTTTTTATGGAAACCTTATTACGGTTTTCTAAGTCTTAGCTTTAATTTGATACACAGTGCTTTATGCTATGGACCTTAGGATTTTTTTTCCAAAAGTAGTCTTGCTCCAAAATTTTACCATAGATTCTTTGTATGGAAACCTTTTTACGTTTTCTTAAGTCTTAGCTTTAATTTGATATAACGTGCTTTATGCTAAGAGCTTTAGTTTTTTTATCCAGAAGGGGTCTTGCTCAAAAATTTTACCATAGATTTTTTGTATGGAAACCTTTTAACGTTTTCCCTAGTCTTAGCTTTAATTTGATACTAGGTGCTTTATGTTACGGACTTTAGTTTTTTTCCAAAAGTGGTCTTGCTCAAAAATTTTACCATAAATTTTTTGTATGGAAACCTTTTTACGTTTTTTGTATGGAAAACTTATAACGTTTTTCTAAGTATTAGGTTTAATTTGAT
The DNA here is from genome assembly GCA_963682025.1 of Cordilura impudica. Taxonomy (NCBI): domain Eukaryota; kingdom Metazoa; phylum Arthropoda; class Insecta; order Diptera; family Scathophagidae; genus Cordilura; species Cordilura impudica. The sequence continues at coordinate 33,770,937 of OY821522.1, read as the reverse complement.
ACACCTTGCTTTATGCTACGGACCTTATTTTTTTTTTTCCAAAAATGGTCTTGCTCAAAGTCTTAGCTTTAGTTTGATATACGGACCTCAGTTTTTTTCCAAAAGTGATCTAGCTCAAAGTCTTAGCTTTAATCTGATATACGGTGTTTAATGCTACGGACCTAGGTCTTTTTTCCAAAAGTGGTCTGCTCAAAAATTTTGCTATAAATTTATTGTATGGAAAACTTTTTACGTTTTTCTAAGTCTCAGCTTTGATCTGATATACGGTGTTTTATGTACGGACGTTATTTTTTTTCCCCCAAAAGTGGTCTAGCTCAAAAATTTTACCTTTTTACGTTTTTCTAAGTCTTAGCATTAATTTGATATACGGTGCACTATGCTACGCACCTTATTTTTTGCAAAAGTGGTGTTGCTCAAAAATGTTACCATATATTTTTTGTATGGAAAAAATTTTACGTTTTTCTAAGTCTTAGCTATAACTTGATGTACTGTGCTTTAGCTATGGACATTATTTTTTTCCAAAAGTGGTCTTGCTCAAAAATTTTATTTTAAATTTTTTGTATGGAAACCTTTTTACGTTTTTTGTATGGACCTTAGTTATTTTTCCAAAAGTGTTCATGCTCAGAAATTTTACCATAGATTTTTTGTATGGAAACCTTTTTACGTTTTTCTACGTCTTAGCTTTAATTTGATATAACGTGCTTTATGCTACGGTCCTCAGTTTTTTTTTCCAAAAGTGGTCGTGCTAAAAGTCTTAGCTTTAATTTGATATACGGTGCTTTATGCTACGGACCTTAGTTTTTTTTTCAAAAGTGTTCTTGCTCAGAAATTTTACCATAGATTTTTTGTATGGAAACCTTTATACGTTTTTCTAAGCCTTAGCTTTAATTTGATATACGGTGCTTTATGCTACTGACCTTATCTTTTTCCAAAAGTGGTCTTGCTCAAAAATCTAACCATAGCATTTTTGTATGGAAACCTTTATACGTTTTTCTAAGTCTTAGCTCTAATTTGATATACGGTGCTTAATGCAACGGAACTTATTTTTTTCCAAAAGTGTTCTTGCTCAGAAATTTTACCATAGATTTTTTGTATGGAAACCTTTATACGTTTTTCTTAGTCTTAGCTTTAATTTGATATACGGCGCTTTATGCTACGGACCTTATTTTTTTCCAAAAGTGGTCTTGCTCAAAAATTTTACCACAGCCTTTTTGTGTGGAAACCTTTATACATTTTTCCAAGTCTTAGCTTTAATTTGATATGCCGTGCTTTATCCTACGGCCACAAGTTCTTTTTTCCAAAAGTGGTCATGCTCAAAAATTTTACCACAGATTTTTTGTATGGAAACTTTTTACGTTTTCCTAAGCATTAGCTTTAATTTGATATAACGCGCTTTATGCTACGGACCTTAGTTTTTCTTCCAAAAGTGGTCTTGCTCAAAAATTTTACCATAGATTTTTTGTATGGAAACCTTATTACGTTTTCCTAAGTCTTAGCTTAATTTGATATACCGTGCTTTTTGCTACGGACCTTACTTTTTTTCCAAAAGTGGTCTTGCTAAAAAATTTTACCATAGATTTTTTGTATGGAAACCTTTTTACGTTTTTTGTATGGAAACCTTTTTACATTTTTCTAAGCCTTAGGTTTAATTTGATATACGGTGCTTAATGCTACGGACCTTATTTTTTTCCAAAAGTGGTCTTGCTCAAAAATTTTACCATAGGCTTTTTGTATGGAAACTTTTTACGATACTCTAAAACTTAGTTTTAATTTGATATACCGCGCTATATGCTACGGACCTTATTTTTTCCAAAAGTGGTCTTGCGCAAAAATTTAACCATAGCCTTTTTGTATGGAAACCTTTTTACGATTCTCTAAATCTTAGTTTTAATTTGATATATCGCGCTTTATGCTACGGACCTTAGTTTTTTCCAAAAGTGGTCTTGCTCAAATATTTTACCATAGACTTTTTGTATGGAAACCTTTTACGTTTTTTGTATGGAAACCTTTTTACGTTTTTCTATGTTTTAGCTTTAATTTGATATTCCGTGCTTTATGCTACGGCCCATAGTTTTTTTCCAAAAGTGATCTTGATCAAAAATTTTACCACAGGTTTTTTGTATGGAAACTTTTCTACGTTTTTTGTATGGGTAATTTATTACGTTTTTCTAAGTCTTAGGTTTAATTTGGTACACGGTGCTTTATGCTATGGACCTTATTTTTTCCACGAGTGGTCTTGCTCAAAGTCTTAGCTTTAATTTGATATACGGACCTTAGTTTTTTTCCAAAAGTGGTCTAGCTCAAAGTCTTAGCTTTAACCTGATATACCGTGCTTAATGCTAGGGACCTTAGTTTTTTTTTCGCAAAATTGGCCTTGCTCAAAGTCTTAGCTTTAATTTGGTATACGGTGCTTTATGCTACGGACCTTAGTTTTTTTCCAAAAGTGGTCTTGCTCAAATATTTTACCACAGGTTTTTTGTATGGAAACCTTTTTACGTTTTAATCTGATATACGGTGCTTTATGCTACGGACCTAGGTCTTTTTTCCAAAAGTGGTCTGCTCAAAAATTGTGCGATAAATTTTTTGTATGGAAAACTTTTTACGTTTTTCTAAGTCTCAGCTTTGATCTGATATACGGTGTTTTATGTACGGACGTTATTTTTTTCCCCCCCAAAAGTGGTCTAGCTCAAAAATTTTACCTTTTTACGTTTTTCTTAGTCTTAGCATTAATTTGATATACGGTGCATTATGCTACGGACCTTATTTTTTTGCAAAAGTGGTGTTGCTCAAAAATGTTACCATAAATTTTTTGTATGGAAACCTTTTTACGTTTTTCTAAGTCTTAGCTATAACTTGATACACGGTGCTTTATATTACGGACCTTATTTTTTTTCCAAAAGTGGTCTTGCTCAAAAATTTTATTATAAATTTTTTGTATGGAAACCTTTTTACGTTTTTCGTAGTTTTAGCTTTAATTTGATATGCCGTGCTTTATGCTACGGACCTTTTTTTTCCAAAAGTGGTGTTGCTCCAAACTTTTACCTTAGTTTTTTTGTATGGAAATTTTTTACATTTGTCTAACTCTTAGCTTTAATTTTATATACCGTGCTTTATGCTACGGGCCTTAGCTTTTTTTCCGAAAATGGTCTTGCTCAAAAATTTTTCCATAGATTTTCTGTATGGAAGCCTTATTACGTTTTTTTTTATGGAAACCTTATTACGGTTTTCTAAGTCTTAGCTTTAATTTGATATATCGTGCTTTATGCTATGGACCTTAGGTTTTTTTTTTCCAAAAGTAGTCTTGCTCCAAAATTTTACCACAGATTTTTTGTATGGAAACCTTTTTACGTTTTCCTAAGTCTTAGCTTTAATTTGATATAACGTGCTTTATGCTACGAGCCTTAGTTTTTTATCCAGAAGGGGTCTTGCTCAAAAATTTTACCATAGATTTTTTGTATGGAAACCTTTTAACGTTTTCCCTAGTCTTAGCTTTAATTTTATACTAGGTGCTTTATGTTACGGACTTTAGTTTTTTTCCAAAAGTGGTCTTGCTCAAAAATTTTACCATAAATTTTTTGTATGGAAACCTTTTTACGTTTTTTGTACGGAAAACTTATAACGTTTTTCTAAGTATTAGGTTTAATTTGATACACCTTGCTTTATGCTACGGACCTTATTTTTTTTCCAAAAATGGTCTTGCTCAAAGTCTTAGCTTTAGTTTGATATACGGACCTCAGTTTTTTTCCAAAAGTGATCTAGCTCAAAGTCTTAGCTTTAATCTGATATACGGTGCTTAATGCTACGGACCTAGGTCTTTTTTCCAAAAGTGGTCTGCTCAAAAATTTTGCTATAAATTTATTGTATGGAAAACTTTTTACGTTTTTCTAAGTCTCAGCTTTGATCTGATATACGGTGTTTTATGTACGGACGTTATTTTTTTTTCCCCCAAAAGTGGTCTAGCTCAAAAATTTTACCTTTTTACGTGTTTCTAACTCTTAGCATTAATTTGATATACGGTGCATTATGCTATGGACCTTATTTTTTTGAAAAAGTGGTGTTGCTCAAAAATGTTACCATATATTTTTTGTATGGAAAAAATTTTACGTTTTTCTAAGTCTTAGCTATAACTTGATGTACTGTGCTTTAGCTATGGACATTATTTTTTTCCAAAAGTGGTCTTGCTCAAAAATTTTATTATAAATTTTTTGTATGGAAACCTTTTTACGTTTTTTGTATGGACCTTAGTTATTTTTCCAAAAGTGTTCATGCTCAGAAATTTTACCATAGATTTTTTGTATGGAAACCTTTTTACGTTTTTCTACGTCTTAGCTTTAATTTGATATAACGTGCTTTATGCTACGGTCCTCAGTTTTTTTTTTCCCAAAGTGGTCGTGCTAAAAGTCTTAGCTTTAATTTGATATACGGTGCTTTATGCTACGGACCTTAGTTTTTTTTCAAAAGTGTTCTTGCTCAGAAATTTTACCATAGATTTTTTGTATGGAAACCTTTATACGTTTTTCTAAGCCTTAGCTTTAATTTGATATACGGTGCTTTATGCTACTGACCTTATCTTTTTCCAAAAGTGGTCTTGCTCAAAAATCTAACCATAGCATTTTTGTATGGAAACCTTTATACGTTTTTCTAAGTCTTAGCTCTAATTTGATATACGGTGCTTAATGCAACGGAACTTATTTTTTTCCAAAAGTGTTCTTGCTCAGAAATTTTACCATAGATTTTTTGTATGGAAACCTTTATACGTTTTTCTTAGTCTTAGCTTTAATTTGATATACGGCGCTTTATGCTACGGACCTTATTTTTTTCCAAAAGTGGTCTTGCTCAAAAATTTTACCACAGCCTTTTTGTGTGGAAACCTTTATACATTTTTCCAAGTCTTAGCTTTAATTTGATATGCCGTGCTTTATCCTACGGCCACAAGTTCATTTTTCCAAAAGTGGTCATGCTCAAAAATTTTACCACAGATTTTTTGTATGGAAACTTTTTACGTTTTCCTAAGCATTAGCTTTAATTTGATATAACGCGCTTTATGCTTCGGACCTTAGTTTTTCTTCCAAAAGTGGTCTTGCTCAAAAATTTTACCATAGATTTTTTGTATGGAAACCTTATTACGTTTTCCTAAGTCTTAGCTTAATTTGATATACCGTGCTTTTTGCTACGGACCTTACTTTTTTTCCAAAAGTGGTCTTGCTAAAAAATTTTACCATAGATTTTTTGTATGGAAACCTTTTTATGTTTTTTGTATGGAAAACTTCTTACGTTGCTCTAAATCTTAGCTTTATTTTGGTATACCGCGCTTTTTGCTACGGACCTTAGTTTTTTTTTCCAAAAGTGGTCTTGCTCAAATATTTTACCATAGTTTTTTTGTATGGAAACCTTTTTACGTTTTTTGTATGGAAACCTTTTTACATTTTTCTAAGTCTTAGGTTTAATTTGATATACGGTGCTTAATGCTACGGACCTTATTTTTTTTCCAAAAGTGGTCTTGCTCAAAAATTTTACCATAGGCTTTTTGTATGGAAACTTTTTACGATACTCTAAACCTTAGTTTTAATTTGATATACCGCGCTATATGCTACGGACCTTATTTTTTCCAAAAGTGGTCTTGCGCAAAAATTTAACCATAGCCTTTTTGTATGGAAACCTTTTTACGATTCTCTAAATCTTAGTTTTAATTTGATATATCGCGCTTTATGCTACGGACCTTAGTTTTTTCCAAAAGTGGTCTTGCTCAAATATTTTACCATAGACTTTTTGTATGGAAACCTTTTACGTTTTTTGTATGGAAACCTTTTTACGTTTTTCTATGTTTTAGCTTTAATTTGATATTCCGTCCTTTATGCTACGGCCCATAGTTTTTTTCCAAAAGTGATCTTGATCAAAAATTTTACCACAGGTTTTTTGTATGGAAACTTTTCTACGTTTTCTGTATGGGTAATTTATTACGTTTTTCTAAGTCTTAGGTTTAATTTGGTACACGGTGCTTTATGCTATGGACCTTATTTTTTCCACGAGTGGTCTTGCTCAAAGTCTTAGCTTTAATTTGATATACGGACCTTAGTTTTTTTCCAAAAGTGGTCTAGCTCAAAGTCTTAGCTTTAACCTGATATACCGTGCTTAATGCTAGGGACCTTAGTTTTTTTTTCGCAAAAGTGGTCTTGCTCAAAGTCTTAGCTTTAATTTGGTATACGGTGCTTTATGCTAAGGACCTTAGTTTTTTTTCCAAAAGTGGTCTTGCTCAAATATTTTACCACAGGTTTTTTGTATGGAAACCTTTTTACGTTTTAATCTGATATACGGTGCTTTATGCTACGGACCTAGGTCTTTTTTCCAAAAGTGGTCTGCTCAAAAATTTTGCGATAAATTTTTTGTATGGAAACCTTTTTACGTTTTTCGTAGTTTTAGCTTTAATTTGATATGCCGTGCTTTATGCTACGGACCTTTTTTTTCCAAAAGTGGTGTTGCTCCAAACTTTTACCTTAGTTTTTTTGTATGGAAATTTTTTACATTTGTCTAACTCTTAGCTTTAATTTTATATACCGTGCTTTATGCTACGGGCCTTAGCTTTTTTTCCGAAAATGGTCTTGCTCAAAAATTTTTCCATAGATTTTCTGTATGGAATCCTTATTACGTTTTTTTTATGGAAACCTTATTACGGTTTTCTAAGTCTTAGCTTTAATTTGATATATCGTGCTTTATGCTATGGACCTTAGGTTTTTTTTTTCCAAAAGTACTCTTGCTCCAAAATTTTACCATAGATTTTTTGTATGGAAACCTTTTTACGTTTTCCTAAGTCTTAGCTTTAATTTGATATAACGTGCTTTATGCTACGAGCCTTAGTTTTTTATCCAGAAGGGGTCTTGCTCAAAAATTTTACCATAGATTTTTTGTATGGAAACCTTTTAACGTTTTCCCTAGTCTTAGCTTTAATTTGATACTAGGTGCTTTATGTTACGGACTTTAGTTTTTTTCCAAAAGTGGTCTTGCTCAAAAATTTTACCATAAATTTTTTGTATGGAAACCTTTTTACGTTTTTTGTATGGAAAACTTATAACGTTTTTCTAAGTATTAGGTTTAATTTGATACACCTTGCTTTATGCTACGGACCTTATTTTTTTTCCAAAAATGGTCTTGCTCAAAGTCTTAGCTTTAGTTTGATATACGGACCTCAGTTTTTTTCCAAAAGTGATCTAGCTCAAAGTCTTAGCTTTAATCTGATATATGGTGCTTTATGCTACGGACCTAGGTCTTTTTTCCAAAAGTGGTCTGCTCAAAAATTTTGCTATAAATTTTTTGTATGGAAAACTTTTTACGTTTTTCTAAGTCTCAGCTTTGATCTGATATACGGTGTTTTATGTACGGACGTTATTTTTTTTTCCCCCAAAAGTGGTCTAGCTCAAAAATTTTACCTTTTTACGTTTTTCTAAGTCTTAGCATTAATTTGATATACGGTGCATTATGCTACGGACCTTATTATACCCTCCACTCCAGTGTGCAGAGGGTATATATAAGTTTGTCATTCCGTTTGTAATAATTAGAAAAAAAAATTTGGACCCCATAAAATATATATATTTGTGATCCTTATAACAACCGGAGTTGATATAGCGATGTCCGTCTGTCCGTCTGTCCGTCTGTCCGTCTGTCCGTCTGTGGAAATCACGATGACGGCATCAATCGGGCAGCTAGGGTGCTCGTTGGCATAAAAAATGATTCACTAATATCCTGAAAAGTTTGCTATTTATAATCGTCCAAATCGGTCAATTAGGGCCTGAGATTTGAATGAAGAACTAAAAAAAGTCTTGAAAAAATATAATTTTCTATATTGTTCTTGTCACAATCACGCCCTCAATAGGATAGCTAGGGTGATAATTTTTAGTGAGAATGATTCACCAAATTCATGGGAAGATTTCTACTTCAAAAATCATTAAAATCGGTGGAATAGGTCCAGGTAAATCTATGAAAAATTAAAAAAAAATGAAAAACATGATGTTTCCATATTGTTCCTGTTGTTATTCTAAATGTTGCATTGTTGTCATAGCTGGACTTGTTGTTTTTGTGGTCGTTGTGGTAATAATATAATAAAAACAAACCCTTTGTACATTTTTTTGTGAACTCTGGTAGAAAATTTTAAAAGTTTCCATTGTTTTGGCATCACTAAAAAAATTTGTTAGATCATTTCTGTCATTGCCACGAGCCTGCATGCAGAATTTCAGATCGATTGGCTCACGGGAAAGGGGCTAAAAATCGATCCAAAATTTTGTCGTCAAGCAGACACTACCAGTTAATATAAAGGCAGTAAATAAAGGGAGTAAAAGTTCACCAATAATTTAAAAAACAAATTTTTATGTATTAATTTATTTAAAGAAAAAAATAATTAAATGAAATAGTAATAATAATAAAAAAAAATAATATACAATACAAAAAAAAAGAATATATAAATAAAATAAAATAAAGATAAATGCATTCATAGCATTATAATACATATAAAAGGTCAATGTTTTCTAACCGTAACCGTAATGAGTCAGTTGTTTTTTTTTACATGAAAATCATTTAAAACAGTTACCGAACGTAACCGGAACGTCCCAATACTTTTATGTGAAAAAAAGGCTGACACGTTACGTAACAGTTACATGTCGCTAACTTGGTCTTTACACAGGCTACTGCTTTTGCAGCCAACTTCAAGTCTATTTATATAGTTTCGTAAGCATAACTGATAAAATTGTTTCTATTATTTTTTGCTGTAAGTAATAAATTATAAATATACTGAATTTGCAAACTAAAATGGATACATATATTTGAGGTGCTTTAATACAAAAGAGTTAACGAAACAAAATCAAAAAAAAAAAAAAAACAACTCTACAACATCAACAATGGCAGTCATATGTTCTTCAAATAGAAAAAAAAACTGCAAGTGTGTTTTGTTGGCTACAAAACAAAAATAGTGTTGACAATATAACAAAACATGTAAAAGAAGTTAGTGCTATGAAATATTTTATTTTGTTTAAAAAAAAATCGCAAAATGAAAGGCTATAATTCCATTAATAATCAAAAGGCGTTAAACTAATTTATTTATTTTTACGTTGTACTAATGCATTTTAAATAAGTAAAAGTAATTGTATATTTAAATAAAAATGCATTTGTATTATATGTTGCTGTCGTATTCAGAAAAATCAAGTAGCTGACTATACGACTACAAATGCTGCTGCCAGCAGTCGTCTATGTGTTTCATTTATGATGTTGCATTTTTTTGCGAGCAATACTTACATATATTCTAAATAATGAAATAATAGTTCTTTTCATACTGCGAAATCTATACAAATATATGTACAAATACTATATGTCAAATTTCAAATTTGCAATAATTGATACATTTTTGAAAGAAAATTGTATAATATGAAATGTCTTTAATTTATTTCATAGAAAACAATTTTTTGAGGTGCGTGGATTTTCCATATTTACTGTTTTACTATTTGCGTAATGAGGTTAAATGAGTTAAAAAGAATTTAAAATATTTGAAAATATTAGGTGAGGATCCTCAAGATGTAATATACGATCGGTCTAAAACTTTTCACTTAGAGCCACAGTTAAATTCGAAACAACAAAAACCCATATATTTTGTGCATAAAGTTTAACATTAAATGTGCTTTTCTAAAATGTCTATATATTTTTTCTCATTCATTTCTGACCATCTTCAATGTAAATTTACCAAAGTTTTTTTATTGCAATATGTATATAAAACTTAAAAATTTAATATTTTTTATTGTGTATTAACTTATTATTCTGCGATTTTCATTACATGACAAAATGTTACAAATTGGCACTACTGTTTCAAAAACAGAAAACTTCTAAATCAGTTGAAAACAGTTGATCTGTAAAACTGTGTGTGAAATTGTGTCAAATAAAATTACAAATATTAATAAATATAATAATACATATATATATATATTATTAATTTTGTTAAGAATTAGCACAAAATTGATTTTCCATTTTGCATTTCATTTATAAAGAATTCTGCCATATTTTGTTAAAGGGAAAATCCATTTTTGTTATATTAAAAAAAACAGACTTGCATTTAATTTTTCCGTGACTGCCTCAATAATTGCGTAGATGCCACCACAATATTTTTTCTAATTAAAACAGTTGATCTGTAAAACTGTGTGTGAAATTGTGTCAAATAAAATTACAAATATTAATAAATATAATAATACATATATATATTTTATTAATTTTGTTAAGAATTAGCACAAAATTGATTTTCCATTTTGCATTTCATTTATAAAGAATTCTGCCATATTTTGTTAAAGGGAAAATCCATTTTTGTTATATTAAAAAAAACAGACTTGCATTTAATTTTTCCGTGACTGCCTCAATAATTGCCACCACAATATTTTTTCTAATTAAATATTAACCAATATCTAACTAGAATTATGATTTATTCTGACTAAAAAGTTCCAATTAAAAGTTATTCATCCCAATTATGAATATTCTCAAGGAATTTCTTTCTCACGGAAAATACATTTCTCGAGAAAAAAATTCCTCCAATTATAAATTCCGCGTGAACAAAAAATGATTAACTGGCATCATCGAATTTCGAAGCCACTTGCTTTGCTTATTGACAATTTATTTTCTATTTTTTGTGTGTGTGCAAACGACCCTACAATAAATGTCCCAATAAACATTTTTGTTTGCTATCAACTTGAGGTGCATTTGAGATCAAATACATTTTTCAAATCTCCAACGTTAATTCTCAAATGCCCTCAATAGTTCGAATATAGTCTTCTCAACTTAAAAGGCACATTTTTTATATGGCGATTTTCATAGTTATCAAATTGAGAAATTTGTGATTCTCAACTTGATAGCAAAGAAATATTTCCAATCGGTATCAAATGGAAGGTACGGAATTGCCATATTAAAAAATATTATACTAATTTTAGAAATGAAAACAATGTACTTTTTTTAATGTTTCAATTTAATTTCATTATATATTTAACATTACTATGTACATATTTAACATTAAATGTACATATTATGTACATTTTTTAAAATCTAGAATTAAAAATAAATGAATTAATTAGTTGTACATTTTTTGAAAAATTCGACAAAAAGCAGAAATAATTAAAAATATATCAATGATTTATTTGTACTTTTTTGGCATTTTTTAATTTAATTTATTATTTATGACATATTTAAATAATATCTCAGACTTAACACAAATCGTATTCAAGTTGAAAAAATGTTTGGTCTCAAGTGGAGAAAAGTGTTGGATATCCAATTGAGAGTAAAAATGTTTCTCAAAGATTGGAAAAAATGTTAAGTCTCAACTTGATGTCAAGTTGAAAGCAAACAAGGAGAAAAATTGTTCAACCCAAGTTGAGAATTACATTTGACATCAATTTAAGAACTTAACTTTTCTCCAACATTGGAGAAATAATATTTCAATGCATACTGGGGAATGAACGAAACTAACACATAAACAGTTTTTTCCTATTTGAAAAACATATGACTGTCACTGTTGCTGTTGTAGAGTTGTTATACCCTCCACTCCAGTGTGCAGAGGGTATATATAAGTTTGTCATTCCGTTTGTAATAATTAGAAAAAAAATTTTGGACCCCATAAAATTTATATATTTGTGATCCTTATAACAACCGGAGTTGATATAGCGATGTCCGTCTGTCCGTCTGTGGAAATCACGATGACAGCATCAATCCGGCAGCTAGGGTACTCGTTGATATAAAAATGATTCACTAACATCCTGAGAAGTTTGCTATTTAAAATCGTCCAAATCGGTCGATTAGGGCCCGAGATTTGAATGAAGAACTAAAAAAGTCTTGAAAAAAAAATAATTTTCTATGTTGTTCTTGTCACGATCACGCCCTCAATAGTGCAGTTACAGTGATCATTTTTAGTGAGAATGATTCACCAAATACATGGAAAGATTTCTACTTCAAAAATCATTAAAATCGGTGGAACATGTCCAGGGAAATCTCTGAAAAAGTAAAAAAAAATGAAAAACATGATATTTCTATATTATATATTATATATTATATTGTTCTTGTTGTTATTCTAAATGTTGCATTGTTTTCATAGCTGGACTTGTTGTTTTTGTGGTCGTTATCGTAATAATATAACAAAAACAAACCCTTTGTACATTTTTTTATCAACTCTGGTAGAAAAATTTAAAAGTTTCCATTGTTTTGGCATCACTAAAAAAATATGTTAGATCATTTCTGTCATTGCCACAAGCCTGCCTGCAAAATTTCAGATCGATTGGGTCACGGGAAAGTGGTTAAAATCGATCCAAAATTTTTTCGACAAGCAGACACTACGAGTTAATATAAAGGGAGTAAAAATTCACCAACATCTAAAGCAAATAATGCTAAAATACCTAGTTGTTAATAAAAAAAACAATTGGACAATTCACAATGGGTAATGTATCGTTGTATCTCTTGTATCGTGTATCACTTTACAATAGTGTAAAATTGTTGTTGGTAATTTTCACTGAAAAATCTGATACACGATCCAACTTCATTTGCTGTGTTTAGTAAATGTTGTATATTGTATCATAACATATCAGTTCCAAGTGAATGCCAGTTTTTATGAAAAAGAAAAAACTAATACATAGAATATTATCAGCATAAATAATTATAAAATAAAATATGGCAAATAATGCAAATAACGCAAATACATCGATAAGTTTATTTATATAAAAATTAATGTTTATATTTTTAGTATGTATTTTCTCTTTCAGTACCAACCAAAACATTTAACATTTTTTTTTTTCATTATAAATTAAAATGCAAGAGGTACGTAACTAAAACTCCAGGGTATATCTCACGACCAAAAAGCAAACACTGACAAGTGTTTTCTCTTATACAAAATAGCAGAAGCGACGAAGCGATCTTTCCTCGTTGGATCGAAAATTACTAAAGAAATATGAAAATACAACTGAGTGTTCACAACAAATGATTGTATTGTGTATTTCAATACAACATACAATATACAACACCTGTTGTGAATTGCCCAAATGTAAATTTAGCAATTTATGTATTAATTTATTTAAAGAGAAAAATACAAAAATAACGTTTGATGTTGTATTTTTTGTGTGTAATATTTAAATATACATATATACACATATTAAATAATACAAATAATGTACATATATTATATATATGTATGTATGTATATTCATAGTAACTGCATGTTAGAAATAAATCGGTTATTTTATTTACATAAAATTCTGCAGTATTTTGTTGTGGGGAAAATACATTTCTTTTGTATAACAGAGTGTCACTTCATTTTGCTCAGCGTGACTATGCCACAGTAGATGCTGCCATAATTTTTGTTTGTTCTAATTAGCTTTGCAATAGTTATTTCTATTTTAACATGAATGTTAATATTTTCAACTAGATATCATACAGAACAATGTTAAGAGTATACACGGGTTGGTCTTTTATTTCATACGTTTTTTTTATTATTCTTTTACAAATATGAACATAAGTTTGGCATATTACCCACCAATCTCACATCACACTGCAAGTTCGAAAAACTCAATACACTCACATTTTTTTTTACTAATACACACACATTTTCCGCAGTGGTCACACTAATGGCACCAAATTTTTCGTGCGAATAGTGGCAGACACTAACGATGATTAATGTTACCCTGTTATAAATTTAATGCAAATTTACTGGATTCTGTAAAATTGTAATTAAAGTTTTAACTTGTTAAATCTATTATAATGATTTATTTTTTGAAATGCGCATACAAAAACGCAAGTTTGTTAATTATAGAGCATAAATATTATTAACTATTATTAAAATAATACTAATAATAATAAATGTAAACATTTTCCCTCAAACATGTGCCTGTATAATAAACTTGGTAACTCTACTTAAAATAAAATAAGAGAGAGAAGTATACAAATTTTTTCAAGTTTACGCTTCGACAACATTTTAAAAATGAGATTGCAGTCAGATGTTTGAGCATAAAATTTAATGGCGATGGATTCGACTAATTCGAACAATTTTTCGTTGATAATACGTACACAACGATTTTACAATTTCAGTGTGATGTGAGATTGGGGGGTTAACTTTTTGTTGTCTTTACAAAATAGAGTTACCGAGTTCGTCAATGAGTTTTTTGCTTACAAAACAGTTCTACATAGTTATATAGAATTATTATTCTGCTTTACCTATAAAATATCTGATTGCGATTACAACTAATTTTTAAAAATTGTTTATAATTAATAAAGCATTATTATTCACATAAATACAAAATTTCACTTTTTAAATTTTCCATTCAAATTTAAGAAAATATCAATTATAATAAAAACTGAAAATAAAATTTCCAATTATAAATTAGAAAATATTAATTGAGTTTCAGAAAATCATATCAAAACGTCGGAAATAATAATTTTAAATTTAGAAATATCTTTACATTTAAAAATGTTTACATTTAAAAAAAATATTGCCATTCAGGAGATATTAATAACTTTTCAGTACCGCGATTCAGTAACTTCTTTTAACGATAGTCGAATTGTAAAAAAAAAGAAAATTGCAAAATTATCAGTAAAATTTTGAAACGATATTCGCTATTGTTAAAGTCAGCTGTTGTTGTTATCTAAACGACAACCATTTTTGTGTTGTTTATCCAATCGATAAAAACTTAAATTTTTAGGTTGAAATGTCGTCATACATAAATAAAAATCATGAAATAGTGAAAATATTTTGCTTTAATTAAAAAACTTTTTTATATAAATAAAAAAATTAAATAGCATATTCAATTCATTATTTCATTTTCAAATAAATAAACAGAAATATTAGTAAAAAAAATAAAGATATTAAACATAAACATAAAATCATCCTGTCAAACACGAAGTAATTTGTTTTTTTCTATTCTTTGTGTTTTTCGCTTATTTTGACAGAGATGCCACTCCTTTACAATTTAAATAAATAGAAAAACAGATTTGTCGATATTAATTTAAATTCAATGAATTTAAGAAAACCTCAAATGATATTTAAGAATTGCTAACATAAAAATTGTTACATAAGTAAACGTAATTTTATGAGAATGTTATTTTTTATATATAAATTTTCACAATTTTTTTTGGATGAAAATTTGAAGTTTTTCAGAAAATAAAGATAACATTAAATTATTTTATTTAAAATGTTTGGGACTTTTCGTTTTTTGCGTTTTTCATCCCTAATTTGATTATTTATTATTATAAATTTATTCTCTATGTTTTCAAAATATGGCAATATTTTAAAAAAAAGTTGAGAGAGCTTTTTTTTTTGGTTATTATTTTGTTACTCCATCCGACCTATATGGCCACAATGAAGAAATATTTGGCGAGTTAAAAGAAACTATACAGCCATCTCCAATTAGCACAATTTAATGCATATAGCCACTCTACACAACCATTACCTTTGCAATGGAGGTTAGGGCGAGCTATTTAATTAGCAAAAACTAAATTAAACGAGAAGTTATGTCATATAACCGGAAACGCATGCATATAGGTGTATAACCAAAATGCATGCCGATCAGCAACCACGATGACCAAAAAGCAAACACCGAAATAAATCCGAAATAATAGAAAAGAAGAAAACCAACCCAAAGAATTTGCTGAAATAATTTGGTATTAAGTTTAACAAATTGTTTACTTTTTCATTTACATTTATTATCAAGACTCAAACCGAGGTGGAGGGTATCAAAGATTCGGCACAGCCGAATTTAACACTCTTACTTGTTTTTTGCAAAAGTGGTGTTGCTCAAAAATGTTACCATATATTTTTTGTATGGAAAAAATTTTACGTTTTTCTAAGTCTTAGCTATAACTTGATGTACTGTGCTTTATGCTATGGACATTATTTTTTTCCAAAAGTGGTCTTGCTCAAAAATTTTATTATAAATTTTTTGTATGGAAACCTTTTTACGTTTTTTGTATGGACCTTAGTTATTTTTCCAAAAGTGTTCTTGCTCAGAAATTTTACCATAGATTTTTTGTATGGAAACCTTTATACGTTTTTCTAAGCCTTAGCTTTAATTTGATATACGGTGCTTTATGCTACTGACCTTATCTTTTTCCAAAAGTGGTCTTGCTCAAAAATCTAACCATAGCATTTTTTATGGAAACCTTTATACGTTTTTCTAAGTCTTAGCTCTAATTTGATATACGGTGCTTAATGCAACGGAACTTATTTTTTTCCAAAAGTGTTCTTGCTCAGAAATTTTACCATAGATTTTTTGTATGGAAACCTTTATACGTTTTTCTTAGTCTTAGCTTTAATTTGATATACGGCGCTTTATGCTACGGACCTTATTTTTTTCCAAAAGTGGTCTTGCTCAAAAATTTTACCACAGCCTTTTTGTGTGGAAACCTTTATACATTTTTCCAAGTCTTAGCTTTAATTTGATATGCCGTGCTTTATCCTACGGCCACAAGTTCTTTTTTCCAAAAGTAGTCATGCTCAAAAATTTTACCACAGATTTTTTGTATGGAAACTTTTTACGTTTTCCTAAGCATTAGCTTTAATTTGATATAACGCGCTTTATGCTACGGACCTTAGTTTTTCTTCCAAAAGTGGTCTTGCTCAAAAATTTTACCATAGATTTTTTGTATGGAAACCTTATTACGTTTTCCTAAGTCTTAGCTTAATTTGATATACAGTGCGTTTTCCTGCGGACCTTACTTTTTTTCCAAAAGTGGTCTTGCTAAAAAATTTTACCATAGATTTTTTGTATGGAAACCTTTTTACGTTTTTTGTATGGAAAACTTCTTACGTTGCTCTAAATCTTAGCTTTATTTTGGTATACCGCGCTTTTTGCTACGGACCTTAGTTTTTTTTTCCAAAAGTGGTCTTGCTCAAAAATTTTACCATAGGCTTTTTGTATGGAAACTTTTTACGATTCTCTAAACCTTAGTTTTAATTTGATATACCGCGCTATATGCTACGGACCTTATTTTTTCCAAAAGTGGTCTTGCGCAAAAATTTAACCATAGCCTTTTTGTATGGAAACCTTTTTACGATTCTCTAAATCTTAGTTTTAATTTGATATACCGCGTTTTATGCTGCGGACCTTAGTTTTTTCCAAAAGTGGTCTTGCTCAAATATTTTACCATAGACTTTTTGTATGGAAACCTTTTACGTTTTTTGTATGGAAACCTTTTTACGTTTTTCTATGTTTTAGCTTTAATTTGATATTCCGTGCTTTATGCTACGGCCCATAGTTTTTTTCCAAAAGTGATCTTGATCAAAAATTTTACCACAGGTTTTTTGTATGGAAACTTTTCTACGTTTTTTGTATGGGTAATTTATTACGTTTTTCTAAGTCTTAGGTTTAATTTGGTACACGGTGCTTTATGCTATGGACCTTATTTTTTCCACGAGTGGTCTTGCTCAAAGTCTTAGCTTTAATTTGATATATGGACCTTAGTTTTTTTTTTTCGCAAAAGTGGTCTTGCTCAAAGTCTTAGCTTTAATTTGGTATACGGTGCTTTATGCTACGGACCTTAGTTTTTTTCCAAAAGTGGTCTTGCTCAAATATTTTACCACAGGTTTTTTGTATGGAAACCTTTTTACGTTTTAATCTGATATACGGTGCTTTATGCTACGGACCTAGGTCTTTTTTCCAAAAGTGGTCTGCTCAAAAATTTTGCGATAAATTTTTTGTATGGAAAACTTTTTACGTTTTTCTAAGTCTCAGCTTTGATCTGATATACGGTGTTTTATGTACGGACGTTATTTTTTTCCCCCCCAAAAGTGGTCTAGCTCAAAAATTTTACCTTTTTACGTTTTTCTTAGTCTTAGCATTAATTTGATATACGGTGCATTATGCTACGGACCTTATTTTTTTGCAAAAGTGGTGTTGCTCAAAAATGTTACCATAAATTTTTTGTATGGAAACCTTTTTACGTTTTTCTAAGTCTTAGCTATAACTTGATACACGGTGCTTTATATTACGGACCTTAGTTTTTTTCCAAAAGTGGTCTTGCTCAACAATTTTATTATAAATTTTTTGTATGGAAACCTTTTTACGTTTTTCGTAGTTTTAGCTTTAATTTGATATGCCGTGCTTTATGCTACGGACCTTTTTTTTCCAAAAGTGGTGTTGCTCCAAACTTTTACCTTAGTTTTTTTGTATGGAAATTTTTTACATTTGTCTAACTCTTAGCTTTAATTTTATATACCGTGCTTTATGCTACGGGCGTTAGCTTTTTTTCCGAAAATGGTCTTGCTCAAAAATTTTTCCATAGATTTTCTGTATGGAAGCCTTGTTACGTTTTTTTTATGGAAACCTTATTACGGTTTTCTAAGTCTTAGCTTTAATTTGATATATCGTGCTTTATGCTATGGACCTTAGGTTTTTTTTTCCCAAAGTAGTCTTGCTCCAAAATTTTACCATAGATTTTTTGTATGGAAACCTTTTTACGTTTTCCTAAGTCTTAGCTTTAATTTGATATAACGTGCTTTATGCTACGAGCCTTAGTTTTTTATCCAGAAGGGGTCTTGCTCAAAAATTTTACCATAGATTTTTTGTATGGAAACCTTTTAACGTTTTCCCTAGTCTTAGCTTTAATTTGATACTAGGTGCTTTATGTTACGGACTTTAGTTTTTTTCCAAAAGTGGTCTTGCTCAAAAATTTTACCATAAATTTTTTGTATGGAAACCTTTTTACGTTTTTTGTATGGAAAACTTATAACGTTTTTCTAAGTATTAGGTTTAATTTGATACACCTTGCTTTATGCTACGGACCTTATTTTTTTTCCAAAAATGGTCTTGCTCAAAGTCTTAGCTTTAGTTTGATATACGGACCTCAGTTTTTTTCCAAAAGTGATCTAGCTCAAAGTCTTAGCTTTAATCTGATATATGGTGCTTTATGCTACGGACCTAGGTCTTTTTTCCAAAAGTGGTCTGCTCAAAAATTTTGCTATAAATTTTTTGTATGGAAAACTTTTTACGTTTTTCTAAGTCTCAGCTTTGATCTGATATACGGTGTTTTATGTACGGACGTTATTTTTTTTCCCCCCAAAAGTGGTCTAGCTCAAAAATTTTACCTTTTTACGTTTTTCTAAGTCTTAGCATTAATTTGATATACGGTGCATTATGCTACGGACCTTATTTTTTGCAAAAGTGGTGTTGCTCAAAAATGTTACCATATATTTTTTGTATGGAAAAAATTTTACGTTTTTCTAAGTCTTAGCTATAACTTGATGTACTGTGCTTTATGCTATGGACATTATTTTTTTCCAAAAGTGGTCTTGCTCAAAAATTTTATTATAAATTTTTTGTATGGAAACCTTTTTACGTTTTTTGTATGGACCTTAGTTATTTTTCCAAAAGTGTTCTTGCTCAGAAATTTTACCATAGATTTTTTGTATGGAAACCTTTATACGTTTTTCTAAGCCTTAGCTTTAATTTGATATACGGTGCTTTATGCTACTGACCTTATCTTTTTCCAAAAGTGGTCTTGCTCAAAAATCTAACCATAGCATTTTTTATGGAAACCTTTATACGTTTTTCTAAGTCTTAGCTCTAATTTGATATACGGTGCTTAATGCAACGGAACTTATTTTTTTCCAAAAGTGTTCTTGCTCAGAAATTTTACCATAGATTTTTTGTATGGAAACCTTTATACGTTTTTCTTAGTCTTAGCTTTAATTTGATATACGGCGCTTTATGCTACGGACCTTATTTTTTTCCAAAAGTGGTCTTGCTCAAAAATTTTACCACAGCCTTTTTGTGTGGAAACCTTTATACATTTTTCCAAGTCTTAGCTTTAATTTGATATGCCGTGCTTTATCCTACGGCCACAAGTTCTTTTTTCCAAAAGTGGTCATGCTCAAAAATTTTACCACAGATTTTTTGTATGGAAACTTTTTACGTTTTCCTAAGCATTAGCTTTAATTTGATATAACGCGCTTTATGCTACGGACCTTAGTTTTTCTTCCAAAAGTGGTCTTGCTCAAAAATTTTACCATAGATTTTTTGTATGGAAACCTTATTACGTTTTTCTAAGTCTTAGCTTAATTTGATATACCGTGCTTTTTCCTACGGACCTTACTTTTTTTCCAAAAGTGGTCTTGCTAAAAAATTTTACCATAGATTTTTTGTATGGAAACCTTTTTACGTTTTTTGTATGGAAAACTTCTTACGTTGCTCTAAATCTTAGCTATATTTTGGTATACCGCGCTTTTTGCTACGGACCTTAGTTTTTTTTTCCAAAAGTGGTCTTGCTCAAATATTTTACCATAGTTTTTTTGTATGGAAACCTTTTTACGTTTTTTGTATGGAAACCTTTTTACATTTTTCTAAGTCTTAGGTTTAATTTGATACACGGTGCTTTATGATACGGACTTTATTTTTTTCCAAAACTGGTCTTGCTCAAAAATTTTACCATAGCCTTTTTGTATGGAAACCTTATTACGTTTTTCTAAGTCTTAGCTATAATTTGATATACGGTGCTTAATGCTACGGACCTTATTTTTTTCCAAAAGTGGTCTTGCTCAAAAATTTTACCATAGGCTTTTTGTATGGAAACTTTTTACGATTCTCTAAACCTTAGTTTTAATTTGATATACCGCGCTATATGCTACGGACCTTATTTTTTCCAAAAGTGGTCTTGCGCAAAAATTTAACCATAGCCTTTTTGTATGGAAACCTTTTTACGATTCTCTAAATCTTAGTTTTAATTTGATATACCGCGTTTTATGCTACGGACCTTAGTTTTTTCCAAAAGTGGTCTTGCTCAAATATTTTACCATAGACTTTTTGTATGGAAACCTTTTACGTTTTTTGTATGGAAACCTTTTTACGTTTTTCTATGTTTTAGCTTTAATTTGATATTCCGTGCTTTATGCTACGGCCCATAGTTTTTTTCCAAAAGTGATCTTGATCAAAAATTTTACCACAGGTTTTTTGTATGGAAACTTTTCTACGTTTTTTGTATGGGTAATTTATTACGTTTTTCTAAGTCTTAGGTTTAATCTGGTACACGGTGCTTTATGCTATGGACCTTATTTTTTCCACGAGTGGTCTTGCTCAAAGTCTTAGCTTTAATTTGATATATGGACCTTAGTTTTTTTTCGCAAAAGTGGTCTTGCTCAAAGTCTTAGCTTTAATTTGGTATACGGTGCTTTATGCTACGGACCTTAGTTTTTTTCCAAAAGTGGTCTTGCTCAAATATTTTACCACAGGTTTTTTGTATGGAAACTTTTTACGTTTTTTGTACGGAAACCTTTTTACGTTTTTCTACGTCTTAGGTTTAATTTGATATAACGTGCTTTATGCTACGGACCTTAGTTTTTTTCCAAAAGTGGTCTTGCTCAAAGTCTTAGCTTTAATTTGATATACGGTGCATTATGTTATGGTCCTTAGTTTTTTTTTTTTTCCAAAAGTGGTCGTGCTCAAAGTCTTAGCTTTAATTTGATATACAGTGCTTTATGCTACGGACCTTAGTTTTTTTTCCAAAAGTGGTCTTGCTCAAAAATTTTACCATAGCCTTTTTGTATGGAAACCTTTTTACGTTTGTCTATGTCTTAGCTTTAATTTGATAAACGGTGCTATATGCTACGGACCTTATTTTTTTCCAAAAGTGTTCTTGTCCAGAAATTTTATCATAGATTTTTTGTATGGAAACCTTTTTACGTTTTTCTATGTTTTAGCTTTAATTTGATATTCCGTGCTTTATGCTACGGCCCAAAGTTTTTTTCCAAAAGTGATCTTGATCAAAAGTTTTTTGTATGGAAACTTTTCTACGTTTTTTGTATGGGTAATTTATTACGTTTTTCTAAGTCTTATGTTTAATTTGATACACGGTGCTTAATGCTACGGACCTTATTTTTTCCACAAGTGTTCTTGCTCAAAGTCTTAGCTTTAATTTGATATACGGACCTTAGTTTTTTTTCCAAAAGTGTCTTGCTCAAAGTCTTAGCTTTAATTTGATATACGGTGCTTTATGATACGGACCTTAGTTTTTTTTTCCAAAAGTGGTCTTACTCAAAAATTTTACCAAAAATTGTTTGTATGGAAACGTTTTTACGTTTCTCTAATTCTTACTTTAACCTGATATACGGTGCTTTGTGGTACGGACCTTATTTTTTTTTTCCAAAAGTAGCGTTGCTCAAAGCCTTAGTTTTAATTTGATATACTGTGCTTTTTGCAACGGACCTTAGTTTTTTTCCAAAAGTGGTCTTGCTCAAAGTCTTAGCTTTAATTTGATATACGGTGCATTATGCTATGGACCTTAGTTTTTTTTCCAAAAGTTGTCTTGCGCAAAAATTTTAACATAGACTTTTTATATGGAAACCTTTTTACGATTCCCTAAATCTTAGCTTTAATTTGATGTACCGCGCTTTATGCTACGGACCTTAGTTTTTTTCCAAAAGTGGTTTTGCTCAAATATTTTACCATAGATTTTTTGTATGGAAACCTTTTTACGTTTTCCTAAGTTTTAGCTTTAATTTGATGTACCGCGCTTTTTCCTACGGACCTTACTTTTTTTCCAAAAGTGGTCTTGCTAAAAAATTTTACCATAGATTTTTTGTATGGAAACCTTTTTACGTTTTTTGTATGGAAAACTTCTTACGTTGCTCTAAATCTTAGCTATATTTTGGTATACCGCGCTTTTTGCTACGGACCTTAGTTTTTTTTTCCAAAAGTGGTCTTGCTCAAATATTTTACCATAGTTTTTTTGTATGGAAACCTTTTTACGTTTTTTGTATGGAAACCTTTTTACATTTTTCTAAGTCTTAGGTTTAATTTGATACACGGTGCTTTATGATACGGACTTTATTTTTTTCCAAAACTGGTCTTGCTCAAAAATTTTACCATAGCCTTTTTGTATGGAAACCTTATTACGTTTTTCTAAGTCTTAGCTATAATTTGATATACGGTGCTTAATGCTACGGACCTTATTTTTTTCCAAAAGTGGTCTTGCTCAAAAATTTTACCATAGGCTTTTTGTATGGAAACTTTTTACGATTCTCTAAACCTTAGTTTTAATTTGATATACCGCGCTATATGCTACGGACCTTATTTTTTCCAAAAGTGGTCTTGCGCAAAAATTTAACCATAGCCTTTTTGTATGGAAACCTTTTTACGATTCTCTAAATCTTAGTTTTAATTTGATATACCGCGTTTTATGCTACGGACCTTAGTTTTTTCCAAAAGTGGTCTTGCTCAAATATTTTACCATAGACTTTTTGTATGGAAACCTTTTACGTTTTTTGTATGGAAACCTTTTTACGTTTTTCTATGTTTTAGCTTTAATTTGATATTCCGTGCTTTA
Source organism: Cordilura impudica (assembly GCA_963682025.1). Taxonomy (NCBI): domain Eukaryota; kingdom Metazoa; phylum Arthropoda; class Insecta; order Diptera; family Scathophagidae; genus Cordilura; species Cordilura impudica. The sequence goes on along the minus strand of OY821522.1, from coordinate 33,747,633 downwards.
TGCTACGGCCCATAGTTTTTGTTCCAAAAGTGATCTTGATCAAAAATTTTACCACAGGTTTTTTGTATGGAAACTTTTCTACGTTCTTTGTATGGGTAATTTATTACGTTTTTCTAAGTCTTAGGTTTAATTTGGTACACGGTGCTTTATGCTATGGACCTTATTTTTTCCACGAGTGGTCTTGCTCAAAGTCTTAGCTTTAATTTGATATATGGACCTTAGTTTTTTTTTTCGCAAAAGTGGTCTTGCTCAAAGTCTTAGCTTTAATTTGGTATACGGTGCTTTATGCTACGGACCTTAGTTTTTTTCCAAAAGTGGTCTTGCTCAAATATTTTACCACAGGTTTTTTGTATGGAAACTTTTTACGTTTTTTGTACGGAAACCTTTTTACGTTTTTCTACGTCTTAGGTTTAATTTGATATAACGTGCTTTATGCTACGGACCTTAGTTTTTTTCCAAAAGTGGTCTTGCTCAAAGTCTTAGCTTTTATTTGACATACGGTGCATTATGTTATGGTCCTTAGTTTTTTTTTTTTTCCAAAAGTGGTCGTGCTCAAAGTCTTAGCTTTAATTTGATATACAGTGCTTTATGCTACGGACCTTAGTTTTTTTTCCAAAAGTGGTTTTGCTCAAAAATTTTACCATAGCCTTTTTGTATGGAAACCTTTTTACGTTTGTCTATGTCTTAGCTTTAATTTGATAAACGGTGCTATATGCTACGGACCTTATTTTTTTTTCCAAAAGTGTTCTTGTCCAGAAATTTTACCATAGATTTTTTGTATGGAAACCTTTTTACGTTTTTCTATGTTTTAGCTTTAATTTGATATTCCGTGCTTTATGCTACGGCCCAAAGTTTTTTTCCAAAAGTGATCTTGATCAAAAATTTTACCACAAGTTTTTTGTATGGAAACTTTTCTACGTTTTTTGTATGGGTAATTTATTACGTTTTTCTAAGTCTTATGTTTAATTTGATACACGGTGCTTAATGCTACGGACCTTATTTTTTCCACAAGTGTTCTTGCTCAAAGTCTTAGCTTTAATTTGATATACGGACCTTAGTTTTTTTCCAAAAGTGTCTTGCTCAAAGTCTTAGCTTTAATTTGATATACGGTGCTTTATGATACGGACCTTAGTTTTTTTTCCAAAAGTGGTCTTACTCAAAAATTTTACCAAAAATTGTTTGTATGGAAACGTTTTTACGTTTCTCTAATTCTTACTTTAACCTGATATACGGTGCTTTGTGGTACGGACCTTATTTTTTTTTTCCAAAAGTAGCGTTGCTCAAAGCCTTAGTTTTAATTTGATATACTGTGCTTTTTGCAACGGACCTTAGTTTTTTTCCAAAAGTGGTCTTGCTCAAAGTCTTAGCTTTAATTTGATATACGGTGCATTATGCTATGGACCTTAGTTTTTTTTCCAAAAGTTGTCTTGCGCAAAAATTTTAACATAGACTTTTTATATGGAAACCTTTTTACGATTACCTAAATCTTAGCTTTAATTTGATGTACCGCGCTTTATGCTACGGACCTTAGCTTTTTTCCAAAAGTGGTTTTGCTCAAATATTTTACCATAGATTTTTTGTATGGAAACCTTTTTACGTTTTCCTAAGTTTTAGCTTTAATTTGATATTCCGTGCTTTATGCTACGGCCCATAGTTTTTTTTCCAAAAGTGTTCTTGCTCAAAAATTTTAACACAGGTTGTTTGTATGGAAACCTTTTTACGTTTTTTGTATGGACCATAGTTGTTTTTCCAAAAGTGGTGTTGCTCAAAAATTTTACCATAGATTTTTTGTATGGAAACCTTTTTACGTTTTTCTACGTCTTAGCTTTAATTTGATATAACGTGCTTTATGCTACGGACCTTAGTTTTTTTTCCAAAAGTGGTCTTGCTCAAATATTTTACCACAGGTTTTTTGTATGGAAACATTTTTACGTTCTTTGTACGGAAACCTTTTTACGTTTTTCTACGTCTTAGCTTTAATTTGATATAACGTGCTTTATGCTACGGACCTTAGTTTTTTTTCCAAAAGTGGTCTTGCTCAAAAATTTTACCATAGCCTTTTTGTATGGAAACCTTTTTACGTTTTTCTATGTCTTAGCTTTAATTTGATATACGGTGCTATATGCTACAGACTTTATTTTTTTCCAAAAGTGTTCTTGTCCAGAAATTTTACCATAGATTTTTTGTATGGAAACCTTTATACGTTTTTCTAAGTCTTAGCTTTAGTTTGATATACAGTGCTTTATGCTACGGACCTTAGTTTTTTTTTTCCAAAAGTGGTCTTGCTCAAAAATTTTACCATAGCTTTTTTGTATGGAAACCTTTTTACGTTTTTCTATGTCTTAGCTTTAATTTGATATATGGTGCTATATGCTACGGACTTTATTTTTTCCAAAAGTGTTCTTGTCCAGAAATTTTACCATAGATTTTTTGTATGGAAACCTTTATACGTTTTTCTAAGTCTTAGCTTTAATTTGATATACGGTGCTTTAGGCTACGGACCTTATTTTTTTCCAAGACTGTTCTTGCTCAGAAATTTTACCATAGATTTTTTGTATGGAAACCTTTATACGTTTTTCTAAGTCTTAGCTTTAATTTGATATACCGTGCATTTTGCTACGGACCTTAGTGTTTTTCTCCAAAAGAGGTCTTGCTCAAAAATTTTACCATAGATTTTTTTTATGGAAATCTTTTTACGTTTTTTGTATGGAAACCTTATTACGTTTTTCTAAGTCTTAGCTTTAATTTGATACACGGTGCTTTATGCTACGGCCCTTAGTTTTTTTCCATAAGTGGTCTTGCTCAAAAATTTTACCACAGGTTTTTTGTATGGAAACCTTTATACGTTTTTCTAAATCTTAGCTTTAATTTGATATACCGTGCTTTATGCTACGGACCTTAGTTTTTTTCCAAAAGTGGTCTTGCTCAAATATATTACCATAGATTTTTTGTATGGAAACCTTTTTACGTTTATTGTATGGAAACCTTTTTACGTTTTTCTAAGTTTTAGCTTTAATTTGATATACAGTGCTTTATGCTGCGGCCCTTAGTTTTTTCCCAAATGTGGTCTTGCCCAAAAATTTTGCCATAGATTTTTTGTATGGAAATCTTTTTACGTTTTTTGTATGGAAACCTTTTTACGTTTTTCTATGTCTTAGCTTTAATTTGATAAACGGTGCTATATGCTACGGACCTTATTTTTTTCCAAAAGTGTTCTTGTCCAGAAATTTTACCATAGATTTTTTGTATGGAAACCTTTATACGTTTTTCTAAGTCTTAGCTTTAATTTGATATAGCGTGCTTTTTGCTACGGACCTTAGTGTTTTTTTTCCAAAAGTGGTCTTGCTCAAAAATTTTACCATAGATTTTTTGTATGGAAACCTTTTTACGTTTTTTGTATGGAAACCTTATTACGTTTTTCTAAGTCTTAGCTTTAATTTGATACACGGTGCTTTATGCTATGGTCTAGCTCAAAAATTTTACCACAGGTTTTTTGTACGGAAATTTTTATACGTTTTTCTAAGTCTTAGCTTTAATTTGATATACCGCGCTTTTTGCTATGGACCTTAGTGCTTTTTTCCAAAAGTGGGCTTGCTCCAAAATATTACCATAGATTTTTTGTATGGAAACTTTTTACATTTTTTGTATGGAAGTATTATTACGTTTTTCTAAGTCTTAGCTTTAATTTGATACACGGTGCTTTATGCTACGGCCCTTAATTTTTTTCCAAAAGTGGTCTTGCCCAAAAATTTTGCCATAGATTTTTTGTATGGAAATCTTTTTAAGTTTTTTGTATGGAAACTTTTTACGTTTTTCTAAGTCTTAGCTTTAATTTGATATACAGTGCTTTATGCTACGGCCCTTAGTTTTTTTTCCAAAAGTGGTCTTGCTCAAAAATTTTACAACAGGTTTTTTGTATGGAAACCTTTTTAAGTTTTTTGTATGGATAAGTTATTATGTTTTTCTAAGTCTTATGTTTAATTTGATACACGGTGCTTAATGCTACGGACCTTATTTTTTCCACAAGTGTTCTTGCTCAAAGTCTTAGCTTTAATTTGATATACGGACCTTAGTTTTTTTCCAAAAGTCTCTTGCTCAAAGTCTTAGCTTTAATTTGATATACGGTGCTTTATGATACGGACCTTAGTTTTTTTCCAAAAGTGGTCTTACTCAAAAATTTTACCAAAAATTGTTTGTATGGAAACGTTTTTACGTTTCTCTAATTCTTACTTTAATTTGATATACGGTGCTATATGCTACAGACTTTATTTTTTTCCAAAAGTGTTCTTGTCCAGAAATTTTACCATAGATTTTTTGTATGGAAACCTTTATACGTTTTTCTAAGTCTTAGCTTTAATTTGATATACAGTGCTTTATGCTACGGACCTTAGTTTTTTTTTTCCAAAAGTGGTCTTGCTCAAAAATTTTACCATAGCTTTTTTGTATGGAAACCTTTTTACGTTTTTCTATGTCTTAGCTTTAATTTGATATACGGTGCTATATGCTACGGACTTTATTTTTTTCCAAAAGTGTTCTTGTCCAGAAATTTTACCACAGATTTTTTGTATGGAAACCTTTATACGTTTTTCTAAGTCTTAGCTTTAATTTGATATACGATGCTTTAGGCTACGGCCCTTATTTTTTCCCAAGACTGTTCTTGCTCAGAAATTTTACCATAGCTTTTTACGTTTTTTGTATGGAAACCTTATTACGTTTTTCTAAGTCTTAGCTTTAATTTGATACACGGTGCTTTATGCTACGGCCCTTAGTTTTTTTCCATAAGTGGTCTTGCTCAAAAATTTTACCACAGGTTTTTTGTATGGAAACCTTTGTACGTTTTTCTAAGTCATAGATTTAATTTGATATACCACGCTTTTTGCTATGGACCTTAGTGCTTTTTTCAAAAGTGGTCTTGCTCAAAAATTTTACCATAGATTTTTTGTATGGAAACCTTTTTACGTTTTTTGTATGGAAATCTTATTACGTTTTTCTAAGTCTTAGCTTTAATTTGATACACGGTGCTTTATGCTACGGCCCTTAGTTTTTTTCCAAAAGTGGTCTTGCTCAAAAATTTTACCACAGGTTTATTGTATGGAAACCTTTTTACGTTTCTCTAAATCTTAGCTTTAATTTGATATACCGTGCTTTATGCTACGGACCTTAGTTTTTTTCCAAAAGTGGTCTTGCCCAAAAATTTTGCCATAGATTTTTTGTATGGAAATCTTTTTACGTTTTTTGTATGGAAAACTTTTTACGTTTTTCTAAGTCTTAGCTTTAATTTGATATACAGTGCTTTATGCTACGGCCCTTAGTTTTTTTTTCCAAAAGTGGTCTTGCTCAAAAATTTTACAACAGGTTTTTTGTATGGAAACCTTTTTAAGTTTTTTGTATGGAAAATTTATTACGTTTTTCTAAGTCTTATGTTTAATTCGAAACACGGTGCTTAATGCTACGGACCTTATTTTTTTCACAAGTGTTCTTGCTCAAAGTCTTAGCTTTAATTTGATATACGGACCTTAGTTTTTTTCCAAAAGTGTCTTGCTCAAAGTCTTAGCTTTAATTTGATATACGGTGCTTTATGATACGGACCTTAGTTTTTTTCCAAAAGTGGTCTTGCTCAAAAATTTTACCAAAAATTGTTTGTATGGAAACCTTTTTACGTTTCTCTAAATCTTACTTTAACCTGATATACGGTGCTTTGTGGTACGGACCTTATTTTTTTTTCCAAAAGTAGTGTTGCTCAAAGTCTTAGTTTTAATTTGATATACTGTGCTTTTTGCAACGGACCTTAGTTTTTTTTCCAAAAGTGGTCTTGCTCAAAGTCTTAGCTTTAATTTGATATACGGTGCATTATGCTACGGACCTTAGTTTTTTTTTTCCAAAAGTTGTCTTGCGCAAAAATTTTACCATAGACTTTTTGTATGGAAACCGGACCTTATTTTTTTCCAAAAGTGGTCTTGCTCAAAAATTTAACCATAACCTTTTTGTATGGAAACGTTTTACGATTCTCTAAATCTTAACTTTAATTTGATATACCGCGCTTTATGCTACGGACCTTAGTTTTTTTTCCAAAAGTGGTCTTGCTCAAATATTTTACCATAGATTTTTTGTATGGAAACTTTTTTACGTTTTCCCAAGTTTTAGCTTTAATTTGATATTCCGTGCTTTATGCTACGGCCCATAGTTTTTTTCCAAAAGTGGTCTTGCTCAAAAATTTTAACACAGGTTTTTTGTATGGAAACCTTTTTACGTTTTTTGTATGTAACTTAGTTATTTTTCCAAACGTGGTGTTGCTCAAAAATTTTACCACAGATTTTTTGTATGGAAACCTTTTACCGTTTTTCTACGTCTTAGCTTTAATTTGATATAACGTGCTTTATGCTACGGACCTTAGTTTTTTTTCCAAAAGTGGTCTTGCTCAAAAATTTTACCATAGCCTTTTTGTATGGAAACCTTTATACGTTTTTCTAAGTCTTAGCGTTAATTTGATATACCGTGCTTTTTGCTACGGACCTTAGTGTTTTTTTTCCAAAAGTGGTCTTGCTCAAAAATTTTACCATAGATTTTTTGTATGGAAACCTTTTTACGTTTTTTGTATGGAAACCTTATTACGTTTTTCTAAGTCTTAGCTTTAATTTGATACACGGTGCTTTATGCTACGGACCTTACTTTTTTTCCAAAAGTGGTCTTGCTCAAATATTTTACCATAGTTTGTTTGTATGGAAACCTTTTTACGGTTTTTGTATGGAAACCTGTTTACGTTTTTCTAAGTCTTAGGTTTAATTTAATACACGGTGCTTTATGCTACGGACTTTGTTTTTTCCAAAAGTGGTCTTGCTCAAAAATTTTACCATAGCCTTTTTGTATGGAAACCTTATTACGTTTTTCTGAGTCTTAGCTATATTTTGATATACGGTGCTTAATGCTACGGACCATATTTTTTTCCAAAAGTGGTCTTGCTCAAAAATTTTACCATAGACTTTTTGTACGGAAACCTTTTTACGATTTTCTAAATCTTAGCTTTAATTTGATATACCGCGCTTTATGCTACGGACCTGACTTTGTATGGAAATCTTATTACGTTTTTCTAAGTCTTAGCTTTAATTTGATAAACGGTGCTTTATGCTACGGCCCTTAGTTTTTTCCAAAATGGTCTTGCTCAAAAATTTTACCACAGGTTTTTTGTATGGAAACTTTTTACGTTTCTCTTAATCTTAGCTTTAATTTGATATACCGTGCTTTATGCTACGGACCTTAGTTTTTTTCCAAAAGTGGTCTTGCCCAAAAATTTTGCCATAGATTTTTTGTATGGAAATCTTTTTACGTTTTTTGTATGGAAACCTTTTTACGTTTTTCTAAGTCTTAGCTTTAATTTGATATACAGTGCTTTATGCTACGGCCCTTAGTTATACCCTATACCACTATGTGGTTTGGGTATAATGACTTTGTGCTGCTGTTTGTAACAACCAAAAATATTTGACCTAGACCCATCTTTAATTATACCGATCGAATCAGAATCACTTTTTGAGTTGATTTAACAATGTCCGTCCGTCCGTCCGTCCGTCCGTCCGTCCGTCCGTCCGTCCGTCCGTCCGTCTGTGTGTCCATGTAAAGCTTGTAATCAAACTGCAGGTCGCAAATATGAATATATTTTGATGAAATTTGGTACATAAGCTTTTATCGGCCATGGGATGAACGCTATTGAAATTGGTGAGAATCGGTCCATGTTCAGACCTAGCTCCCATACAAATTACCCATATGAAATCGACATAAATTGCCATAAGATCCAAATTGTCATATAGATCTTACTCAAATTGGGTTTGTATGCGTTCATTACATCCACTTATGAGTAGTCCAAAAATGATCCCTTTGACCCCATATAGAGCTGCTTCCCGATCTTCACTTAAATCTATTAAAAAACAAAAATATTGCACTGATTCTTCTCAAATTTTGTTTGTACATATTTTTGCAAAATACAAGAGACTTTACCAAACATGATCAGGATCGGCCCATTTTTGGACCTAGTCCCTTTATAGATATAGCATCCGATATGAACTTTTTCATATCTGCAGCCAAAAAAATTAATAAAAATCCCACTCAAATTTGGTTTTTGCTTATTTTCAATGTCCAGTTAGTTGGGCCTAAGAGATAGGGTTTCTAAACGCATGGTATAGGGTATCGTATAGTCGGTCTAGACCGACTATAATTTTCTTGCTTGTTTTTTTTCCAAAAGTGGTCTTGCTCAAAAATTTTACAACAGGTTTTTTGTATGGAAACCTTTTTAAGTTTTTTGTATGGAAAATTTATTACGTTTTTCTAAGTCTTATGTTTAATTTGAAACACGGTGCTTAATGCTACGGACCTTATTTTTTTCACAAGTGTTCTTGCTCAAAGTCTTAGCTTTAATTTGATATACGGACCTTAGTTTTTTTCCAAAAGTGTCTTGCTCAAAGTCTTAGCTTTAATTTGATATACGGTGCTTTATGATACGGACCTTAGTTTTTTTTCCAAAAGTGGTCTTGCTCAAAATTTTACCAAAAATTGTTTGTATGGAAACCTTTTTACGTTTCTCTATATCTTACTTTAACCTGATATACGGTGCTTTGTGGTACGGACCTTATTTTTTTTTCCAAAAGTAGTGTTGCTCAAAGTCTTAGTTTTAATTTGATATACTGTGCTTTTTGCAACGGACCTTAGTTTTTTTCCAAAAGTGGTCTTGCTCAAAGTCTTAGCTTTAATTTGATATACGGTGCATTATGCTACGGACCTTAGTTTTTTTTTTCCAAAAGTTGTCTTGCGCAAAAATTTTACCATAGACTTTTTGTATGGAAACCTTTTTACGATTCCCTAAATCTTAGCTTTAATTTGATATACCGCGCTTTATGCTACGGACCTTATTTTTTTCCAAAAATGGTCTTGCTCAAAAATTTAACCATAGCCTTTTTGTATGGAAACTTTTTACGATTCTCTAAATCTTAACTTTAATTTGATATACCGCGCTTTATGCTACGGAACTTAGTTTTTTTTCCAAAAGTGGTCTTGCTCAAATATTTTACCATAGATTTTTTGTATGGAAACTTTTTTACGTTTTCCTAAGTTTTAGCTTTAATTTGATATTCCGTGCTTTATGCTACGGCCCATAGTTTTTTTCCAAAAGTGTTCTTGCTCAAAAATTTTAACACAGGTTTTTTGTATGGAAACCTTTTTACGTTTTTTGTATGGACCTTAGTTTTTTTTTCCAAAAGTGGTCTTGCTCAAATATTTTACCACAGGTTTTTTGTATGGAAACATTTTTACGTTCTTTGTACGGAAACCTTTTTACGTTTTTCTACGTCTTAGCTTTAATTTGATATAACGTGCTTTATGCTACGGACCTTAGTTTTTTTTCCAAAAGTGGTCTTGCTCAAAAATTTTACCATAGCCTTTTTGTATGGAAACCTTTTTACGTTTTTCTATGTCTTAGCTTTAATTTGATATACGGTGCTATATGCTACAGACTTTATTTTTTTCCAAAAGTGTTCTTGTCCAGAAATTTTACCATAGATTTTTTGTATGGAAACCTTTATACGTTTTTCTAAGTCTTAGCTTTAGTTTTATATACAGTGCTTTATGCTACGGACCTTAGTTTTTTTTCCAAAAGTGGTCTTGCTCAAAAATTTTACCATAGCTTTTTTGTATGGAAATCTTTTTACGTTTTTCTATGTCTTAGCTTTAATTTGATATATGGTGCTATATGCTACGGACTTTATTTTTTCCAAAAGTGTTCTTGTCCAGAAATTTTACCATAGATTTTTTGTATGGAAACCTTTATACGTTTTTCTAAGTCTTAGCTTTAATTTGATATACGGTGCTTTAGGCTACGGACCTTATTTTTTTCCAAGACTGTTCTTGCTCAGAAATTTTACCATAGATTTTTTGTATGGAAACCTTTATACGTTTTTCTAAGTCTTAGCTTTAATTTGATATACAGTGCTTTATGCTACGGCCCTTAGTTTTTTTTTTTCCAAAAGTGGTCTTGCTCAAAAATTTTACAACAGGTTTTTTGTATGGAAACCTTTTTAAGTTTTTTGTATGGATAAGTTATTATGTTTTTCTAAGTCTTATGTTTAATTTGATACACGGTGCTTAATGCTACGGACCTTATTTTTTCCACAAGTGTTCTTGCTCAAAGTCTTAGCTTTAATTTGATATACGGACCTTAGTTTTTTTCCAAAAGTCTCTTGCTCAAAGTCTTAGCTTTAATTTGATATACGGTGCTTTATGATACGGACCTTAGTTTTTTTCCAAAAGTGGTCTTACTCAAAAATTTTACCAAAAATTGTTTGTATGGAAACGTTTTTACGTTTCTCTAATTCTTACTTTAACCTGATATACGGTGCTTTATGCTACGGCCCTTAGTTTTTTTCCAAAAGTGGTCTTGCTCAAAAATTTTACCACAGGTTTTTTGTATGGAAACCTTTTTACGTTTCTCTAAATCTTAGCTTTAATTTGATATACCGTGCTTTATGCTACGGACCTTAGTTTTTTTCCAAAAGTGGTCTTGCTCAAATATATTACCATAGATTTTTTGTATGGAAACCTTTTTACGTTTATTGTATGGAAACCTTTTTACGTTTTTCTAAGTTTTAGCTTTAATTTGATATACAGTGCGTTATGCTGCGGCCCTTAGTTTTTTCCCAAATGTGGTCTTGCCCAAAAATTTTGCCATAGATTTTTTGTATGGAAATCTTTTTACGTTTTTTGTATGGAAACCTTTTTACGTTTTTCTATGTCTTAGCTTTAATTTGATAAACGGTGCTATATGCTACGGACCTTATTTTTTTCCAAAAGTGTTCTTGTCCAGAAATTTTACCATAGATTTTTTGTATGGAAACCTTTATACGTTTTTCTAAGTCTTAGCTTTAATTTGATATAGCGTGCTTTTTGCTACGGACCTTAGTGTTTTTTTTCCAAAAGTGGTCTTGCTCAAAAATTTTACCATAGATTTTTTGTATGGAAACCTTTTTACGTTTTTTGTATGGAAACCTTATTACGTTTTTCTAAGTCTTAGCTTTAATTTGATACACGATGCTTTATGCTATGGTCTAGCTCAAAAATTTTACCACAGGTTTTTTGTACGGAAATTTTTATACGTTTTTCTAAGTGTTAGCTTTAATTTGATATACCGCGCTTTTTGCTATGGACCTTAGTGCTTTTTTCCAAAAGTGGGCTTGCTCCAAAATATTACCATAGATTTTTTGTATGGAAACCTTTTTACATTTTTTGTATGGAAGTATTATTACGTTTTTCTAAGTCTTAGCTTTAATTTGATACACGGTGCTTTATGCTACGGCCCTTAATTTTTTTCCAAAAGTGGTCTTGCCCAAAAATTTTGCCATAGATTTTTTGTATGGAAATCTTTTTAAGTTTTTTGTATGGAAACTTTTTACGTTTTTCTAAGTCTTAGCTTTAATTTGATATACAGTGCTTTATGCTACGGCCCTTAGTTTTTTTTTTTCCAAAAGTGGTCTTGCTCAAAAATTTTACAACAGGTTTTTTGTATGGAAACCTTTTTAAGTTTTTTGTATGGATAAGTTATTATGTTTTTCTAAGTCTTATGTTTAATTTGATACACGGTGCTTAATGCTACGGACCTTATTTTTTCCACAAGTGTTCTTGCTCAAAGTCTTAGCTTTAATTTGATATACGGACCTTAGTTTTTTTCCAAAAGTCTCTTGCTCAAAGTCTTAGCTTTAATTTGATATACGGTGCTTTATGATACGGACCTTAGTTTTTTTCCAAAAGTGGTCTTACTCAAAAATTTTACCAAAAATTGTTTGTATGGAAACGTTTTTACGTTTCTCTAATTCTTACTTTAACCTGATATACGGTGCTTTATGCTACGGCCCTTAGTTTTTTTCCAAAAGTGGTCTTGCTCAAAAATTTTACCACAGGTTTTTTGTATGGAAACCTTTTTACGTTTCTCTAAATCTTAGCTTTAATTTGATATACCGTGCTTTATGCTACGGACCTTAGTTTTTTTCCAAAAGTGGTCTTGCTCAAATATATTACCATAGATTTTTTGTATGGAAACCTTTTTACGTTTATTGTATGGAAACCTTTTTACGTTTTTCTAAGTTTTAGCTTTAATTTGATATACAGTGCGTTATGCTGCGGCCCTTAGTTTTTTCCCAAATGTGGTCTTGCCCAAAAATTTTGCCATAGATTTTTTGTATGGAAATCTTTTTACGTTTTTTGTATGGAAACCTTTTTACGTTTTTCTATGTCTTAGCTTTAATTTGATAAACGGTGCTATATGCTACGGACCTTATTTTTTTCCAAAAGTGTTCTTGTCCAGAAATTTTACCATAGATTTTTTGTATGGAAACCTTTATACGTTTTTCTAAGTCTTAGCTTTAATTTGATATAGCGTGCTTTTTGCTACGGACCTTAGTGTTTTTTTTCCAAAAGTGGTCTTGCTCAAAAATTTTACCATAGATTTTTTGTATGGAAACCTTTTTACGTTTTTTGTATGGAAACCTTATTACGTTTTTCTAAGTCTTAGCTTTAATTTGATACACGATGCTTTATGCTATGGTCTAGCTCAAAAATTTTACCACAGGTTTTTTGTACGGAAATTTTTATACGTTTTTCTAAGTGTTAGCTTTAATTTGATATACCGCGCTTTTTGCTATGGACCTTAGTGCTTTTTTCCAAAAGTGGGCTTGCTCCAAAATATTACCATAGATTTTTTGTATGGAAACCTTTTTACATTTTTTGTATGGAAGTATTATTACGTTTTTCTAAGTCTTAGCTTTAATTTGATACACGGTGCTTTATGCTACGGCCCTTAATTTTTTTCCAAAAGTGGTCTTGCCCAAAAATTTTGCCATAGATTTTTTGTATGGAAATCTTTTTAAGTTTTTTGTATGGAAACTTTTTACGTTTTTCTAAGTCTTAGCTTTAATTTGATATACAGTGCTTTATGCTACGGCCCTTAGTTTTTTTTTTCCAAAAGTGGTCTTGCTCAAAAATTTTACAACAGGTTTTTTGTATGGAAACCTTTTTAAGTTTTTTGTATGGATAAGTTATTATGTTTTTCTAAGTCTTATGTTTAATTTGATACACGGTGCTTAATGCTACGGACCTTATTTTTTCCACAAGTGTTCTTGCTCAAAGTCTTAGCTTTAATTTGATATACGGACCTTAGTTTTTTTCCAAAAGTCTCTTGCTCAAAGTCTTAGCTTTAATTTGATATACGGTGCTTTATGATACGGACCTTAGTTTTTTTCCAAAAGTGGTCTTACTCAAAAATTTTACCAAAAATTGTTTGTATGGAAACGTTTTTCCGTTTCTCTAATTCTTACTTTAACCTGATATACGGTGCTTTATGCTACGGCCCTTAGTTTTTTTCCAAAAGTGGTCTTGCTCAAAAATTTTACCACAGGTTTTTTGTATGGAAACCTTTTTACGTTTCTCTAAATCTTAGCTTTAATTTGATATACCGTGCTTTATGCTACGGACCTTAGTTTTTTTCCAAAAGTGGTCTTGCTCAAATATATTACCATAGATTTTTTGTATGGAAACCTTTTTACGTTTATTGTATGGAAACCTTTTTACGTTTTTCTAAGTTTTAGCTTTAATTTGATATACAGTGCGTTATGCTGCGGCCCTTAGTTTTTTCCCAAATGTGGTCTTGCCCAAAAATTTTGCCATAGATTTTTTGTATGGAAATCTTTTTACGTTTTTTGTATGGAAACCTTTTTACGTTTTTCTATGTCTTAGCTTTAATTTGATAAACGGTGCTATATGCTACGGACCTTATTTTTTTCCAAAAGTGTTCTTGTCCAGAAATTTTACCATAGATTTTTTGTATGGAAACCTTTATACGTTTTTCTAAGTCTTAGCTTTAATTTGATATAGCGTGCTTTTTGCTACGGACCTTAGTGTTTTTTTTCCAAAAGTGGTCTTGCTCAAAAATTTTACCATAGATTTTTTGTATGGAAACCTTTTTACGTTTTTTGTATGGAAACCTTATTACGTTTTTCTAAGTCTTAGCTTTAATTTGATACACGATGCTTTATGCTATGGTCTAGCTCAAAAATTTTACCACAGGTTTTTTGTACGGAAATTTTTATACGTTTTTCTAAGTGTTAGCTTTAATTTGATATACCGCGCTTTTTGCTATGGACCTTAGTGCTTTTTTCCAAAAGTGGGCTTGCTCCAAAATATTACCATAGATTTTTTGTATGGAAACCTTTTTACATTTTTTGTATGGAAGTATTATTACGTTTTTCTAAGTCTTAGCTTTAATTTGATACACGGTGCTTTATGCTACGGCCCTTAATTTTTTTCCAAAAGTGGTCTTGCCCAAAAATTTTGCCATAGATTTTTTGTATGGAAATCTTTTTAAGTTTTTTGTATGGAAACTTTTTACGTTTTTCTAAGTCTTAGCTTTAATTTGATATACAGTGCTTTATGCTACGGCCCTTAGTTTTTTTTTTTCCAAAAGTGGTCTTGCTCAAAAATTTTACAACAGGTTTTTTGTATGGAAACCTTTTTAAGTTTTTTGTATGGATAAGTTATTATGTTTTTCTAAGTCTTATGTTTAATTTGATACACGGTGCTTAATGCTACGGACCTTATTTTTTCCACAAGTGTTCTTGCTCAAAGTCTTAGCTTTAATTTGATATACGGACCTTAGTTTTTTTCCAAAAGTCTCTTGCTCAAAGTCTTAGCTTTAATTTGATATACGGTGCTTTATGATACGGACCTTAGTTTTTTTCCAAAAGTGGTCTTACTCAAAAATTTTACCAAAAATTGTTTGTATGGAAACGTTTTTACGTTTCTCTAATTCTTACTTTAACCTGATATACGGTGCTTTATGCTACGGCCCTTAGTTTTTTTCCAAAAGTGGTCTTGCTCAAAAATTTTACCACAGGTTTTTTGTATGGAAACCTTTTTACGTTTCTCTAAATCTTAGCTTTAATTTGATATACCGTGCTTTATGCTACGGGCCTTAGTTTTTTTCCAAAAGTGGTCTTGCTCAAATATATTACCATAGATTTTTTGTATGGAAACCTTTTTACGTTTATTGTATGGAAACCTTTTTACGTTTTTCTAAGTTTTAGCTTTAATTTGATATACAGTGCGTTATGCTGCGGCCCTTAGTTTTTTCCCAAATGTGGTCTTGCCCAAAAATTTTGCCATAGATTTTTTGTATGGAAATCTTTTTACGTTTTTTGTATGGAAACCTTTTTACGTTTTTCTATGTCTTAGCTTTAATTTGATAAACGGTGCTATATGCTACGGACCTTATTTTTTTCCAAAAGTGTTCTTGTCCAGAAATTTTACCATAGATTTTTTGTATGGAAACCTTTATACGTTTTTCTAAGTCTTAGCTTTAATTTGATATAGCGTGCTTTTTGCTACGGACCTTAGTGTTTTTTTTCCAAAAGTGGTCTTGCTCAAAAATTTTACCATAGATTTTTTGTATGGAAACCTTTTTACGTTTTTTGTATGGAAACCTTATTACGTTTTTCTAAGTCTTAGCTTTAATTTGATACACGATGCTTTATGCTATGGTCTAGCTCAAAAATTTTACCACAGGTTTTTTGTACGGAAATTTTTATACGTTTTTCTAAGTGTTAGCTTTAATTTGATATACCGCGCTTTTTGCTATGGACCTTAGTGCTTTTTTCCAAAAGTGGGCTTGCTCCAAAATATTACCATAGATTTTTTGTATGGAAACCTTTTTACATTTTTTGTATGGAAGTATTATTACGTTTTTCTAAGTCTTAGCTTTAATTTGATACACGGTGCTTTATGCTACGGCCCTTAATTTTTTTCCAAAAGTGGTCTTGCCCAAAAATTTTGCCATAGATTTTTTGTATGGAAATCTTTTTAAGTTTTTTGTATGGAAACTTTTTACGTTTTTCTAAGTCTTAGCTTTAATTTGATATACAGTGCTTTATGCTACGGCCCTTAGTTTTTTTTTTTCCAAAAGTGGTCTTGCTCAAAAATTTTACAACAGGTTTTTTGTATGGAAACCTTTTTAAGTTTTTTGTATGGATAAGTTATTATGTTTTTCTGAGTCTTATGTTTAATTTGATACACGGTGCTTAATGCTACGGACCTTATTTTTTCCACAAGTGTTCTTGCTCAAAGTCTTAGCTTTAATTTGATATACGGACCTTAGTTTTTTTCCAAAAGTCTCTTGCTCAAAGTCTTAGCTTTAATTTGATATACGGTGCTTTATGATACGGACCTTAGTTTTTTTCCAAAAGTGGTCTTACTCAAAAATTTTACCAAAAATTGTTTGTATGGAAACGTTTTTACGTTTCTCTAATTCTTACTTTAACCTGATATACGGTGCTTTATGCTACGGCCCTTAGTTTTTTTCCAAAAGTGGTCTTGCTCAAAAATTTTACCACAGGTTTTTTGTATGGAAACCTTTTTACGTTTCTCTAAATCTTAGCTTTAATTTGATATACCGTGCTTTATGCTACGGACCTTAGTTTTTTTCCAAAAGTGGTCTTGCTCAAATATATTACCATAGATTTTTTGTATGGAAACCTTTTTACGTTTATTGTATGGAAACCTTTTTACGTTTTTCTAAGTTTTAGCTTTAATTTGATATACAGTGCGTTATGCTGCGGCCCTTAGTTTTTTCCCAAATGTGGTCTTGCCCAAAAATTTTGCCATAGATTTTTTGTATGGAAATCTTTTTACGTTTTTTGTATGGAAACCTTTTTACGTTTTTCTATGTCTTAGCTTTAATTTGATAAACGGTGCTATATGCTACGGACCTTATTTTTTTCCAAAAGTGTTCTTGTCCAGAAATTTTACCATAGATTTTTTGTATGGAAACCTTTATACGTTTTTCTAAGTCTTAGCTTTAATTTGATATAGCGTGCTTTTTGCTACGGACCTTAGTGTTTTTTTCCAAAAGTGGTCTTGCTCAAAAATTTTACCATAGATTTTTTGTATGGAAACCTTTTTACGTTTTTTGTATGGAAACCTTATTACGTTTTTCTAAGTCTTAGCTTTAATTTGATACACGATGCTTTATGCTATGGTCTAGCTCAAAAATTTTACCACAGGTTTTTTGTACGGAAATTTTTATACGTTTTTCTAAGTGTTAGCTTTAATTTGATATACCGCGCTTTTTGCTATGGACCTTAGTGCTTTTTTCCAAAAGTGGGCTTGCTCCAAAATATTACCATAGATTTTTTGTATGGAAACCTTTTTACATTTTTTGTATGGAAGTATTATTACGTTTTTCTAAGTCTTAGCTTTAATTTGATACACGGTGCTTTATGCTACGGCCCTTAATTTTTTTCCAAAAGTGGTCTTGCCCAAAAATTTTGCCATAGATTTTTTGTATGGAAATCTTTTTAAGTTTTTTGTATGGAAACTTTTTACGTTTTTCTAAGTCTTAGCTTTAATTTGATATACAGTGCTTTATGCTACGGCCCTTAGTTTTTTTTTTCCAAAAGTGGTCTTGCTCAAAAATTTTACAACAGGTTTTTTGTATGGAAACCTTTTTAAGTTTTTTGTATGGATAAGTTATTATGTTTTTCTAAGTCTTATGTTTAATTTGATACACGGTGCTTAATGCTACGGACCTTATTTTTTCCACAAGTGTTCTTGCTCAAAGTCTTAGCTTTAATTTGATATACGGACCTTAGTTTTTTTCCAAAAGTCTCTTGCTCAAAGTCTTAGCTTTAATTTGATATACGGTGCTTTATGATACGGACCTTAGTTTTTTTCCAAAAGTGGTCTTACTCAAAAATTTTACCAAAAATTGTTTGTATGGAAACGTTTTTACGTTTCTCTAATTCTTACTTTAACCTGATATACGGTGCTTTGTGGTACGGACCTTATTTTTTTTTTTCAAAAGTAGCGTTGCTCAAAGCCTTAGTTTTAATTTGATATACTGTGCTTTTTGCAACGGACCTTAGTTTTTTTCCAAAAGTGGTCTTGCTCAAAGTCTTAGCTTTAATTTGATATACGGTGCATTATGCTATGGACCTTAGTTTTTTTTCCAAAAGTCGTCTTGCGCAAAAATTTTAACATAAACTTTTTGTATGGAAACCTTTTTACGATTGCCTAAATCTTAGCTTTAATTTGATATACCGCGCTTTATGCTACGGACCTTAGTTTTTTTCCAAAAGTGGTTTTGCTCAAATATTTTACCATAGATTTTTTGTATGGAAACCTTTTTACGTTTTCCTAAGTTTTAGCTTTAATTTGATATTCCGTGCTTTATGCTACGGCCCATAGTTTTTTTTCCAAAAGTGTTCTTGCTTAAAAATTTTAACACAGCTTGTTTGTATGGAAACCTTTTTACGTTTTTTGTATGGACCATAGTTATTTTTCCAAAAGTGGTGTTGCTCAAAAATTTTACCATAGATTTTTTGTATGGAAACCTTTTTACGTTTTTCTACGTCTTAGCTTTAATTTGATATAACGTGCTTTATGCTACGGACCTTAGTTTTTTTTTCCAAAAGTGGTCTTGCTCAAATATTTTACCACAGGTTTTTTGTATGGAAACCTTTTTACGTTCTTTGTAGGGAAACCTTTTAACGTTTCTCTACGTGTTAGCTTTAATTTGATATAACGTGCTTTATGCTACGGACCTTAGTTTTTTTTCCAAAAGTGGTCTTGCTCAAAAATTTTACCATAGCCTTTTTGTATGGAAACCTTTTTACGTTTTTCTATGTCTTAGCTTTAATTTGATATACGGTGCTATATGCTACAGACTTTATTTTTTTCCAAAAGTGTTCTTGTCCAGAAATTTTACCATAGATTTTTTGTATGGAAACCTTTATACGTTTTTCTAAGTCTTAGCTTTAATTTGATATACAGTGCTTTATGCTACGGACCTTAGTTTTTTTTTTCCAAAAGTGGTCTTGCTCAAAAATTTTACCATAGCTTTTTTGTATGGAAACCTTTTTACGTTTTTCTATGTCTTAGCTTTAATTTGATATACGGTGCTATATGCTACGGACTTTATTTTTTTCCAAAAGTGTTCTTGTCCAGAAATTTTACCATAGATTTTTTGTATGGAAACCTTTTTACGTTTTTTGTATGGAAACCTTATTACGTTTTTCTAAGTCTTAGCTTTAATTTGATACACGGTGCTTTATGCTACGGCCCTTAGTTTTTTTCCAAAAGTGGTCTTGCTCAAAAATTTTACCACAGGTTTTTTGTATGGAAACCTTTTTACGTTTCTCTAAATCTTAGCTTTAATTTGATATACCGTGCTTTATGCTACGGACCTTAGTTTTTTTCCAAAAGTGGTCTTGCTCAAATATATTACCATAGATTTTTTGTATGGAAACCTTTTTACGTTTTTTGTATGGAAACCTTATTACGTTTTTCTAAGTCTTAGCTTTAATTTGATACACGGTGCTTTATGCTATGGTCTAGCTCAAAAATTTTACAACAGGTTTTTTGTACGGAAATTTTTATACGTTTTTCTAAGTCTTAGCTTTAATTTGATATACCGCGCTTTTTGCTATGGACCTTAGTGCTTTTTTCCAAAAGTGGGCTTGCTCCAAAATATTACCATAGATTTTTTGTATGGAAACCTTTTTACATTTTTTGTATGGAAGTATTATTACGTTTTTCTAAGTCTTAGCTTTAATTTGATACACGGTGCTTTATGCTACGGCCCTT
The DNA here is from genome assembly GCA_963682025.1 of Cordilura impudica. Lineage (NCBI taxonomy): Eukaryota > Metazoa > Arthropoda > Insecta > Diptera > Scathophagidae > Cordilura > Cordilura impudica. The sequence goes on along the minus strand of OY821522.1, from coordinate 33,727,971 downwards.
AATTTTTTTCCAAAAGTGGTCTTGCCCAAAAATTTTGCCATAGATTTTTTGTATGGAAATCTTTTTAAGTTTTTTGTATGGAAACTTTTTACGTTTTTCTAAGTCTTAGCTTTAATTTGATATACAGTGCTTTATGCTACGGACCTTAGTTTTTTTCCAAAAGTGGTCTTGCTCAAATATATTACCATAGATTTTTTGTATGGAAACCTTTTTACGTTTATTGTATGGAAACCTTTTTACGTTTTTCTAAGTTTTAGCTTTAATTTGATATACAGTGCGTTATGCTGCGGCCCTTAGTTTTTTCCCAAATGTGGTCTTGCCCAAAAATTTTGCCATAGATTTTTTGTATGGAAATCTTTTTACGTTTTTTGTATGGAAACCTTTTTACGTTTTTCTATGTCTTAGCTTTAATTTGATAAACGGTGCTATATGCTACGGACCTTATTTTTTTCCAAAAGTGTTCTTGTCCAGAAATTTTACCATAGATTTTTTGTATGGAAACCTTTATACGTTTTTCTAAGTCTTAGCTTTAATTTGATATAGCGTGCTTTTTGCTACGGACCTTAGTGTTTTTTTCCAAAAGTGGTCTTGCTCAAAAATTTTACCATAGATTTTTTGTATGGAAACCTTTTTACGTTTTTTGTATGGAAACCTTATTACGTTTTTCTAAGTCTTAGCTTTAATTTGATACACGATGCTTTATGCTATGGTCTAGCTCAAAAATTTTACCACAGGTTTTTTGTACGGAAATTTTTATACGTTTTTCTAAGTGTTAGCTTTAATTTGATATACCGCGCTTTTTGCTATGGACCTTAGTGCTTTTTTCCAAAAGTGGGCTTGCTCCAAAATATTACCATAGATTTTTTGTATGGAAACCTTTTTACATTTTTTGTATGGAAGTATTATTACGTTTTTCTAAGTCTTAGCTTTAATTTGATACACGGTGCTTTATGCTACGGCCCTTAATTTTTTTCCAAAAGTGGTCTTGCCCAAAAATTTTGCCATAGATTTTTTGTATGGAAATCTTTTTAAGTTTTTTGTATGGAAACTTTTTACGTTTTTCTAAGTCTTAGCTTTAATTTGATATACAGTGCTTTATGCTACGGCCCTTAGTTTTTTTTTTCCAAAAGTGGTCTTGCTCAAAAATTTTACAACAGGTTTTTTGTATGGAAACCTTTTTAAGTTTTTTGTATGGATAAGTTATTATGTTTTTCTAAGTCTTATGTTTAATTTGATACACGGTGCTTAATGCTACGGACCTTATTTTTTCCACAAGTGTTCTTGCTCAAAGTCTTAGCTTTAATTTGATATACGGACCTTAGTTTTTTTCCAAAAGTCTCTTGCTCAAAGTCTTAGCTTTAATTTGATATACGGTGCTTTATGATACGGACCTTAGTTTTTTTCCAAAAGTGGTCTTACTCAAAAATTTTACCAAAAATTGTTTGTATGGAAACGTTTTTACGTTTCTCTAATTCTTACTTTAACCTGATATACGGTGCTTTGTGGTACGGACCTTATTTTTTTTTTTCAAAAGTAGCGTTGCTCAAAGCCTTAGTTTTAATTTGATATACTGTGCTTTTTGCAACGGACCTTAGTTTTTTTCCAAAAGTGGTCTTGCTCAAAGTCTTAGCTTTAATTTGATATACGGTGCATTATGCTATGGACCTTAGTTTTTTTTCCAAAAGTCGTCTTGCGCAAAAATTTTAACATAAACTTTTTGTATGGAAACCTTTTTACGATTGCCTAAATCTTAGCTTTAATTTGATATACCGCGCTTTATGCTACGGACCTTAGTTTTTTTCCAAAAGTGGTTTTGCTCAAATATTTTACCATAGATTTTTTGTATGGAAACCTTTTTACGTTTTCCTAAGTTTTAGCTTTAATTTGATATTCCGTGCTTTATGCTACGGCCCATAGTTTTTTTTCCAAAAGTGTTCTTGCTTAAAAATTTTAACACAGCTTGTTTGTATGGAAACCTTTTTACGTTTTTTGTATGGACCATAGTTATTTTTCCAAAAGTGGTGTTGCTCAAAAATTTTAACATAGATTTTTTGTATGGAAACCTTTTTACGTTTTTCTACGTCTTAGCTTTAATTTGATATAACGTGCTTTATGCTACGGACCTTAGTTTTTTTTTCCAAAAGTGGTCTTGCTCAAATATTTTACCACAGGTTTTTTGTATGGAAACCTTTTTACGTTCTTTGTAGGGAAACCTTTTAACGTTTCTCTACGTGTTAGCTTTAATTTGATATAACGTGCTTTATGCTACGGACCTTAGTTTTTTTTCCAAAAGTGGTCTTGCTCAAAAATTTTACCATAGCCTTTTTGTATGGAAACCTTTTTACGTTTTTCTATGTCTTAGCTTTAATTTGATATACGGTGCTATATGCTACAGACTTTATTTTTTTCCAAAAGTGTTCTTGTCCAGAAATTTTACCATAGATTTTTTGTATGGAAACCTTTATACGTTTTTCTAAGTCTTAGCTTTAATTTGATATACAGTGCTTTATGCTACGGACCTTAGTTTTTTTTTTCCAAAAGTGGTCTTGCTCAAAAATTTTACCATAGCTTTTTTGTATGGAAACCTTTTTACGTTTTTCTATGTCTTAGCTTTAATTTGATATACGGTGCTATATGCTACGGACTTTATTTTTTTCCAAAAGTGTTCTTGTCCAGAAATTTTACCATAGATTTTTTGTATGGAAACCTTTTTACGTTTTTTGTATGGAAACCTTATTACGTTTTTCTAAGTCTTAGCTTTAATTTGATACACGGTGCTTTATGCTACGGCCCTTAGTTTTTTTCCAAAAGTGGTCTTGCTCAAAAATTTTACCACAGGTTTTTTGTATGGAAACCTTTTTACGTTTCTCTAAATCTTAGCTTTAATTTGATATACCGTGCTTTATGCTACGGACCTTAGTTTTTTTCCAAAAGTGGTCTTGCTCAAATATATTACCATAGATTTTTTGTATGGAAACCTTTTTACGTTTTTTGTATGGAAACCTTATTACGTTTTTCTAAGTCTTAGCTTTAATTTGATACACGGTGCTTTATGCTATGGTCTAGCTCAAAAATTTTACAACAGGTTTTTTGTACGGAAATTTTTATACGTTTTTCTAAGTCTTAGCTTTAATTTGATATACCGCGCTTTTTGCTATGGACCTTAGTGCTTTTTTCCAAAAGTGGGCTTGCTCCAAAATATTACCATAGATTTTTTGTATGGAAACCTTTTTACATTTTTTGTATGGAAGTATTATTACGTTTTTCTAAGTCTTAGCTTTAATTTGATACACGGTGCTTTATGCTACGGCCCTTAATTTTTTTCCAAAAGTGGTCTTGCCCAAAAATTTTGCCATAGATTTTTTGTATGGAAATCTTTTTAAGTTTTTTGTATGGAAACTTTTTACGTTTTTCTAAGTCTTAGCTTTAATTTGATATACAGTGCTTTATGCTACGGCCCTTAGTTTTTTTTTCCAAAAGTGGTCTTGCTCAAAAATTTTACAACAGGTTTTTTGTATGGAAACCTTTTTAAGTTTTTTGTATGGATAAGTTATTATGTTTTTCTAAGTCTTATGTTTAATTTGATACACGGTGCTTAATGCTACGGACCTTATTTTTTCCACAAGTGTTCTTGCTCAAAGTCTTAGCTTTAATTTGATATACGGACCTTAGTTTTTTTCCAAAAGTCTCTTGCTCAAAGTCTTAGCTTTAATTTGATATACGGTGCTTTATGATACGGACCTTAGTTTTTTTCCAAAAGTGGTCTTACTCAAAAATTTTACCAAAAATTGTTTGTATGGAAACGTTTTTACGTTTCTCTAATTCTTACTTTAACCTGATATACGGTGCTTTGTGGTACGGACCTTATTTTTTTTTTTCCAAAAGTAGCGTTGCTCAAAGCCTTAGTTTTAATTTGATATACTGTGCTTTTTGCAACGGACCTTAGTTTTTTTCCAAAAGTGGTCTTGCTCAAAGTCTTAGCTTTAATTTGATATACGGTGCATTATGCTATGGACCTTAGTTTTTTTTCCAAAAGTCGTCTTGCGCAAAAATTTTAACATAAACTTTTTGTATGGAAACCTTTTTACGATTCCCTAAATCTTAGCTTTAATTTGATATACCGCGCTTTATGCTACGGACCTTAGTTTTTTTCCAAAAGTGGTTTTGCTCAAATATTTTACCATAGATTTTTTGTATGGAAACCTTTTTACGTTTTCCTAAGTTTTAGCTTTAATTTGATATTCCGTGCTTTATGCTACGGCCCATAGTTTTTTTTCCAAAAGTGTTCTTGCTCAAAAATTTTAACACAGCTTGTTTGTATGGAAACCTTTTTACGTTTTTTGTATGGACCATAGTTATTTTTCCAAAAGTGGTGTTGCTCAAAAATTTTACCATAGATTTTTTGTATGGAAACCTTTTTACGTTTTTCTACGTCTTAGCTTTAATTTGATATAACGTGCTTTATGCTACGGACCTTAGTTTTTTTTTCCAAAAGTGGTCTTGCTCAAATATTTTACCACAGGTTTTTTGTATGGAAACCTTTTTACGTTCTTTGTAGGGAAACCTTTTAACGTTTCTCTACGTGTTAGCTTTAATTTGATATAACGTGCTTTATGCTACGGACCTTAGTTTTTTTTCCAAAAGTGGTCTTGCTCAAAAATTTTACCATAGCCTTTTTGTATGGAAACCTTTTTACGTTTTTCTATGTCTTAGCTTTAATTTGATATACGGTGCTATATGCTACAGACTTTATTTTTTTCCAAAAGTGTTCTTGTCCAGAAATTTTACCATAGATTTTTTGTATGGAAACCTTTATACGTTTTTCTAAGTCTTAGCTTTAATTTGATATACAGTGCTTTATGCTACGGACCTTAGTTTTTTTTTTCCAAAAGTGGTCTTGCTCAAAAATTTTACCATAGCTTTTTTGTATGGAAACCTTTTTACGTTTTTCTATGTCTTAGCTTTAATTTGATATACGGTGCTATATGCTACGGACTTTATTTTTTTCCAAAAGTGTTCTTGTCCAGAAATTTTACCACAGATTTTTTGTATGGAAACCTTTGTACGTTTTTCTAAGTCTTAGCTTTAATTTGATATACGGTGCTTTAGGCTACGGCCCTTATTTTTTCCCAAGACTGTTCTTGCTCAGAAATTTTACCATAGCTTTTTACGTTTTTTGTATGGAAACCTTATTACGTTTTTCTAAGTCTTAGCTTTAATTTGATACACGGTGCTTTATGCTACGGCCCTTAGTTTTTTTCCATAAGTGGTCTTGCTCAAAAATTTTACCACAGGTTTTTTGTATGGAAACCTTTGTACGTTTTTCTAAGTCATAGATTTAATTTGATATACCACGCTTTTTGCTATGGACCTTAGTGCTTTTTTTTCAAAAGTGGTCTTGCTCAAAAATTTTACCATAGATTTTTTGTATGGAAACCTTTTTACGTTTTTTGTATGGAAATCTTATTACGTTTTTCTAAGTCTTAGCTTTAATTTGATACACGGTGCTTTATACTACGGCCCTTAGTTTTTTTCCAAAAGTGGTCTTGCTCAAAGTCTTAGCTTTAATTTGATATACGGTGCATTATGCTATGGACCTTAGTTTTTTTTCCAAAAGTCGTCTTGCGCAAAAATTTTAACATAAACTTTTTGTATGGAAACCTTTTTACGATTCCCTAAATCTTAGCTTTAATTTGATATACCGCGCTTTATGCTACGGCCCTTAGTTTTTTTTTTCCAAAAGTGGTCTTGCTCAAAAATTTTACAACAGGTTTTTTGTATGGAAACCTTTTTAAGTTTTTTGTATGGATAAGTTATTATGTTTTTCTAAGTCTTATGTTTAATTTGATACACGGTGCTTAATGCTACGGACCTTATTTTTTCCACAAGTGTTCTTGCTCAAAGTCTTAGCTTTAATTTGATATACGGACCTTAGTTTTTTTCCAAAAGTCTCTTGCTCAAAGTCTTAGCTTTAATTTGATATACGGTGCTTTATGATACGGACCTTAGTTTTTTTCCAAAAGTGGTCTTACTCAAAAATTTTACCGAAAATTGTTTGTATGGAAACGTTTTTACGTTTCTCTAATTCTTACTTTAACCTGATATACGGTGCTTTGTGGTACGGACCTTATTTTTTTTTTCCAAAAGTAGCGTTGCTCAAAGCCTTAGTTTTAATTTGATATACGGTGCTTTTTGCAACGGACCTTAGTTTTTTTCCAAAAGTGGTCTTGCTCAAAGTCTTAGCTTTAATTTGATATACGGTGCATTATGCTATGGACCTTAGTTTTTTTTCCAAAAGTCGTCTTGCGCAAAAATTTTAACATAAACTTTTTGTATGGAAACCTTTTTACGATTCCCTAAATCTTAGCTTTAATTTGATATACCGCGCTTTATGCTACGGACCTTAGTTTTTTTCCAAAAGTGGTTTTGCTCAAATATTTTACCATAGATTTTTTGTATGGAAACCTTTTTACGTTTTCCTAAGTTTTAGCTTTAATTTGATATTCCGTGCTTTATGCTACGGCCCATAGTTTTTTTTCCAAAAGTGTTCTTGCTCAAAAATATTAACACAGCTTGTTTGTATGGAAACCTTTTTACGTTTTTTGTATGGACCATAGTTATTTTTCCAAATGTGGTGTTGCTCAAAAATTTTACCATAGATTTTTTGTATGGAAACCTTTTTACGTTTTTCTACGTCTTAGCTTTAATTTGATATAACGTGCTTTATGCTACGGACCTTAGTTTTTTTTTCCAAAAGTGGTCTTGCTCAAATATTTTACCACAGGTTTTTTGTATGGAAACCTTTTTACGTTCTTTGTAGGGAAACCTTTTAACGTTTCTCTACGTCTTAGCTTTAATTTGATATAACGTGCTTTATGCTACGGACCTTAGTTTTTTTTCCAAAAGTGGTCTTGCTCAAAAATTTTACCATAGCCTTTTTGTATGGAAACCTTTTTACGTTTTTCTATGTCTTAGCTTTAATTTGATATACGGTGCTATATGCTACAGACTTTATTTTTTTCCAAAAGTGTTCTTGTCCAGAAATTTTACCATAGATTTTTTGTATGGAAACCTTTATACGTTTTTCTAAGTCTTAGCTTTAATTTGATATACAGTGCTTTATGCTACGGACCTTAGTTTTTTTTTTCCAAAAGTGGTCTTGCTCAAAAATTTTACCATAGCTTTTTTGTATGGAAACCTTTTTACGTTTTTCTATGTCTTAGCTTTAATTTGATATACGGTGCTATATGCTACGGACTTTATTTTTTTCCAAAAGTGTTCTTGTCCAGAAATTTTACCACAGATTTTTTGTATGGAAACCTTTATACGTTTTTCTAAGTCTTAGCTTTAATTTGATATACGATGCTTTAGGCTACGGCCCTTATTTTTTCACAAGACTGTTCTTGCTCAGAAATTTTACCATAGCTTTTTACGTTTTTTGTATGGAAACCTTATTACGTTTTTCTAAGTCTTAGCTTTAATTTGATACACGGTGCTTTATGCTACGGCCCTTAGTTTTTTTCCATAAGTGGTCTTGCTCAAAAATTTTACCACAGGTTTTTTGTATGGAAACCTTTGTACGTTTTTCTAAGTCATAGATTTAATTTGATATACCACGCTTTTTGCTATGGACCTTAGTGCTTTTTTTCAAAAGTGGTCTTGCTCAAAAATTTTACCATAGATTTTTTGTATGGAAACCTTTTTACGTTTTTTGTATGGAAATCTTATTACGTTTTTCTAAGTCTTAGCTTTAATTTGATACACGGTGCTTTATGCTACGGCCCTTAGTTTTTCTCCAAAAGTGGTCTTGCTCAAAAATTTTACCACAGGTTTATTGTATGGAAACCTTTTTACGTTTCTCTAAATCTTAGCTTTAATTTGATATACCGTGCTTTATGCTACGGACCTTAGTTTTTTTCCAAAAGTGGTCTTGCCCAAAAATTTTGCCATAGATTTTTTGTATGGAAATCTTTTTACGTTTTTTGTATGGAAACCTTTTTACGTTTTTCTAAGTCTTAGCTTTAATTTGATATACAGTGCTTTATGCTACGGCCCTTAGTTTTTTTTTCCAAAAGTGGTCTTGCTCAAAAATTTTACAACAGGTTTTTTGTATGGAAACCTTTTTAAGTTTTTTGTTTGGAAAATTTATCACGTTTTTCTAAGTCTTATGTTTAATTCGAAACACGGTGCTTAATGCTACGGACCTTATTTTTTTCACAAGTGTTCTTGCTCAAAGTCTTAGCTTTAATTTGATATACGGTGCTTTATGATACGGACCTTAGTTTTTTTCCAAAAGTGGTCTTGCTCAAAAATTTTACCAAAAATTGTTTGTATGGAAACCTTTTTACGTTTCTCTAAATCTTACTTTAACCTGATATACGGTGCTTTGTGGTACGGACCTTATTTTTTTTTCCAAAAGTAGTGTTGCTCAAAGTCTTAGTTTTAATTTGATATACTGTGCTTTTTGCAACGGACCTTAGTTTTTTTTCCAAAAGTGGTCTTGCTCAAAGTCTTAGCTTTAATTTGATATACGGTGCATTATGCTACGGACCTTAGTTTTTTTTTCCAAAAGTTGTCTTGCGCAAAAATTTTACCATAGACTTTTTGTATGGAAACCGGACCTTATTTTTTTCCAAAAGTGGTCTTGCTCAAAAATTTAACCATAACCTTTTTGTATGGAAACTTTTTACGATTCTCTAAATCTTAACTTTAATTTGATATACCGCGCTTTATGCTACGGACCTTAGTTTTTTTTCCAAAAGTGGTCTTGCTCAAATATTTTACCATAGATTTTTTGTATGGAAACTTTTTTACGTTTTCCCAAGTTTTAGCTTTAATTTGATATTCCGTGCTTTATGCTACGGCCCATAGTTTTTTTCCAAAAGTGTTCTTGCTCAAAAATTTTAACACAGGTTTTTTGTATGGAAACCTTTTTACGTTTTTTGTATGTACCTTAGTTATTTTTCCAAAAGTGGTGTTGCTCAAAAATTTTACCACAGATTTTTTGTATGGAAACCTTTTACCGTTTTTCTACGTCTTAGCTTTAATTTGATATAACGTGCTTTATGCTACGGACCTTAGTTTTTTTTTTTCCAAAAGTGGTCTTGCTCAAAAATTTTACCATAGCCTTTTTGTATGGAAACCTTTATACGTTTTTCTAAGTCTTAGCTTTAATTTGATATACCGTGCTTTTTGCTACGGACCTTAGTGTTTTTTTTCCAAAAGTGGTCTTGCTCAAAAATTTTACCATAGATTTTTTGTATGGAAACCTTTTTACGTTTTTTGTATGGAAACCTTATTACGTTTTTCTAAGTCTTAGCTTTAATTTGATACACGGTGCTTTATGCTACGGACCTTAGTTTTTTTCCAAAAGTGGTCTTGCTCAAATATTTTACCATAGTTTGTTTGTATGGAAAGCTTTTTACGGTTTTTGTATGGAAACCTGTTTACGTTTTTCTAAGTCTTAGGTTTAATTTGATACACGGTGCTTTATGCTACGGACTTTGTTTTTTCCAAAAGTGGTCTTGCTCAAAAATTTTACCATAGCCTTTTTGTATGGAAACCTTATTACGTTTTTCTAAGTCTTAGCTATAATTTGATATACGGTGCTTAATGCTACGGACCATATTTTTTTCCAAAAGTGGTCTTGCTCAAAAATTTTACCATAGACTTTTTGTACGGAAACCTTTTTACGATTTTCTAAATCTTAGCTTTAATTTGATATACCGCGCTTTATGCTACGGACCTGACTTTGTATGGAAATCTTATTACGTTTTTCTAAGTCTTAGCTTTAATTTGATAAACGTTGCTTTATGCTACGGCCCTTAGTTTTTTCCAAAATGGTCTTGCTCAAAAATTTTACCACAGGTTTTTTGTATGGAAACTTTTTACGTTTCTCTTAATCTTAGCTTTAATTTGATATACCGTGCTTTATGCTACGGACCTTAGTTTTTTTCCAAAAGTGGTCTTGCCCAAAAATTTTGCCATAGATTTTTTGTATGGAAATCTTTTTACGTTTTTTGTATGGAAACCTTTTTACGTTTTTCTAAGTCTTAGCTTTAATTTGATATACAGTGCTTTATGCTACGGCCCTTAGTTTTTTTTCCAAAAGTGGTCTTGCTCAAAAATTTTACAACATGTTTTTTGTATGGAAACCTTTTTAAGTTTTTTGTATGGAAAATTTATTACGTTTTTCTAAGTCTTATGTTTAATTTGAAACACGGTGCTTAATGCTACGGACCTTATTTTTTTCACAAGTGTTCTTGCTCAAAGTCTTAGCTTTAATTTGATATACGGACCTTAGTTTTTTTCCAAAAGTGTCTTGCTCAAAGTCTTAGCTTTAATTTGATATACGGTGCTTTATGATACGGACCTTAGTTTTTTTTCCAAAAGTGGTCTTGCTCAAAAATTTTACCAAAAATTGTTTGTATGGAAACCTTTTTACGTTTCTCTATATCTTACTTTAACCTGATATACGGTGCTTTGTGGTACGGACCTTATTTTTTTTTCCAAAAGTAGTGTTGCTCAAAGTCTTAGTTTTAATTTGATATACTGTGCTTTTTGCAACGGACCTTAGTTTTTTTTTCCAAAAGTGGTCTTGCTCAAAGTCTTAGCTTTAATTTGATATACGGTGCATTATGCTACGGACCTTAGTTTTTTTTCCAAAAGTTGTCTTGCGCAAAAATTTTACCATAGACTTTTTGTATGGAAACCTTTTTACGATTCCCTAAATCTTAGCTTTAATTTGATATACCGCGCTTTATGCTACGGACCTTATTTTTTTCCAAAAGTGGTCTTGCTCAAAAATTTAACCATAGCCTTTTTGTATGGAAACTTTTTACGATTCTCTAAATCTTAACTTTAATTTGATATACCGCGCTTTATGCTACGGACCTTAGTTTTTTTTCCAAAAGTGGTCTTGCTCAAATATTTTACCATAGATTTTTTGTATGGAAACTTTTTTACGTTTTCCTAAGTTTTAGCTTTAATTTGATATTCCGTGCTTTATGCTACGGCCCATAGTTTTTTTCCAAAAGTGTTCTTGCTCAAAAATTTTAACACAGGTTTTTTGTATGGAAACCTTTTTACGTTTTTTGTATGGACCTTAGTTATTTTTCCAAAAGTGGTGTTGCTCAAAAATTTTACCACAGATTTTTTGTATGGAAACCTTTTACCGTTTTTCTACGTCTTAGCTTTAATTTGATATAACGTGCTTTATGCTACGGACCTTAGTTTTTTTCCCAAAAGTTGTCTTGCTCAAAAATTTTACCATAGCCTTTTTGTATGGAAACCTTTATACGTTTTTCTAAGTCTTAGCTTTAATTTGATATACCGTGCTTTTTGCTACGGACCTTAGTGTTTTTTTCCAAAAGTGGTCTTGCTCAAAAATTTTACCATAGATTTTTTGTATGGAAACCTTTTTACGTTTTTTGTATGGAAACCTTATTACCTTTTTCTAAGTCTTAGCTTTAATTTGATATACGGTGCTTTATGCTACGGACCTTAGTTTTCTTTCCAAAAGTGGTCTTCCTCAAATATTTTACCATAGTTTGTTTGTATGGAAACCTTTTTAGGTTTTTTGTATGGAAACCTGTTTACGTTTTTCTAAGTCTTAGGTTAAATTTGATACACGGTGCTTTATGCTACGGACTTTGTTTTTTCCAAAAGTGGTCTTGCTCAAAAATTTTACCATAGCCTTTTTGTATGGAAACCTTATTACGTTTTTCTAAGTCTTAGCTATAATTTGATATACGGTGCTTAATGCTACGGACCATATTTTTTTTCCAAAAGTGGTCTTGCTCAAAAATTTTACCATAGACTTTTTGTACGGAAACCTTTTTACGATTCTCTAAATCTTAGCTTTAATTTGATATACCGCGCTTTATGCTACGGACCTGATTTTTTTCCAAACGTGGTCTTGCTCAAAAATTTAACCATAGCCTTTTTATATGGAAACCTTTTTACTATTCTCTAAATCTTAGATTTAATTTGATATACCGCGCTTTATGCTACGGACCTTATTTTTTCCAAAAGTGGCCTTGCTCAAAAATTTTACCATAAATTTTTTGTATGGAAACCTTATTACGTTTTTCTAAGTCTTAGCTTTAATTTTATATACGGTGCTTTATGCTATGGACCGTAGTTTTTTTTCCAAAAGTGGTCTTGCTCAAGGTCTTAGCTTTAAATTGATATACGGTGCTTTATGCTGCGGACCTTACCTTTTTTTCCAAAAGTTGTCTTGCTCAAAAATTATACCATAGATTTTTTGTATGGAAACCTTTTTACGTTTTCCTAAGTCTTAGTTTTAATTTGATATGCCGTGCTTTATGTAACGTACCTTAGTTTTTTTTCCAAAAGTGGTCTTGCTCAAAAATTTTACCATAGATTTTTTGTATGGAAACCTTTTTACGTCTTCCTAAGTCTTAGCTTTAATTTGATATACCGTGCTTTATGTTACGTACCTTAGTTTTTTCCAAAAGTGGTCTTGATAAAAAATTTTACCATAGATTTTTTGTATGGAAACCTTTTTACGTTTTTCTATGTCTTAGCTTTAAGCTATGGACCTTAGTTTATACCCTCCACTCCAGTGTGCAGAGGGTATATATAAGTTTGTCATTCCGTTTGTAATAATTAGAAAAAAAAATTTGGACCCCATAAAATATATATATTTGTGATCCTTATAACAACCGGAGTTGATATAGCGATGTCCGTCTGTCCGTCTGTCCGTCTGTCCGTCTGTGGAAATCACGATGACGGCATCAATCGGGCAGCTAGGGTGCTCGTTGGCATAAAAAATGATTCATTAACATCCTGAAAAGTTTGCTATTTAAAATCGTCCAAATCGGTCAATTAGGGCCCGAGATTTGAATGAAGAACTAAGAAAAGTCTTGAAAAAATATAATTTTCTATGTTGTTCTTGTCACGATCACGCCCTCAATAGGATAGCTAGGGTGATAATTTTTAGTGAGAATGATTCACCAAATTCATGGGAAGATTTCTACTTCAAAAATCATTAAAATCGGTGGAACAGGTCCAGGTAAATCTATGAAAAATTAAAAAAAAAATGAAAAACATGATGTTTCCATATTGTTCCTGTTGTTATTCTAAATGTTGCATTGTTGTCATAGCTGGACTTGTTGTTTTTGTGGTCGTTGTGGTAATAATATAATAAAAACAAACCCTTTGTACATTTTTTTGTGAACTCTGGTAGAAAATTTTAAAAGTTTCCATTGTTTTGGCATCACTAAAAAAATTTGTTAGATCATTTCTGTCATTGCCACGAGCCTGCATGCAAAATTTCAGATCGATTGGCTGACGGGAAAGGGGCTAAAAATCGATCCAAAATTTTGTCGACCAGCAGACACTACCAGTTAATATAAAGGCAGTAAGTAAAGGGAGTAAAAGTTCACCAATAATTTAAAAAACAAATTTTTATGTATTAATTTATTTAAAGAAAAAAATAATTAAATGAAATAGTAATAATAATAAAAAAAAATAATATACAATACAAAAAAAAAAGAATATATAAATAAAATAAAATAAAGATAAATGCATTCATAGCATTATAATACATATAAAAGGTCAATGTTTTCTACCCGTAATCGTAACGAGTCAGTTGTTTTTTTTTACATGAAAATCATTTAAAACAGTTACCGAACGTAACCGGAACGTCCCAATACTTTTCATGTGAAAAAAAGGCTGACACGTTACGTAACAGTTACATGTCGCTAACTTGTTCTTTACACAGGCTACTGCTTTTGCAGCCAACTTCAAGTCTATTTATATAGTTTCGTAAGCATAACTGATAAAATTGTTTCTATTATTTTTTGCTGTAAGTAATAAATTATAAATATACTGAATTTGCAAACTAAAATGGATACATATATTGGAGGTGCTTTAATACAAAAGAGTTAACGAAACAAAATCAAAAAAAAAACAACTCTACAACAGCAACAATGGCAGTCATATGTTCTTCAAATAGAAAAAAAAAACTGCAAGTGTGTTTTGTTGGCTACAAAACAAAAATAGTGTTGACAATATAACAAAATATGTAAAAGAAGTTAGTGCTATGAAATATTTTATTTTGTTTAAAAAAAAAATCGCAAAATGAAAGGCTATAATTCCATTAATAATCAAAAGGCGTTAAACTAATTTATTTATTTTTACGTTGTACTAATGCATTTTAAATAAGTAAAAGTAATTGTATATTTAAATAAAAAGCATTTGTATTATATGTTGCTGTCGTATTCAGAAAAATCAAGTAGCTGACTATACGACTACAAATGCTGCTGCCAGCAGTCGTCTATGTGTTTCATTCATGATGTTGCATTTTTTTGCGAGCAATACTTACATATATTCTAAATAAAGAAATAATAGTTCTTTTCATACTGCGAAATCTATACAAATATATGTACAAATACTATATGTCAAATTTCAAATTTGCAATAATTGATACATTTTTGAAAGAAAATTGTATAATATGAAATGTCTTTAATTTATTTCATAGAAAACAATTTTTTGAGGTGCGTGGATTTTCCATATTTACTGTTTTACTATTTTCGTAATGAGGTTAAATGAGTTAAAAAGAATTTAATATATTTGAAAATATTAGGTGAGGATCCTCAAGATGTAATATACGATCGGTCTAAAACTTTTCACTTAGAGCCACAGTTAAATTCGAAACAACAAAAACCCATATATTTTGTGCATAAAGTTTAATATTAAATGTGCTTTTCTGAAATACCTATATATTTTTTCTCATTCATTTCTGACCATCTTCAATGTAAATTTACCAAAGTTTTTTTTATTGCAATATGTATATAAAACTTAAAAATTTAATATTTTTTATTGTGTATTAACTTATTATTCTGCGATTTTCATTACATCACAAAATATTACAAATTGGCACTACTGTTTCAAAAACAGAAAACTTCTAAATCAGTTGAAAACAGTTGATCTGTAAAACTGTGTGTGAAATTGTGTCAAATAAAATTACAAATATTAATAAATATAATAATACATATATATATATATTATTAATTTTGTTAAGAATTAGCACAAAATTGATTTTCCATTTTGCATTTCATTTATAAAGAATTCTGCCATATTTTGTTAAAGGGAAAATCCATTTTTGTTATATTAAAAAAAACAGACTTGCATTTAATTTTTCCGTGACTGCCTCAATAATTGCGTAGATGCCACCAAAATATTTTTTCTAATTAAAACAGTTGATCTGTAAAACTGTGTGTGAAATTGTGTCAAATAAAATTACAAATATTAATAAATATAATAATACATATATATATTTTATTAATTTTGTTAAGAATTAGCACAAAATTGATTTTCCATTTTGCATTTCATTTATAAAGAATTCTGCCATATTTTGTTAAAGGGAAAATCCATTTTTGTTATATTAAAAAAAACAGACTTGCATTTAATTTTTCCGTGACTGCCTCAATAATTGCGTAGATGCCACCACAATATTTTTTCTAATTAAATATTAACTAATATCTAACTAGAATTATGATTTATTCTGACTAAAAAGTTCCAATTAAAAGTTATTCATCCCAATTATGAATATTCTCAAGGAATTTCTTTCTCACGGAAAATACATTTCTCGAGAAAAAAATTCCTCCAATTATAAATTCCGCGTGAACAAAAAATGATTAACTGGCATCATCGAATTTCGAAGCCACTTGCTTTGCTTATTGACAATTTATTTTCTATTTTTTGTGTGTGTGCAAACGACCCTACAATAAATGTCCCACTAAACATTTTTGTTTGCTATCAAGTTGAGGTGCATTTGAGATCAAATACATTTTTCAAATCTCCAACGTTAATTCTCAAATGCCCTCAATAGTTCGAATATAGTCTTCTCAACTTAAAAGGCACATTTTTTATATGGCGATTTTCATAGTTATCAAATTGAGAAATTTGTGATTCTCAACTTGATAGCAAAGAAATATTTCCAATCGGTATCAAATGGAAGGTACGGAATTGCCATATTAAAAAATATTATACTAATTTTAGAAATGAAAACAATTACTTTTTTTAATGTTTCAATTTTCAATTTAATTTCATTATATATTTAACATTACTATGTACATATTTAACATTAAATGTACATATTATGTACATTTTTTAAAATCTAGAATTAAAAATAAATGAATTAATTAGTTGTACATTTTTTGAAAAATTTGACAAAAAGCAGAAATAATTAAAAATATATCAATGATTTATTTGTACTTTTTTGGCATTTTTTAATTTAATTTATTATTTATGACATATTTAAATAATATCTCAGACTTAACACAAATCGTATTCAAGTTGAAAAAATGTTTGGTCTCAAGTGGAGAAAAGTGTTGGATATCCAATTGAGAGTAAAAATGTTTCCCATAGATTGGAAAAAATGTTAAGTCTCAACTTGATGTCAAGTTGAAAGCAAACAAGGAGAAAAATTGTTCAACCCAAGTTGAGAATTACATTTCACATCAATTTAAGAACTTAACTTTTCTCCAACATTGGCGAAATGATATTTCAATGCATACTGGGGAATGACCGAAACTAACACATAAACAGTTTTTTCCTATTTGAAAAACATATGACTCATTGTTGCTGTTGTAGAGTTGTTATACCCTCCACTCCAGTGTGCAGAGGGTATATATAAGTTTGTCATTCCGTTTGTAATAATTAGAAAAAAAATTTTGGACCCCATAAAATTTATATATTTGTGATCCTTATAACAACCGGAGTTGATATAGCGATGTCCGTCTGTCCGTCTGTGGAAATCACGATGACGGCATCAATCCGGCAGCTAGGGTACTCGTTGACATAAAAATGATTCACTAACATCCTGAGAAATTTGATATTTAAAATCGTCCAAATCGGTCGATTAGGGCCCGAGATTTGAATGAAGAACTAAAAAAGTCTTGAAAAAAAAATAATTTTCTATGTTGTTCTTGTCACGATCACGCCCTCAATAGTGCAGCTACAGTGATCATTTTTAGTGAGAATGATTCACCAAATTCATGGAAAGATTTCTACTTCAAAAATCATTAAAATCGGTGGAACAGGTCCAGGGAAATCTCTGAAAAAGTAAAAAAAAATAAAAAAAAACATGATATTTCTATATTGTTCTTGTTGTTATTCTAAATGTTGCATTGTTTTCATAGCTGGACTTGTTGTTTTTGTGGTCGTTATGGTAATAATATAACAAAAACAAACCCTTTGTACATTTTTTTATCAACTCTGGTAGAAAAATTTAAAAGTTTCCATTGTTTTGGCATCACTAAAAAAATATGTTAGATCATTTCTGTCATTGCCACAAGCCTGCCTGCAAAATTTCAGATCGATTGGGTCACGGGAAAGTGGTTAAAATCGATCCAAAATTTTTTCGACAAGCAGACACTACGAGTTAATATAAAGGGAGTAAAAATTCACCAACATCTAAAGCAAATAATGCTAAAATACCTAGTTGTTAATAAAAAAAACAATTGGGCAATTCACAATGGGTAATGTATCGTTGTATCTCTTGTATCGTGTATCACTTTACAATAGTGTAAAATTGTTGTTGGTAATTTTCACTGAAAAATCTGATACACGATCCAACTTCATTTGCTATGTTTAGTAAATGTTGTATATTGTATCATAACATATCAGTTCCAAGTGAATGCCAGTTTTTATGAAAAAGAAAAAACAAATACATACAATATTATCAGCATAAATAATTATAAAATAAAATATGGCAAATAACGCAAATACATCGATAAGTTTATTTATATAAAAATTAATGTTTATATTTTTAGTATGGATTTTCTCTTTCAGTACCAACCAAAACATTTAACATTTTTTTTTCATTATAAATTAAAATGCAAGAGGTACGTAACTAAAACTCCAGGGTACATCTCACGACCAAAAAGCAAACACTGACAAGTGTTTTCTCTTATACAAAATAGCAGAAGCGACGAAGCGATCTTTCCTCGTTGGATCGAAAATTACTAAAGAAAGCGTTTTACAATATGAAAATACAACTGAGTGTTCACAACAAATGATTGTATTGTGTATTTCAATACAACATACAATATACAACACCTGTTGTGAATTGCCCAAATGTAAATTTAGCAAAAAAAATTATGTATTAATTTATTTAAAGAGAAAAACACAAAAATAACGTTTGATGTTGTATTTTTTGTGTGTAATATTTAAATATACATACATACACATATTATATAATACAAATAATGTACATATATTATATATATGTATGTATGTATATTCATAGTAATTGCATGTTAGAAATAAATCGGTTATTTTATTTACATAAAATTCTGCAGTATTTTGTTGTGGGGAAAATACATTTCTTTTGTATAACAGAGTGTCACTTCATTTTGCTCAGCGTGACTATGCCACAGTAGATGCCGCCATAATTTTTGTTTGTTCTAATTAGCTTTGCAATAGTTATTTCTATTTTAACATGAATGTTAATATTTTCAACCAGATATCATACAGAACAATGTTAAGAGTATACACGGGTTGGTCTTTTATTTCATACGTTTTTTCATTATTCTTTTACAAATATGAACATAAGTTTGGCATATTACCCACCAATCTCACATCACACTGCAAGTTCGAAAAACTCAATACACTCACATTTTTTTTACTAATACACACACATTTTCCGCAGTGGTCACACTAATGGCACCAAATTTTTCGTGCGAATAGTGGCAGACACTAACGATGATTAATGTTACCCTGTTATAAATTTAATGCAAATTTACTGGATTCTGTAAAATTGTAATTAAAGTTTTAACTTGTTAAATCTATTATAATGATTTATTTTTTGAAATGCGCATACAAAAACGCAAGTTTGTTAATTATAGAGCATAAATATTATTAACTATTATTAAAATAATACTAATAATAATAAATGTAAACATTTTCCCTCAAACATGTGCCTGTATAATAAACTTGGTAACTCTACTTAAAATAAAATAAGAGAGAGAAGTATACAAATGTTTTCAAGTTTACGCTTCGACAACATTTTAAAAATGAGATTGCAGTCAGATGTTTGAGCATAAAATTTAATGGCGATGGATTCGACTAATTCGAACAATTTTTCGTTGATAATACGTACACAACGATTTTACAATTTCAGTGTGATGTGAGATTGGGGGGTTAACTTTTTGTTGTCTTTACAAAATAGAGTTACCGAGTTCGTCAATGAGTTTTTTGCTTACAAAACAGTTCTACATAGTTATATAGAATTATTATTCTGCTTTACCTATAAAATATCTGATTGCGATTACATCTAATTTTTAAAAATTGTTTATAATTAATAAAGCATTATTATTCACATAAATACAAAATTTCACTTTTTAAATTTTCCATTCAAATTTAAGAAAATATCAATTATAATAAAAACTGAAAATAAAATTTCCAATTATAAATTAGAAAATATTAATTGAGTTTCAGAAAATCATATCAAAACGTCGGAAATAATAATTTTAAATTTAGAAATATCTTTACATTTAAAAATGTTTACATTTAAAAAAAATATTGCCATTCAGGAGATATTAATAACTTTTCAGTACCGCGATTCAGTAACTTCTTTTAACGATAGTCGAATTGTAAAAAAAAAGAAAATTGAAAAATTATCAGTAAAATTTTGAAACGATATTCGCTATTGTTAAAGTCAGCTGTTGTTGTTATCTAAACGACAACCATTTTTGTGTTGTTTATCCAATCGATAAAAACTTAAATTTTTAGGTTGAAATGTCGTCATACATAAATAAAAATCATGATATAGTGAAAATATTTTGCTTTAATTAAAAAACTTTTTTATATAAATAAAAAAATTAAATATAACCAAAATGCATGCCGATCAGCAACCACGATGACCAAAAAGCAAACACCGAAATAAATCCGAAATAATAGAAAAGAAGAAAACCAACCCAAAGAATTTGCTGAAATAATTTGGTATTAAGTTTAACAAATTGTTTACTTTTTCATTTACATTTATTATCAAGACTCAAACCGAGGTGGAGGGTATCAAAGATTCGGCACAGCCGAATTTAACACTCTTACTTGTTTTTTTTCCAATAGTCGTCTTGCTCAAAAATTTTACCATAAATTTTTTCTATGGAAACCTTTTTACGTTTCTGTATGGAAACCTTTTTACGTCTTTCTAAGTCTTAGCTTTAATTTGATATACCGTGCTTTATACTACGGACCTCAGTTTTTTTCCACAAATGGTCTTGCGCAAAAATTTTACCATAGATTTTTTGTATGGAAACCTTTTTTCGTTGTTTGCATGGAAACTTTGTTACGTTTTTCTAAGTCTTAGCTTAAATTTTATATACCATGGTTTATGCTACGGACCTTAGTTTTTTTTCCAAAAGCGGTCTTGCTAAAAAATTTTACCATAGATTTTTTGTATGGAAACCTTTTTACGTTTTTCTAGGTCTTAGCTTTAATTTGATATACGGTGCTTTAAGCATCGGATCTTATTTTTTTCCAAAAGTGGTCTTGCTTAAAGTCTCAGCTTTAATTTGATATTCCGTGCTTTATGCTACGGACCTTATTTTTTTTTCCAAAAGTGGTCTTGCTCAAAAATTTTACCATAGATTTTTTGTATGGAAACCTTTTTACGTTTTTCTAAGTCTTAGATTTAATTTGATATACGGTGCTTTATGCTACGGACCTTAGTTTTTTTTTTTTCCAAAAGTGGTCTTGCTCAAAGTCTTAGCTTTAATTTTATATACGGTGCTTTATGCTACGGACCTTAGTTTTTTTTCCAAAAGTGGTCTTGCTCAAAAATTTTACCATAGTTTTATGTATGGAAACTTCTTTACGTTTTCCTAAGTCATAGTTTTAATTTGATATGCGGTTGCTCAAAAATTTTACCATAGATTTTTTGTATGGAAACCTTTTTACGATTTTCTAAGTCGTAGCATTAATTTGATATACGGTGCTTTATGCTACGGACCTTAGTTTTTATACCCTCCACTCCAGTGTGCAGAGGGTATATATAAGTTTGTCATTCCGTTTGTAATAATTATAAAAAAAAATTTTGGACCCCATACAATATATATATATTTGTGATCCTTATAATAGCCGGAGTTGATATAGCATTGTCCGTCTGTCCGTCTGTCCGTCTGTGGAAATCACGATGACGGCATCAATCGGGCAGCTAGGGTGCTGGTTGACATAAAAAATGATTCACTAACATCCTGAAAAGTTTGCCATTTAAAATCGTCCAAATCGGTCGATCAGGGCCCGAGATTTAAATGAAGAACTAAAAAAAGTCTTGAAAAAATATAATTTTCTATGTTGTTCTTGTCACGATCACGCCCTGAATAGTGCAGCTACAGTGATCATTTTTAGTTCGAATGATTCACCAAATTCATGGGAAGGTTTCTCTTTCAAAAATCATTAAAATCGGTGGAACAGGTCCAGGGAAATCTTTGAAAAAGTAAAAAAAAAAAATAATAATATGATGTTTCTATATTGTTCTTGTTGTTATTCTAAATGTTGTGTTGTTGTCACAGCTGGACTTGTTGTTTTTGTGGTCGTTGGGGTAATAACATAATAAAAACTAGCCCTTTATACATTTTTTTATTAACCTACCAGAGTTAAAAAATTTAAAAGTTTCCATTGTTTTGGCATCACTCTAAAAATTTGTTAGATCATTTCTGTTGTTGCCACGGGCCTGCCTGCAAAATTTCAGAGCGAACGGCTCACGGGAAATTGGTCAAAATCGATGCAAAATTTTTTCGACAAGCAGACTACGAGTTAATTTAATTTATATAGAATTATTATTCTGCTTTACCTACAAAATATTTGATTGCGATTACATCTAATTTTTAAATTTTGTTTATAATTACTAAAGCATTATTATTCACATATATACAAAATTGCACTTTTTAATTTTTCCATTCAAATTTAAGAAAATATCAATTCTAAAAACTGGAATTAAAAATTTCCAATTATAAGTTACAATTAATTGAATTTCAGAAAATCATATCAAAACGTCGGAAATTATAATTTTAAATTTAAAAGACATCAATTGCATCTTTAATATATAAATTTTATTCGTTAAACACAAATTGAAATTCCAAAAAAAACACCAAATACCTATGTTTACATTTAAAAAATTTTTACATTTAAAAAAAAATATTGACATTCAGGAGAAATTAATAGCTTTTCAGTATTGCGATTCAGTAACTTCTTTTAATGATAGTCGAATCGTTAAAAAAAGAATATTGTAAAATTATCAGTAAAATTTTTAAACGATATTCGCTATTGTTAAAGTCAGCTGTTGTTGTTATCTAAACGACAACCATTTTTGTGTTGTTTATTCAATCAATAAAAACTTAAATTTTTAGGTTGAAATGTCGTCATACATAAATAAAAATCATAAAATAGTGAAAATATTTTGCTTTAATTAAAAAACTTTTTTATATAAATAAAAAAATTAAATAGCATATTCAATTCATTACTTCATTTTCAAATAAATACACAGAAATATTAGTAAAAAAAATAAAGATATTAAACATAAACATAAAATCATCCTGTCAAACACGAAGTAATTTGTTTTTTTCTATTCTTCTTTGTGTTTTTCGCTTATTTTGACAGAGATGCCACTCGTTTACAATTTAAATAAATAGAAAAATAGATTTGTCGACTGTCGTTAAGATGTATGTACTTAGTGAATCACTTAATCCTTAGTGCAAACAACAATAGCTGTCGATATATTTTGCGATTGTCGGATCGTTGAAATTTACAGAATCACACTACAGAAAACATTAATTTAAATTCAATCAATTTTAGAAAACCTCAAATGATATTTAAGAATTGCGAACATAACAACTGTTACATAAATAAACGCAATTTGATGAGAATGTTAATTTTTATATATAAATTTTCACAATTTTTTTTGGATGAAAATTTGAAGTTTTTCAGAAAATAAAGAGAATAAATTAATTTAATTCAAATGTTTGGGACATTTGGTTTTTTGCGTTTGGCATCCCTTATTTGAATATTTATTATTATAAATTTATTCTCTATGTTTTCCAAATATGGCAATATTTTAATAAAAAAATTGAGAGAGTTTTTTTTTTGGTTATTATTTTGTTACTCCATCCGCCCTATATGGCCGCAATGAAGAAATATTTGGCCAGTTAAAAGAAACTATACAGCCATCTCCAATTAGCACGATTTGGTGCATATAGCCACCCTACACAAACATTACCTTTGCAGTGGAGGTTAGAGCGAGCTATTTAACAAAAACTAAATTAAACGAGAAGTTATCTCCTATAACCGGAAACGCATGCATATAGGTATATAACCTAAATGCATGCCGATCAGCAACCACGATGACCAAAAAACAAACACCGAAATACATCTGAAATAATAGAAAAGACGAAAACCAACCGAAAGAATTTGCTGAAATAATTTGGTATTAAGTTTAACAAATTGTTTACTTTTTCATTTACATTTATTATCAAGACTCAAACCGAGGTGGAGGGTATCAAAGATTCGGCACAGCCGAATTTAACACTCTTACTTGTTTTTTTTCCAAAAGTGGTCTTGCTCAAAGTCTTAGCTTTAATTTGATTTACGGTGCTTTATGCTACGGACCTTAGTTTTTTCCAAAAGTGGTCTTGCTCAAAAATTTTACCATACATTTTTTGTATGGAAACCTTTTTACGTTTTTCTATCTCCTAGCTTTAATTTGATATACGGTGCTTTATGCTACGGACCTTAGTTTTTTTTTCCAAAAGTGGTCTTGGTCAAAGTCTTAGCTTTAATTTGATATACGGTGCTTTATGCTACGGACTTTAGTTTTTCTCCAAATTTGTCTTGCTCAAAGTCTTAGCTTTAATTTGATATACGGTGCTTTATGCTATGGACCTTAGTTTTTTTTTTCCAAAAATGGTTTTGCTCAAAAATTTTACCATAGTTTTTTGTATGGAAACCTTTTTACGTTTTCCTAAGTCTTAGCTTTAATTTGATATGCGGTGCTTTATGCTACGGAGCTTATTTTTTCCAAAAGCGGTCTTGCTAAAATTTACCACAGATTTTTTATATGGAAATCTTTTCTTCGTTTTTCTAAGTCTTAGCTTTAATTTGATATACGGTGCTTTATGCTATGGACCTTAGTTTTTTTTTCCCAAAAGTGGTCTTGCTCAAGGTCTTAGCTTTAAATTGATATGCGGTGCTTTATGCTACGGACCTTATTTTTTCCAAAAGTGGCCTTGCTCAAAAATTTTACCATAAATTTTTTGTATGGAACCCTTTTTACGTTTTTTCTAAGTCTTAGCTTTAATTTGATATACGGTGCTTTATGCTACGGACCATATTTTTTTCCAAAAGTTGTCTTGCTCAAAAATTATACCATAGATTTTTTGTATGAAACCTTTTTACGTTTTCCTAAGTCTAAGTTTTAATTTGATATGCCGTGCTTTATGTAACGTACCTTAGTTTTTTTCCAAAAGTGGTCTTGCTCAAAAATTTTACCATAGATTTTTTGTATGGAAACCTTTTTACGTTTTCCTAAGTCTTAGCTTTAATTTGATATGCCGTGCTTTATGTTACGTACCTTAGTTTTTTCCAACAGTGGTATTGATCAAAAATTTTACCATAAATTTTTTCTATGGAAACCTTTTTACGTTTCTGTATGGAAACCTTTTTACGTCTTTCTAAGTCTTACCTTTAATTTGATATACCGTGCTTTATACTACGGACATTTTTTTTTCCAAAAGTGGTCTTGCTCAAAGTCTTAGCTTTAATT
This sequence comes from Cordilura impudica, assembly GCA_963682025.1. Lineage (NCBI taxonomy): Eukaryota > Metazoa > Arthropoda > Insecta > Diptera > Scathophagidae > Cordilura > Cordilura impudica. The sequence continues at coordinate 33,703,181 of OY821522.1, read as the reverse complement.
TGATATACGGTGCTTTATGCTACGGACCTTAGTTTATTTTTCCAATGTTGTCTTGCTCAAAGTCTTAGCTTTAATTTGATATACGGTGTTTTAGGCTATGGACCTTAGTTTTTTTTTTTCCAAAATTGGTCTTGCTCAAAAATTTTACCATAGTTTTTGTATGGAAACATTTTTACGTTTTCCTAAGTCTTAGCTTTAATTTGATATACGGTGCTTCATGCTATGGACCTTATTTTTTCCAAAAGCAGTCTTGCTAAAAAATTTACCATAGATTTTTTGTATGGAAACCTTTTTACGTTTTTCTAAGTCTTAGCTTTAATTTGATATACGGTGCTTTATGCTATGGACCTTAGTTTTTTTCCAAAAGTGGTCTTGCTCAAAAATATTAAAATAGATTTTTTTATGGAAACCTTTTTACGTTTTTTTTATGTCTTAGCTTTAATTTTATATACGGTGCTTTATGCTATGGACCGTAGTTTTTTTCCAAAAGTGGTCTTGCTCAAGGTCTTAGCTTTAAATTGATATACGGTGCTTTATGCTGCGGACCTTACCTTTTTTTACAAAAGTTGTCTTGCTCAAAAATTATACCATAGATTTTTTGTATGGAAACCTTTTTACGTTTTCCTAAGTCTTAGTTTTAATTTGATATGCCGTGCTTTATGTAACGTACCTTAGTTTTTTTTCCAAAAGTGGTCTTGCTCAAAAATTTTACCATAGATTTTTTGTATGGTAACCTTTTTACGTTTTCCTAAGTCTTAGCTTTAATTTGATATACCGTGCTTTATGTTACGTACCTTAGTTTTTTTTTTCAAAAGTGGTCTTGATAAAAAATTTTACCATAGATTTTTTGTATGGAAACCTTATTACGTTTTTCTAAGTCTTAGCTGTAAGCTATGGACCTTAGTTTTTTTTTCCTATAGTCGTCTTGCTCAAAAATTTTACTATAAATTTTTTCTATGGAAACCTTTTTGCGTCTTTCTAAGTCTTAGCTTTAATTTGATAAACCGTGCTTTATACTACGGACCTTAGTTTTTTTCCACAAATGGTCTTGCGCAAAAATTTTACCATAGATTTTTTGTATGGAAACCTTTTTTCGTTGTTTGCATGGAAACTGTGTTACGTTTTTCTAAGTCTTAGCTTAAATTTTATATACCATGGTTTATGCTACGGACCTTAGTTTTTTTTCCAAAAGCGGTCTTGCTAAAAAATTTTACCATAGATTTTTTGTATGGAAACCTTTTTACGTTTTTCTAAGTCTTAGCTTTAATTTGATATACGGTGCTTTAAGCATCGGATCTTATTTTTTTCCAAAAGTGGTCTTGCTCAAAGTCTCAGCTTTAATTTGATATTCCGTGCTTTATGCTACGGACCTTATTTTTTTTTCCAAAAGTGGTCTTGCTCAAAAATTTTACCATAGATTTTTTGTATGGAAACCTTATTACGTTTTTCTAACTCTTAGCTTTAATTTGATATACGGTGCTTTATGCATCGGACCTTATTTTTTCGAAAAGTCGTCTTGCTCAAAGTCTCAGCTTTAGTTTGATATACCGTGCTTTATGTTACGGACCTTAGTTTTTTTTCTAAAAGTGGTGTCGTTCAAAAATTTTAACATACATTTTTTTGTGGAAACCTTTTGACGTTTTCTAACTCTTAGCTTTAATTTTATATACGATGCTTTATGCTACGGACCTTATTCTCTTTCCAAAAGTGGTCTTGCTCAAAAATTTTACCATAGATTTTTTGTATGGAAATCTTTTTACGTTTTTCTAAGTCTTAGCTTTAATAATGATATACCGTGCCATATGCTATGGCCCTTAGTTTTTTTCCAAAAGTGGTCTTGATGAAAAATTTGACCATAGATTTTTTGTATGGAAACCTTTTTACGTTTTTCTAAGTCTTAGCTTTAATTTGATATACGTTGCTTCTTGCTACGGACTTCACTTTTTTTCCAAAAGTGGTCTTGCTCAAAGTCTTAGCTTTAATTTTATATACGGTGCTTTATGCTACGGACCTGAGTTTTTTTTCTCCAAAAGTGGTCCTGACTCAAAGTCTTAGCTATAATTTGATACACGGTGCTTTATGCTACGGACCTTAGTTTTTTTTTTTCAAAAGTGGTCTTGCTCAAAGTCTTAGCCTTAATTTTATATACGGTGCTTTATGCTACGGACCATAGTTTTTTTTTCCAAAAGTGGTCTTGCTCAAAGTCTCAGCTTTAATTTGATATTCCGTGCTTTATGCTACGGACCTTAGTTTTTTTCCAAAAGTGGTCTTGCTCAAAAATTTTACCATAGTTTTATGTATGGATACTTCTTTACGTTTTTCTAAGTCTTAGTTTTAATTTGATATGCGGTTGCTTATGCTACGTACCTTAGTTTTTTTTCCAAAAGTGGTCTTGCTCAAAAATTTTACCATAGATTTTTTGTATGGAAACCTTTTTACGTTTTTGCTACGGACCTTAGTTTTTATACCCTCCACTCCAGTGTACAAAGGGTATATATAAGTTTGTCATTCCGTTTGTAATATTTAGAAAAAAAATTTTGGACCCCATAAAATATATATATTTGTGATCCTTATAATAGCCGGAGTTGATATAGCGATGTCCGTCTGTCCGTCTGTGGAAATCACGATGACGGCATCAATCGGGCAGCTAGGGTGCTGGTTGACATAAAAAATGATTCACTAACATCCTGAAAAGTTTGCCATTTAAAATCGTCCAAATCGGTCGATCAGGGCCCGAGATTTGAATGAAGAACTAAAAAAAGTCTTGAAAAAATATAATTTTCTATGTTGTTCTTGTCACGATCACGCCCTGAATAGTGCAGCTACAGTGATCATTTTTAGTTCGAATGATTCACCAAATTCATGGGAAGGTTTCTGTTTCAAAAATCATTAAAATCGGTGGAACAGGTCCAGGGAAATCTTTGAAAAATTAAAAAAAAAATAATAATATGATGTTTCTATATTGTTCTTGTTGTTATTCTAAATGTTGTGTTGTTGTCACAGCTGGACTTGTTGTTTTTGTGGTCGTTGTGGTAATAGTATAATAAAAACTAACCCCTTGTACATTTTTTTATTAACCTACCAGAGTTAAAAAATTTAAAAGTTTCCATTGTTTTGGCATCACTCTAAAAATTTGTAAGATCATTTCTGTTGTTGCCACGAGCCTGCCTGCAAAATTTTAGAGCGAATGGCTCACGGGAAATTGGTTAAAATCGATGCAAAATTTTTTCGACAAGCAGACACTACGAGTTAATATAAAGGGAGTAAAAATTCGCCAACATCTTAAGCAAATAATGCTAAAATACCTAGTTGTAAATAAAAAAAAATAATGTAAATATAGCAAAAAAAAATTGTATGCATAAATTTATTTATAAATTTATATAAACATATTAAATAATACAAATAATATACATATATTATATATGTATATCCATAACAACTGCATGTTAGAAATAAGTCGGTATATTATTTTATTTAAATAAAATTCTGCAATATTTTGTTGTGGGGAAAATACATTTCTTTTGCATTAACAGTCACTTCATTTTGCTCAGCGTGACTATGCCACAGTAGATGGCGCCACAATTTTTGTTTGTTCTAATTAGCTTTGCAATAGTTATTTCTATTTTAACTTAGCTTTAATTTTATATACCGTGCTTTATGCTACGGGCCTTAGCTTTTTTTTTTCCGAAAATGGTCTTGCTCAAAAATTTTACCATAGATTTTCTGTATGGAAGCCTTATTACGTTTTTTTTATGGAAACCTTATTACGGTTTTCTAAGTCTTAGCTTTAATTTGATATAACGTGCTTTATGCTAAGAGCTTTAGTTTTTTATCCAGAAGGGGTCTTGCTCAAAAATTTTACCATAGATTTTTTGTATGGAAACCTTTTTACGTTTTCCCTAGTCTTAGCTTTAATTTGATACACGGTGCTTTATGTTACGGACTTAAGTTTTTTTTCCGAAAGTGGTCTTGCTCAAAAATTTTACCATAAATTTTTTGTATGGAAACCTTTTTACGTTTTTTGTACGGAAACCTTATAACGTTTTTCTAAGTATTAGGTTTAATTTGATACACCTTGTTTTATGCTACGGACCTTATTTTTTTCCAAAAGTGGTCTTGCTCAAAGTCTTAGCTTTAGTTTGATATACGGACCTCAGTTTTTTTCCAAAAGTGATCTAGCTCAAAGTCTTAGCTTTAATCTGATATACGGTGCTTTATGCTACGGACCTAGGTCTTTTTTCCAAAAGTGGTCTGCTCAAAAATTTTGCTATATATTTTTTGTATGGAAAACTTTTTACGTTTTTCTAAGTCTCAGCTTTGATCTGATATACGGTGTTTTATGTACGGACGTTATTTTTTTTCCCCCAAAAGTGGTCTAGCTCAAAAATTTTACCTTTTTACGATTTTCTAAGTCTTAGCATTAATTTGATATACGGTGCATTATGCTACGGACCTTATTTTTTGCAAAAGTGGTGTTGCTCAAAAATGTTACCATATATTTTTTGTATGGAAATCTTTTTACGTTTTTCTAAGTCTTAGCTATAACTTGATATACTGTGCTTTATGCTATGGACATTATCTTTTTCCAAAAGTGGTCTTGCTCAAAAATTTTATTATAAATTTTTTGTATGGAAACCTTTTTACGTTTTTTGTATGGACCTTAGTTATTTTTCCAAAAGTGTTCATGCTCAGAAATTTTACCATAGATTTTTTGTATGAAAACCTTTTTACGTTTTTCTACGTCTTAGTTTTAATTTGATATAACGTGCTTTATGCTGCGGTTTTTTTTTCCAAAAGTGGTCGTGCTAAAAGTCTTAGCTTTAATTTGATGTACCGTGCTTTTTGCTACGGACCTTACTTTTTTTTCCAAAAGTGGTCTTGCTCAAAAATTTTACCATAGATTTTTTGTATGGAAACTTTTTTACGTTTTTTGTATGGAAACCTTCTTACGTTTCTCTAAATCTTAGCGTTAATTTGGTATACCATGCTTTTTGCTACGGACCTTACTTTTTTTTGCAAAAGTGGTCTTGCTCAAAAATTTTACCATAGATTTTTTGTATGGAAACCTTTTTACGTTTTTTGTATGGAAACCTTCTTACGTTTCTCTAAATCTTAGCGTTAATTTGGTATACCACGCTTTATGCTACGGACCTTAGTTTTTTTTTCCAAAAGTGGTCTTGCTCAAATATTTTACCATAGACTTTTTGTATGGAAACCTTTTACGTTTTTTGTATGGAAACCTTTTTACGTTTTTCTATGTTTTAGCTTTAATTTGATATTCCGTGCTTTATGCTACGGCCCATAGTTTTTTTTCCAAAGTGATCTTGATCAAAAATTTTACCACAGGTTTTTTGTATGGAAACTTTTCTACGTTTTTTGTATGGGTAATTTATTACGTTTTTCTAAGTCTTAGGTTTAATTTGGTACACCGTGCTTTATGCTATGGACCTTATTTTTTCCACAAGTGGTCTTGCTCAAAGTCTTAACTTTAATTTGATATACGGACCTTAGTTTTTTTTCCAAAAGTGGTCTAGCTCAAAGTCTTAGTTTTAACCTGATATACCGTGCTTAATGCTAGGAACCTTATTTTTTTTTCGCAAAAGTGGTCTTGCTCAAAGTCTTAGCTTTAATTTGGTATACGGTGCTTTATGCTACGGATCTTAGTTTTTTTTCCAAAAGTGGTCTTGCTCAAATATTTTACCACAGGTTTTTTGTATGGAAACCTTTTTACGTTTTTTGTACGGAAACCTTTTTACGTTTTTCTACGTCTTAGCTTTAATTTGATATAACGTGCTTTATGCTACGGACCTTAGTTTTTTTTCCAAAAGTGGTCTAGCTCAAAAATTTTACCACAGATTTTTTGTATGGAAACGTTTTAAGTTTTTTGTATACCTTAGTTTTTTTTCCAAAAGTGGTCTTGCTCAAAACTTTTACCATAGATTATTTGTATGGAATCCTTTTTACGTTTTTCGAAGTCTTAGCTTTAATTTGATACACGGTGCTTTATGTTACGGACCTTAGTTTTTTCCAAAAGTGGTCTTGGTCAAAAATTTTACCATAGATTATTTGTATGGAATCCTTTTTACGTTTTTCGAAGTCTTAGCTTTAATTTGGTATACGGTGCTTTATGCTACGGATCTTAGTTTTTTTTCCAAAAGTGGTCTTGCTCAAATATTTTACCACAGGTTTTTTGTATGGAAACCTTTTTACGTTTTCCCTAGTCTTAGCTTTAATTTGATACACGGTGCTTTATGTTACGGACTTTAGTTTTTTTCCAAAAGTGGTCTTGCTCAAAAATTTTACCATAAATTTCTTGTATGGAAACCTTTTTACGTTTTTTGTATGGAAACCTTATAACGTTTTTCTAAGTATTAAGTTTAATTTGATACACCTTGCTTTATGCTACGGACCTTATTTTTTTCCAAAAGTGGTCTTGCTCAAATTCTTAGCTTTAGTTTGATATACGGACCTCAGTTTTTTTCCAAAAGTGATCTAGCTCAAAGTCTTAGCTTTAGTCTGATATACGGTGCTTTATGCTACGGACCTAGGTCTTTTTTCCAAAAGTGGTCTGCTCAAAAATTTTGCTATAAATTTTTTGTATGGAAAACTTTTTACGTTTTTCTAAGTCTCAGCTTTGATCTGATATACGGTGTTTTATGTTACGGACCTTAGTTTTTTTCCAAAAGTGGTCTTGGTCAAAAATTTTACCATAGATTATTTGTATGAAATCCTTTTTACGTTTTTCGAAGTCTTAGCTTTAATTTGATACACAGTGCTTTATGTTACGGACCTTAGTTTTTTTCCAAAAGCGGTCTTACTCAAAAATTTTACCATAGATTTTTTGTATGGAAACCTTATTACGCTTTTCTTATGGAAACCTTATTACGGTTTTCTAAGTCTTAGCTTTAATTTGATATACCGTGCTTTATGCTACGGACCTTAGGTTTTTTTTCCAAAAGTAGTCTTGCTCCAAAATTTTACCATAGATTTTTTGTGTGGAAAACTTTTTACGTTTTCCTAAGTCTTAGCTTTAATTTGATATAACGTGCTTTATGCTACGAGCCTTAGTTTTTTATCCAGAAGGGGTCTTGCTCAAAAATTTTACCATAGATTTTTTGTATGGAAACCTTTTTACGTTTTCCCTAGTCTTAGCTTTAATTTGATACACGGTGCTTTATGTTACGGACTTTAGTTTTTTTCCAAAAGTGGTCTTGCTCAAAAATTTTACCATAAATTTCTTGTATGGAAACCTTTTTACGTTTTTTGTATGGAAACCTTATAACGTTTTTCTAAGTATTAAGTTTAATTTGATACACCTTGCTTTATGCTACGGACCTTTTTTTTTCCAAAAGTGGTCTTGCCCAAATTCTTAGCTTTAGTTTGATATACGGACCTCAGTTTTTTTCCAAAAGTGATCTAGCTCAAAGTCTTAGCTTTAATCTGATATACGGTGCCTTATGCTACGGACCTAGGTCTTTTTTCCAAAAGTGGTCTGCTCAAAAATTTTGCTATAAATTTTTTGTATGGAAAACTTTTTACGTTTTTCTAAGTCTCAGCTTTGATCTGATGTACGGTGTTTTATGTACGGACGTTATTTTTTTCCCCCAAAAGTGGTCTAGCTCAAAAATTTTACCTTTTTACGATTTTCTAAGTCTTAGCATTAATTTGATAAACGGTGCATTATGCTACGGACCTCTTTTTTTGCAAAAGTGGTGTTGCTCAAAAATGTTACCAAATATTTTTTGTATGGAAACCTTATAACGTTTTTCTAGGTATTAGGTTTAATTTGATACACCTTGCTTTATGCTACGGACCTTATTTTTTTCCAAAAGTGGTCTTGCTCAAAGTCTTAGCTTTAGTTTGATATACGGACCTCAGTTTTTTTTCCAAAAGTGATCTAGCTCAAAGTCTTAGCTTTAATCTGATATACGGTGCTTTATGCTACGGACCTAGGTCTTTTTTCCAAAAGTGGTCTTGCTCAAAAATTTTACCATAAATTTTTTGTATGGAAACTTTTTACGTTTTTTGTATGGAAACCTTATAAAGTTTTTCTAAGTATTAGGTGTGATGATGTTACATCTTTTTTTATTTAATTTATTCATCTTTATTTGTTTATATTTTTTTGTTTATTTTTGTTTACTATATGCACATGCACATATTTATTTGTATTTATTTGTTTATATTTATTTATTTTTTGCATATCTTTTCTTTTCATTCAATACATACCACAAAGTACACCAACCTTGGGTAAAGGGTTGAATTACAAAACAATAAATTATTGTGTAATTAAATATCACTGGAATGCAAAATGACAAATTTGTGAAAATTCAAATTGTGTCAATAACCCATGACAAATAGGAATGTCACTCAAATTTTGAGGGGAAAAATTTAAATTGATTATTGAACGTTTTCTGATTGGCTATTGACCCCACCGTTCAAAAATCAATGAATTTGTAATATGCGAATGTAAAGAAAAGAGAAGACTATTTAAATTAAGTAAAAATATTAAATTATAATGATATAAAAGACCAGCATTTTAAAATAAATAATCAATTATAATTCTGATTTGAAAGGGTTATAATTAAAACCAAACAGAGATTTTCTTTTTTTTACTGGCATATTCTGCCAAAGGGTTTAAACATTGGCATAATCTGCCTACGTGCTATCTCTGTAAAACATTAAAAAAGTGCATCTAGCGTGCACGCGGGAACTGAGATTGGTCCGGTTCTCACCCAATCTTAGTGTCCTTTTGTACACCCCTCATTACACTATATGGCGATCCTGTCCCCTCTTACACTATATGGCGATCCTGCCAGGAGCTAACACTATATGGCGACCCTACACCCTCATACACTATATGGCGATCCTGCAAACACCGATCCTGCAAACACCAATCCTGTAAACACCTACACCACTATATAGATGCCTACAAAGAACAGAGTTAGAATCAGCATAGAAATGGATGAACGGAAAGAGCAGCAAAAATTGTTATATGATGACGATAATCTAACCGAAGAAGAGAAGTTAAAATGGTTAATAGGATGGTGGAAGTTTATAGGGATGAAAAGAGCTCCAACCATCGAAGACGTTAGAATTCCCACGACGAGGGATATAGAAATTAAGTTAATGATTGAGAAATCGGAAAATTGGAGACATAGGAAATTGCAAAACTAAAAAAAAAATTTAATCAAGTAAAAAAATAAAACAACAACAAAATTTTTTTTTTATACCCTCCACTCCAGTGTGCAGAGGGTATATATAAGTTTGTCATTCCGTTTGTAATAATTAGAAAAAAAAATTTGGACCCCATAAAATATATATATTTGTGATCCTTATAACAACCGGAGTTGATATAGCGATGTCCGTCTGTCCGTCTGTCCGTCTGTCCGTCTGTCCGTCTGTCCGTCTGTCCGTCTGTGGAAATCACGATGACGGCATCAATCGGGCAGCTAGGGTGCTCGTTGGCATAAAAAATGATTCATTAACATCCTGAAAAGTTTGCTATTTAAAATCGTCCAAATCGGTCAATTAGGGCCCGAGATTTGAATGAAGAACTAAAAAAAGTCTTGAAAAAATATAATTTTCTATGTTGTTCTTGTCACGATCACGCCCTCAATAGGATAGCTAGGGTGATAATTTTTAGTGAGAATGATTCACCAAATTCATGGGAAGATTTCTACTTCAAAAATCATTAAAATCGGTGGAACAGGTCCAGGTAAATCTATGAAAAATTAAAAAAAACAAGTAAGAGTGTTAAATTCGGCTGTGCCGAATCTTTGATACCCTCCACCTCGGTTTGAGTGTTGATAATAAATGTAAATGAAAAAGTAAACAATTTGTTAAACTTAATACCAAATTATTTCAGCAAATTCTTTGGGTTGGTTTTCGTCTTTTCTATTCTTTCGCATTTATTTCGGTGTTTGCTTTTTGGTCATCGTGGTTGCTGATCGGCATGCATTTAGGTTATATACCTATATGCATGCGTTTCCGGTTATATGACATAACTTCTCGTTTAATTTAGTTTTTGCTAATTAAATAGCTCGCACTAACCTCCATTGCAAAGGTAATGGTTGTGTAGAGTGGCTATATGCATTAAATCGTGCTAATTGGAGATGGCTGTATAGTTTCTTTTAACTGGCCAAATATTTCTTCATTGTGGCCATATAGGTCGGATGGAGTAACAAAATAATAACCAAAAAAAAAAGCTCTCTCAACTTTTTTTTAAAATATTGCCATATTTTGAAAACATAGAGAATAAATTTATAATAATAAATAATCAAATTAGGGATGAAAAACGCAAAAAACGAAAAGTCCCAAACATTTTAAATAAAATAATTTAATGTTATCTTTATTTTCTGAAAAACTTCCAATTTTCATCCAAAAAAAATATGTGAAAATTTATATATAAAAAATAACATTCTCATAAAATTACGTTTACTTATGTAACAATTTTTATGTTAGCAATTCTTAAATATCATTTGAGGTTTTCTTAAATTCATTGAATTTAAATTAATATCGACAAATCTGTTTTTCTATTTATTTAAATTGTAAAGGAGTGGCATCTCTGTCAAAATAAGCGAAAAACACAAAGAATAGAAAAAAACAAATTACTTCGTGTTTGACAGGATGATTTTATGTTTATGTTTAATATCTTTATTTTTTTTACTAATATTTCTGTTTATTTATTTGAAAATGAAATAATGAATTGAATATTTAATTTTTTTATTTATATAAAAAAGTTTTTTAATTAAAGCAAAATATTTTCACTATTTCATGATTTTTATTTATGTATGACGACATTTCACCTAAAAATTTAAGTTTTTATCGATTGGATAAAACACACAAAAATGGTTGTCGTTTAGATAACAACAACAGCTGACAATAGCGAATATCGTTTCAAAATTTTACTGATAATTTTGCAATTTTCTTTTTTTTTACAATTCGACTATCGTTAAAAGAAGTTACTGAATCGCGGTACTGAAAAGTTATTAATATCTCCTGAATGGCAATATTTTTTTTAAATGTAAACATTTTTAAATGTAAAGATATTTCTAAATTTAAAATTATTATTTCCGACGTTTTGATATGATTTTCTGAAACTCAATTAATATTTTCTAATTTATAATTGGAAATTTTATTTTCAGTTTTTATTATAATTGATATTTTCTTAAATTTGAATGGAAAATTTAAAAAGTGAAATTTTGTATTTATGTGAATAATAATGCTTTATTAATTATAAACAATTTTTAAAAATTAGATGTAATCGCAATCAGATATTTTATAGGTAAAGCAGAATAATAATTCTATATAACTATGTAGAACTGTTTTGTAAGCAAAAAACTCATTGACGAACTCGGTAACTCTATTTTGTAAAGACAACAAAAAGTTAACCCCCCAATCTCACATCACACTGAAATTCTAAAATCGTTGTGTACGTATTATCAACGAAAAATTGTTCGAATTAGTCGAATCCATCGCCATTAAATTTTATGCTCAAACATCTGACTGCAATCTCATTTTTAAAATGTTGTCGAAGCGTAAACTTGAAAAAATTTGTATACTTCTCTCTCTTATTTTATTTTAAGTAGAGTTACTAAGTTTATTATACAGGCACATGTTTGAGGGAAAATGTTTACATTTATTATTATTAGTATTATTTTAATAATAGTTAATAATATTTATGCTCTATAATTAACAAACGTTTTTGTATGCGCATTTCAAAAAATAAATCATTATAATAGATTTAACAAGTTAAAACTTTAATTACAATTTTACAGGATCCAGTAAATTTGCATTAAATTTATAACAGGGTAACATTAATCATCGTTAGTGTCTGCCACTATTCGCACGAAAAATTTGGTGCCATTAGTGTGACCTCTGCGGAAAATGTGTGTGTATTAGTAAAAAAAAAATGTGAGTGTATTGAGTTTTTCGAACTTGCAGTGTGATGTGAGATTGGTGGGTAATATGCCAAACTTATGTTCATATTTGTAAAAGAATAATGAAAAAACGTATGAAATAAAAGACCAACCCGTGTATACTCTTAACATTGTTCTGTATGATATCTAGTTGAAAATATTAACATTCATGTTAAAATAGAAATAACTATTGCAAAGCTAATTAGAACAAACAAAAATTATGGCGGCATCTACTGTGGCATAGTCACGCTGAGCAAAATGAAGTGACACTCTGTTAATACAAAAGAAATGTATTTTCCCCACAACAAAATACTGCAGAATTTTATGTAAATAAAATAACCGATTTATTTCTAACATGCAGTTACTATCAATATACATACATACATATATATAATATATGTACATTATTTGTATTATTTAATATGTGTATGTATGTATATTTAAATATTACACACAAAAAATACAACATCAAACGTTATTTTTGTGTTTTTCTCTTTAAATAAATTAATACATAAATTTTTTTGCTAAATTTACATTTGGGCAATTCACAACAGGTGTTGTATATTGTATGTTGTATTGAAATACACAATACAATCATTTGTTGTGAACACTCAGTTGTATTTTCATATTGTAAAACGCTTTCTTTAGTAATTTTCGATCCAACGAGGAAAGATCGCTTCGTCGCTTCTGCTATTTTGTATAAGAGAAAACACTTGTCAGTGTTTGCTTTTTGGTCGTGAGATATACCCTGGAGTTTTAGTTACGTACCTCTTGCATTTTAATTTATAATGAAAAAAAAAAAAATTTTAAATGTTTTGGTTGGTACTGAAAGAGAAAATACATACTAAAAATATAAACATTAATTTTTATATAAATAAACTTATCGATGTATTTGCGTTATTTGCATTATTTGCCATATTTTATTTTATAATTATTTATGCTGATAATATTCTATGTATTTGTTTTTTCTTTTTCATAAAAACTGGCATTCACTTGGAACTGATATGTTATGATACAATATACAACATTTACAAAACATAGCAAATGAAGTTGGATCGTGTATCAGATTTTTCAGTGAAAATTACCAACAACAATTTTACACTATTGTAAAGTGATACACGATACAAGAGATACAACGATACATTACCCATTGTGAATTGCCCAATTGTTTTTTTTATTAACAACTAGGTATTTTAGCATTATTTGCTTTAGATGTTGGTGAATTTTTACTCCCTTTGTATTAACTCGTAGTGTCTGCTTGTCGAAAAAATTTTGGATCGATTTTAACCACTTTCCCGTGACCCAATCGATCTGAAATTTTGCAGGCAGGCTTGTGGCAATGACAGAAATGATCTAACATATTTTTTTAGTGATGCCAAAACAATGGAAACTTTTAAATTTTTCTACCAGAGTTGATAAAAAAATGTACAAAGGGTTTGTTTTTGTTATATTATTACCATAACGACCACAAAAACAACAAGTCCAGCTATGAAAACAATGCAAAATTTAGAATAACAACAAGAAAAATATAGAAATATCATGTTTTTCATTTTTTTTTTACTTTTTCAGAGATTTCCCTGGACCTGTTCCACCGATTTTAATGATTTTTGAAGTAGAAATCTTTCCATGAATATGGTGAATCATTCTCACTAAAAATGATCACTGTAGCTGCACTATTGAGGGCGTGATCGTGACAAGAACAACATAGAAAATTATTTTTTTTTTCAAGACTTTTTTAGTTCTTCATTCAAATCTCGGGCCCTAATCGACCGATTTGGACGATTTTAAATAGCAAACTTCTCATGATGTTAGTGAATCATTTTTATGTCAACGAGTACCCTAGCTGCCGGATTGATGCCGTCATCGTGATTTACACAGACGGACAGACGGACATCGCTATATCAACTCCGGTTGTTATAAGGATCACAAATATATAAATTTTATGGGGTCCAAAATTTTTTTTCTAATTATTACAAACGGAATGACAAACTTATATATACCCTCTGCACACTGAAGTGGAGGGTATAACAACTCTACAACAGCAACAATGACAGTCATATGTTTTTCAAATAGGAAAAAACTGTTTATGTGTTAGTTTCGGTCAGTCCCCAGTATGCATTGAAATATTATTTCTCCAATGTTGGAGAAAAGTTAAGTTCTTAAATTGATGTCAAATGTAATTCTCAACTTGGGTTGAACAATTTTTCTCCTTGTTTGCTTTCAACTTGACATCAAGTTGAGACTTAACATTTTTTCCAATCTTTGAGAAACATTTTTACTCTCAATTGGATATCCAACACTTTTCTCCACTTGAGACCAAACATTTTTTCAACTTGAATACGATTTGTGTTAAGTCTGAGATATTATTTAAATATGTCATAAATAATAAATTAAATTAAAAAATGCCAAAAAAGTACAAATAAATCATTGATATATTTTTAATTATTTCTGCTTTTTGTCGGATTTTTCAAAAAATGTACAACTAATTAATTCATTTATTTTTAATTCTAGATTTTAAAAAATGTACATAATATGTACATTTAATGTTAAATATGTACATAGTAATGTTAAATATATAATGAAATTAAATTGAAACATTAAAAAAGTACATTGTTTTCATTTCTAAAATTAGTATAATATTTTTTAATATGGCAATTCCGTACCTTCCATTTGATACCGATTGGAAATATTTCTTTGCTATCAAGTTGAGAATCACAAATTTCTCAATTTGATAACTATGAAAATCGCCATATAAAAATGTGCCTTTTAAGTTGAGAAGACTATATTCGAACTATTGAGGGCATTTGAGAATTAACGCTGGAGATTTGAGAAATGTATTTGATCTCAAATGCACCTCAAGTTGATAGCAAACAAAAATGTTTATTGGGACATTTATTGTAGGGTCGTTTGCACACACACAAAAAATAGAAAATAAATTGTCAATAAGCAAAGCAAGTGGCTTCGAAATTCGATGATGCCAGTTAATCATTTTTTGTTCACGCGGAATTTATAATTGGAGGAATTTTTTTCTCGAGAAATGTATTTTCCGTGAGAAAGAAATTCCTTGAGAATATTCATAATTGGGATGAATAACTTTTAATTGGAACTTTTTAGTCAGAATAAATCATAATTCTAGTTAGATATTGGTTAATATTTAATTAGAAAAAATATTGTGGTGGCATCTACGCAATTATTGAGGCAGTCACGGAAAAATTAAATGCAAGTCTGTTTTTTTTAATATAACAAAAATGGATTTTCCCTTTAACAAAATATGGCAGAATTCTTTATAAATGAAATGCAAAATGGAAAATCAATTTTGTGCTAATTCTTAACAAAATTAATAATATATATATATATATGTATTATTATATTTATTAATATTTGTAATTTTATTTGACATAATTTCACACAAAGTTTTACAGATCAACTGTTTTAATTAGAAAAAATATTGTGGTGGCATCTACGCAATTATTGAGGCAGTCACGGAAAAATTAAATGCAAGTCTGTTTTTTTTAATATAACAAAAATGGATTTTCCCTTTAACAAAATATGGCAGAATTCTTTATAAATGAAATGCAAAATGGAAAATCAATTTTGTGCTAATTCTTAACAAAATTAATAAAATATATATATATGTATTATTATATTTATTAATATTTGTAATTTTATTTGACACAATTTCACACACAGTTTTACAGATCAACTGTTTTCAACTGATTTAGAAGTTTTCTGTTTTTGAAACAGTAGTGCCAATTTGTAACATTTTGTGATGTAATGAAAATCGCAGAATAATAAGTTAATACACAATAAAAAATATTAAATTTTTAAGTTTTATATACATATTGCAATAAAAAAAACTTTGGTAAATTTACATTGAAGATGGTCAGAAATGAATGAGAAAAATATATAGACATTTTAGAAAAGCACATTTAATGTTAAACTTTATGCACAAAATATATGGGTTTTTGTTGTTTCGAATTTAACTGTGGCTCTAAGTGAAAAGTTTTAGACCGATCGTATATTACATCTTGAGGATCCTCACCTAATATTTTCAAATATTTTAAATTCTTTTTAACTCATTTAACCTCATTACGAAAATAGTAAAACAGTAAATATGGAAAATCCACGCACCTCAAAAAATTGTTTTCTATGAAATAAATTAAAGACATTTCATATTATACAATTTTCTTTCAAAAATGTATCAATTATTGCAAATTTGAAATTTGACATATAGTATTTGTACATATATTTGTATAGATTTCGCAGTATGAAAAGAACTATTATTTCTTTATTTAGAATATATGTAAGTATTGCTCGCAAAAAATGCAACATCATGAATGAAACACATAGACGACTGCTGGCAGCAGCATTTGTAGTCGTATAGTCAGCTACTTGATTTTTCTGAATACGACAGCAACATATAATACAAATGCATTTTTATTTAAATATACAATTACTTTTACTTATTTAAAATGCATTAGTACAACGTAAAAATAAATAAATTAGTTTAACGCCTTTTGATTATTAATGGAATTATAGCCTTTCATTTTGCGATTTTTTTTTTAAACAAAATAAAATATTTCATAGCACTAACTTCTTTTACATATTTTGTTATATTGTCAACACTATTTTTGTTTTGTAGCCAACAAAACACACTTGCAGTTTTTTTTTTATTTGAAGAACATATGACTGCCATTGTTGATGTTGTAGAGTTGTTTTTTTTTTGATTTTGTTTCGTTAACTCTTTTGTATTAAAGCACCTCCAATATATGTATCCATTTTAGTTTGCAAATTCAGTATATTTATAATTTATTACTTACAGCAAAAAATAATAGAAACAATTTTATCAGTTATGCTTACGAAACTATATAAATAGACTTGAAGTTGGCTCCAAAAGCAGTAGCCTGTGTAAAGAACAAGTTAGCGACATGTAACTGTTACGTAACGTGTCAGCCTTTTTTTCACATGAAAAGTATTGGGACGTTCCGGTTACGTTCGGTAACTGTTTTAAATGATTTTCATGTAAAAAAAAAACAACTGACTCGTTACGGTTACGGTTAGAAAACATTGACCTTTTATATGTATTATAATGCTATGAATGCATTTATCTTTATTTTATTTTATTTATATATTCTTTTTTTTTTTTGTATTGTATATTATTTTTTTTTATTATTATTACTATTTCATTTAATTATTTTTTTCTTTAAATAAATTAATACATAAAAATTTGTTTTTTAAATTATTGGTTAACTTTTACTCCCTTTATTTACTGCCTTTATATTAACTGGTAGTGTCTGCTTGTCGACAAAATTTTGGATCGATTTTTAGCCCCTTTCCCGTGAGCCAATCGATCTGAAATTTTGCATGCAGGCTCGTGGCAATGACAGAAATGATCTAACAAATTTTTTTAGTGATGCCAAAACAATGGAAACTTTTAAAATTTTCTACCAGAGTTCACAAAAAAATGTACAAAGGGTTTGTTTTTATTATATTATTACCACAACGACCACAAAAACAACAAGTCCAGCTATGACAACAATGCAACATTTAGAATAACAACAGGAACAATATGGAAACATCATGTTTTTTATTTTTTTTTTAATTTTTCATAGATTTACCTGGACCTGTTCCACCGATTTTAATGATTTTTGAAGTAGAAATCTTCCCATGAATTTGGTGAATCATTCTCACTAAAAATTATCACCCTAGCTATCCTATTGAGGGCGTGATCGTGACAAGAACAACATAGAAAATTATATTTTTTCAAGACTTTTTTTAGTTCTTCATTCAAATCTCGGGCCCTAACCGACCGATTTGGACGATTTTAAATAGCAAACTTTTCAGGATGTTAATGAATCATTTTTTATGCCAACGAGCATCCTAGCTGCCCGATTGATGCCGTCATCGTGATTTCCACAGACGGACAGTCGGACAGACGGACAGACGGACATCGCTATATCAACTCCGGTTTTTATAACGATCACAAATATATATATTTTATGGGGTCCAAATTTTTTTTTCTAATTATTACAAACGGAATGACAAACTTATATATACCCTCTGCACACTGGAGTGGAGGGTATAAAAATATTGTGGTGGCATCTACGCAATTATTGAGGCAGTCACGGAAAAATTAAATGCAAGTCTGTTTTTTTTAATATAACAAAAATGGATTTTCCCTTTAACAAAATATGGCAGAATTCTTTATAAATGAAATGCAAAATGGAAAATCAATTTTGTGCTAATTCTTAACAAAATTAATAAAATATATATATATGTATTATTATATTTATTAATATTTGTAATTTTATTTGACACAATTTCACACACAGTTTTACAGATCAACTGTTTTCAACTGATTTAGAAGTTTTCTGTTTTTGAAACAGTAGTGCCAATTTGTAACATTTTGTGATGTAATGAAAATCGCAGAATAATAAGTTAATACACAATAAAAAATATTAAATTTTTAAGTTTTATATACATATTGCAATAAAAAAAACTTTGGTAAATTTACATTGAAGATGGTCAGAAATGAATGAGAAAAATATATAGACATTTTAGAAAAGCACATTTAATGTTAAACTTTATGCACAAAATATATGGGTTTTTGTTGTTTCGAATTTAACTGTGGCTCTAAGTGAAAAGTTTTAGACCGATCGTATATTACATCTTGAGGATCCTCACCTAATATTTTCAAATATTTTAAATTCTTTTTAACTCATTTAACCTCATTACGAAAATAGTAAAACAGTAAATATGGAAAATCCACGCACCTCAAAAAATTGTTTTCTATGAAATAAATTAAAGACATTTCATATTATACAATTTTCTTTCAAAAATGTATCAATTATTGCAAATTTGAAATTTGACATATAGTATTTGTACATATATTTGTACAGATTTCGCAGTATGAAAAGAACTATTATTTCTTTATTTAGAATATATGTAAGTATTGCTCGCAAAAAATGCAACATCATGAATGAAACACATAGACGACTGCTGGCAGCAGCATTTGTAGTCGTATAGTCAGCTACTTGATTTTTCTGAATACGACAGCAACATATAATACAAATGCATTTTTATTTAAATATACAATTACTTTTACTTATTTAAAATGCATTAGTACAACGTAAAAATAAATAAATTAGTTTAACGCCTTTTGATTATTAATGGAATTATAGCCTTTCATTTTGCGATTTTTTTTTTAAACAAAATAAAATATTTCATAGCACTAACTTCTTTTACATATTTTGTTATATTGTCAACACTATTTTTGTTTTGTAGCCAACAAAACACACTTGCAGTTTTTTTTTTATTTGAAGAACATATGACTGCCATTGTTGATGTTGTAGAGTTGTTTTTTTTTTTGATTTTGTTTCGTTAACTCTTTTGTATTAAAGCACCTCCAATATATGTATCCATTTTAGTTTGCAAATTCAGTATATTTATAATTTATTACTTACAGCAAAAAATAATAGAAACAATTTTATCAGTTATGCTTACGAAACTATATAAATAGACTTGAAGTTGGCTCCAAAAGCAGTAGCCTGTGTAAAGAACAAGTTAGCGACATGTAACTGTTACGTAACGTGTCAGCCTTTTTTTCACATGAAAAGTATTGGGACGTTCCGGTTACGTTCGGTAACTGTTTTAAATGATTTTCATGTAAAAAAAAACAACTGACTCGTTACGGTTACGGTTAGAAAACATTGACCTTTTATATGTATTATTATGCTATGAATGCATTTATCTTTATTTTATTTTATTTATATATTCTTTTTTTTTTGTATTGTATATTATTTTTTTTTATTATTATTACTATTTCATTTAATTATTTTTTTCTTTAAATAAATTAATACATAAAAATTTGTTTTTTAAATTATTGGTGAACTTTTACTCCCTTTATTTACTGCCTTTATATTAACTGGTAGTGTCTGCTTGTCGACAAAATTTTGGATCGATTTTTAGCCCCTTTCCCGTGAGCCAATCGATCTGAAGTTTTGCATGCAGGCTCGTGGCAATGACAGAAATGATCTAACAAATTTTTTTAGTGATGCCAAAACAATGGAAACTTTTAAAATTTTCTACCAGAGTTCACAAAAAAATGTACAAAGGGTTTGTTTTTATTATATTATTACCACAACGACCACAAAAACAACAAGTCCAGCTATGACAACAATGCAACATTTAGAATAACAACAGGAACAATATGGAAACATCATGTTTTTCATTTTTTTTTTTAATTTTTCATAGATTTACCTGGACCTGTTCCACCGATTTTAATGATTTTTGAAGTAGAAATCTTCCCATGAATTTGGTGAATCATTCTCACTAAAAATTATCACCCTAGCTATCCTATTGAGGGCGTGATCGTGACAAGAACAACATAGAAAATTATATTTTTTCAAGACTTTTTTTAGTTCTTCATTCAAATCTCGGGCCCTAACCGACCGATTTGGACGATTTTAAATAGCAAACTTTTCAGGATGTTAATGAATCATTTTTTATGCCAACGACCATCCTAGCTGCCCGATTGATGCCGTCATCGTGATTTCCACAGACGGACAGACGGACAGACGGACAGACGGACAGACGGACAGACGGACAGACGGACATCGCTATATCAACTCCGGTTGTTATAACGATCACAAATATATATATTTTATGGGGTCCAAATTTTTTTTTCTAATTATTACAAACGGAATGACAAACTTATATATACCCTCTGCACACTGGAGTGGAGGGTATAAAAATGAAAAACATGATGTTTCCATATTGTTCCTGTTGTTATTCTAAATGTTCCATTGTTGTCATAGCTGGACTTATTGTTTTTGTGGTCGTTGTGATAATAATATAATAAAAACGAACCCTTTGTGCATTTTTTTGTGAACTCTGGTAGAAAATTTTAAAAGTTTCCATTGTTTTGGCATCACTAAAAAAATTTGTTAGATCATTTCTGTCATTGCCACGAGCCTGCATGCAAAATTTCAGATCGATTGGCTCACGGGAAAGGGGCTAAAAATCGATCCAAAATTTTGTCGACAAGCAGACACTACCAGTTAATATAAAGGCAGTAAATAAAGGGAGTAAAAGTTCACCAATAATTTAAAAAATAAATTTTTATGTATTAATTTATTTAAAGAAAAAAATAATTAAATGAAATAGTAATAATAATAAAAAAAAATAATATACAATACAAAAAAAAAAGAATATATAAATAAAATAAAATAAAGATAAATGCATTCATAGCATTATAATACATATAAAAGGTCAATGTTTTCTAACCGTAACCGTAACGAGTCAGTTGTTTTTTTTTACATGAAAATCATTTAAAACAGTTACCGAACGTAACCGGAACGTCCCAATACTTTTCATGTGAAAAAAAGGCTGACACGTTACGTAACAGTTACATGTCGCTAACTTGTTCTTTACACAGGCTACTGCTTTTGCAGCCAACTTCAAGTCTATTTATATAGTTTCGTAAGCATAACTGATAAAATTGTTTCTATTATTTTTTGCTGTAAGTAATAAATTATAAATATACTGAATTTGCAAACTAAAATGGATACATATATTGGAGGTGCTTTAATACAAAAGAGTTAACGAAACAAAATCAAAAAAAAAAAAAAAATAACTCTACAACATCAACAATGGCAGTCATATGTTCCTCAAATAGAAAAAAAAACTGCAAGTGTGTTTTGTTGGCTACAAAACAAAAATAGTGTTGACAATATAACAAAATATGTAAAAGAAGTTAGTGCTATGAAATATTTTATTTTGTTTAAAAAAAAAATCGCAAAATGAAAGGCTATAATTCCATTAATAATCAAAAGGCGTTAAACTAATTTATTTATTTTTACGTTGTACTAATGCATTTTAAATAAGTAAAAGTAATTGTATATTTAAATAAAAATGCATTTGTATTATATGTTGCTGTCGTATTCAGAAAAATCAAGTAGCTGACTATACGACTACAAATGCTGCTGCCAGCAGTCGTCTATGTGTTTCATTCATGATGTTGCATTTTTTTGCGAGCAATACTTACATATATTCTAAATAAAGAAATAATAGTTCTTTTCATACTGCGAAATCTATACAAATATATGTACAAATACTATATGTCAAATTTCAAATTTGCAATAATTGATACATTTTTGAAAGCAAATTGTATAATATGAAATGTCTTTAATTTATTTCATAGAAAACAATTTTTTGAGGTGCGTGGATTTTCCATATTTACTGTTTTACTATATTCGTAATGAGGTTAAATGAGTTAAAAAGAATTTAAAATATTTGAAAATATTAGGTGAGGATCCTCAAGATGTAATATACGATCGGTCTAAAACTTTTCACTTAGAGCCACAGTTAAATTCGAAACAACAAAAACCCATATATTTTGTGCATAAAGTTTAACATTAAATGTGCTTTTCTAAAATGTCTATATATTTTTTCTCATTCATTTCTGACCATCTTCAATGTAAATTTACCAAAGTTTTTTTTATTGCAATATGTATATAAAACTTAAAAATTTAATATTTTTTATTGTGTATTAACTTATTATTCTGCGATTTTCATTACATCACAAAATGTTACAAATTGGCACTACTGTTTCAAAAACAGAAAACTTCTAAATCAGTTGAAAACAGTTGATCTGTAAAACTGTGTGTGAAATTGTGTCAAATAAAATTACAAATATTAATAAATATAATAATACATATATATATATATATATATATATTATTAATTTTGTTAAGAATTAGCAAAAAATTGATTTTCCATTTTGCATTTCATTTATAAAGAATTCTGCCATATTTTGTTAAAGGGAAAATCCATTTTTGTTATATTAAAAAAAACAGACTTGCATTTAATTTTTCCGTGACTGCCTCAATAATTGCGTAGATGCCACCACAATATTTTTTCTAATTAAAACAGTTGATCTGTAAAACTGTGTGTGGAATTGTGTCAAATAAAATTACAAATATTAATAAATATAATAATACATATATATATTTTATTAATTTTGTTAAGAATTAGCACAAAATTGATTTTCCATTTTGCATTTCATTTATAAAGAATTCTGCCATATTTTGTTAAAGGGAAAATCCATTTTTGTTATATTAAAAAAAACAGACTTGCATTTAATTTTTCCGTGACTGCCTCAATAATTGCGTAGATGCCACCACAATATTTTTTCTAATTAAATATTAACCAATATCTAACTAGAATTATGATTTATTCCGACTAAAAAGTTCCAATTAAAAGTTATTCATCCCAATTATGAATATTCTCAAGGAATTTCTTTCTCACGGAAAATACATTTCTCGAGAAAAAAAATTCCTCCAATTATAAATTCCACGTGAACAAAAAATGATTAACTGGCATCATCGAATTTCGAAGCCACTTGCTTTGCTTATTGACAATTTATTTTCTATTTTTTGTGTGTGTGCAAACGACCCTACAATAAATGTCCCAATAAACATTTTTGTTTGCTATCAACTTGAGGTGCATTTGAGATCAAATACATTTCTCAAATCTCCAACGTTAATTCTCAAATGCCCTCAATAGTTCGAATATAGTCTTCTCAACTTAAAAGGCACATTTTTTATATGGCGATTTTCATAGTTATCAAATTGAGAAATTTGTGATTCTCAACTTGATAGCAAAGAAATATTTCCAATCGGTATCAAATGGAAGGTACGGAATTGCCATATTAAAAAATATTATACTAATTTTAGAAATGAAAACAATATACTTTTTTAATGTTTCAATTTAATTTCATTATATATTTAACATTACTATGTACATATTTAACATTAAATGTACATATTATGTACATTTTTTAAAATCTAGAATTAAAAATAAATGAATTAATTAGTTGTACATTTTTTGAAAAATTCGACAAAAAGCAAAAATAATTAAAAATATATCAATGATTTATTTGTACTTTTTTGGCATTTTTTAATTTAATTTATTATTTATGACATATTTAAATAATATCTCAGACTTAACACAAATCGTATTCAAGTTGAAAAAATGTTTGGTCTCAAGTGGAGAAAAGTGTTGGATATCCAATTGAGAGTAAAAATGTTTCTCAAAGATTGGAAAAAATGTTAAATCTCAACTTGATGTCAAGTTGAAAGCAAACAAGGAGAAAAATTGTTCAACCCAAGTTGAGAATTACATTTGACATCATTTTAAGAACTTAACTTTTCTCCAACATTGGAGAAATAATATTTCAATGCATACTGGGGAATGACCGAAACTAACACATAAACAGTGTTTTCCTATTTGAAAAACATATGACTGTCATTGTTGCTGTTGTAGAGTTGTTATACCCTCCACTCCAGTGTGCAGAGGGTATATATAAGTTTGTCATTCCGTTTGTAATAATTAGAAAAAAAATTTTGGACCCCATAAAATTTATATATTTGTGATCCTTATAACAACCGGAGTTGATATAGCGATGTCCGTCTGTCCGTCTGTCCGTCTGTGGAAATCACGATGACGGCATCAATCCGGCAGCTAGGGTACTCGTTGACATAAAACTGATTCACTAACATCCTGAGAAGTTTGCTATTTAAAATCGTCCAAATCGGTCGATTAGGGCCCGAGATTTGAATGAAGAACTAAAAAAGTCTTGAAAAAAAAATAATTTTCTATGTTGTTCTTGTCACGATCACGCCCTCAATAGTGCAGCTACAGTGATCATTTTTAGTGAGAATGATTCACCAAATTCATGGAAAGATTTCTACTTCAAAAATCATTAAAATCGGTGGAACAGGTCCAGGGAAATCTCTGAAAAATAAAAAAAAAATGAAAAACATGATATTTCTATATTGTTCTTGTTGTTATTCTAAATGTTGCATTGTTTTCATAGCTGGACTTGTTGTTTTTGTGGTCGTTATGGTAATAATATAAGAAAAACAAACCCTTTGTACATTTTTTTATCAACTCTGGTAGAAAAATTTAAAAGTTTCCATTGTTTTGGCATCATTCCTGTCATTGCCACAAGCCTGCCTGCAAAATTTCAGATCGATTGGGTCACGGGAAAGTGGTTAAAATCGATCCAAAATTTTTTCGACAAGCAGACACTACGAGTTAATATAAAGGGAGTAAAAATTCACCAACATCTAAAGCAAATAATGCTAAAATACCTAGTTGTTAATAAAAAAAACAATTGGGCAATTCACAATGGGTAATGTATCGTTGTATCTCTTGTATCGTGTATCACTTTACAATAGTGTAAAATTGTTGTTGGTAATTTTCACTGAAAAATCTGATACACGATCCAACTTCATTTGCTATGTTTAGTAAATGTTGTATATTGTATCATAACATATCAGTTCCAAGTGAATGCCAGTTTTTATGAAAAAGAAAAAACAAATACATAGAATATTATCAGCATAAATAATTATAAAATAAAATATGGCAAATAATGCAAATAACGCAAATACATCGATAAGTTTATTTATATAAAAATTAATGTTTATATTTTTAGTATGTATTTTCTCTTTCAGTACCAACCAAAACATTTAACATTTTTTTTTTTCATTATAAATTAAAATGCAAGAGGTACGTTACTAAAACTCCAGGGTATATCTCACGACCAAAAAGCAAACACTGACAAGTGTTTTCTCTTATACAAAATAGCAGAAGTGACGAAGCGATCTTTCCTCGTTGGATCGAAAATTACTAAAGAAAGCGTTTTACAATATGAAAATACAACTGAGTGTTCACAACAAATGATTGTATTGTGTATTTCAATACAACATACAATATACAACACCTGTTGTGAATTGCCCAAATGTAAATTTAGCAAAAAAATTTATGTATTAATTTATTTAAAGAGAAAAACACAAAAATAACGTTTGATGTTGTATTTTTTGTGTGTAATATTTAAATATACATACATACACATATTAAATAATACAAATAATGTACATATATTATATATATGTATGTATGTATATTCATAGTAACTGCATGTTAGAAATAAATCGGTTATTTTATTTACATAAAATTCTGCAGTATTTTGTTGTGGGGAAAATACATTTCTTTTGTATAACAGAGTGTCACTTCATTTTGCTCAGCGTGACTATGCCACAGTAGATGCCGCCATAATTTTTGTTTGTTCTAATTAGCTTTGCAATAGTTATTTCTATTTTAACATAAATGTTAATATTTTCAACTAGATATCATACAGAACAATGTTAAGAGTATACACGGGTTGGTCTTTTATTTCATACGTTTTTTCATTATTCTTTTACAAATATGAACATAAGTTTGGCATATTACCCACCAATCTCACATCACACTGCAAGTTCGAAAAACTCAATACACTCACATTTTTTTTACTAATACACACACATTTTCCGAAGTGGTCACACTAATGGTACCAAATTTTTCGTGCGAATAGTGGCAGACACTAACGATGATTAATGTTACCCTGTTATAAATTTAATGCAAATTTACTGGATTCTGTAAAATTGTAATTAAAGTTTTAACTTGTTAAATCTATTATAATGATTTATTTTTTGAAATGCGCATACAAAAACGCAAGTTTGTTAATTATAGAGCATAAATATTATTAACTATTATTAAAATAATACTAATAATAATAAATGTAAACATTTTCCCTCAAACATGTGCCTGTATAATAAACTTGGTAACTCTACTTAAAATAAAATAAGAGAGAGAAGTATACAAATTTTTTCAAGTTTACACTTCGACAACATTTTAAAAATGAGATTGCAGTCAGATGTTTGAGCATAAAATTTAATGGCGATGGATTCGACTAATTCGAACAATTTTTCGTTGATAATACGTACACAACGATTTTACAATTTCAGTGTGATGTGAGATTGGGGGGTTAACTTTTTGTTGTCTTTACAAAATAGAGTTACCGAGTTCGTCAATGAGTTTTTTGCTTACAAAACAGTTCTACATAGTTATATAGAATTATTATTCTGCTTTACCTATAAAATATCTGATTGCGATTACATCTAATTTTTAAAAATTGTTTATAATTAATAAAGCATTATTATTCACATAAATACAAAATTTCACTTTTTAAATTTTCCATTCAAATTTAAGAAAATATCAATTATAATAAAAACTGAAAATAAAATTTCCAATTATAAATTAGAAAATATTAATTGAGTTTCAGAAAATCATATCAAAACGTCGGAAATAATAATTTTAAATTTAGAAATATCTTTACATTTAAAAATGTTTACATTTAAAAAAAATATTGCCATTCAGGAGATATTAATAACTTTTCAGTACCGCGATTCAGTAACTTCTTTTAACGATAGTCGAATTGTAAAAAAAAAGAAAATTGCAAAATTATCAGTAAAATTTTGAAACGATATTCGCTATTGTTAAAGTCAGCTGTTGTTGTTATCTAAACGACAACCATTTTTGTGTTGTTTATCCAATCGATAAAAACTTAAATTTTTAGGTTGAAATGTCGTCATACATAAATAAAAATCATGAAATAGTGAAAATATTTTCTTTAATTAAAAAACTTTTTTATATAAATAAAAAAATTAAATAGCATATTCAATTCATTATTTCATTTTCAAATAAATAAACAGAAATATTAGTAAAAAAAATAAAGATATTAAACATAAACATAAAATCATCCTGTCAAACACGAAGTAATTTGTTTTTTTCTATTCTTTGTGTTTTTCGCTTATTTTGACAGAGATGCCACTCCTTTACAATTTAAATAAATAGAAAAACAGATTTGTCGATATTAATTTAAATTCAATGAATTTAAGAAAACCTCAAATGATATTTAAGAATTGCTAACATAAAAATTGTTACATAAGTAAACGTAATTTTACGAGAATGTTATTTTTTATATATAAATTTTCACAATTTTTTTTGGATGAAAATTTTAAGTTTTTCAGAAAATAAAGATAACATTAAATTATTTTATTTAAAATGTTTGGGACTTTTCGTTTTTTGCGTTTTTCATCCCTAATTTGATTATTTATTATTATAAATTTATTCTCTATGTTTTCAAAATATGGCAATATTTTAAAAAAAAGTTGAGAGAGCTTTTTTTTTTGGTTATTATTTTGTTACTCCATCCGACCTATATGGCCACAATGAAGAAATATTTGGCCAGTTAAAAGAAACTATACAGCCATCTCCAATTAGCACGATTTAATGCATATAGCCACTCTACACAACCATTACCTTTGCAATGGAGGTTAGGGCGAGCTATTTAATTAGCAAAAACTAAATTAAACGAGAAGTTATGTCATATAACCGGAAACGCATGCATATAGGTATATAACCAAAATGCATGCCGATCAGCAACCACGATGACCAAAAAGCAAACACCGAAATAAATCCGATATAATAGAAAAGAAGAAAACCAACCCAAAGAATTTGCTGAAATAATTTGGTATTAAGTTTAACAAATTGTTTACTTTTTCATTTACATTTATTATCAAGACTCAAACCGGTGTGGAGGGTATCAAAGATTCGGCACAGCCGAATTTAACACTCTTACTTGTTTTTAACTAAAATAATAATGTAAAGTTATCACAACAAAATTGTTATATTAAAGTAATATCACAATTAGACAAAGAGAAAATTGTAGAAAATAAAATATAAATATATAAAAAAAAGGACAATGCAAAACATTATTATGGAATTAATATCATAATCATAATAGAATTAAATGAAAATTGAATATAATATGTTAAATCAATTACGAAAATTTATGTATATGAAATATTGTTAACAACATTTTTTTTTTTGGCAATGACAATGGTGAAAATAAAGGAAAGACTTTTTATAAAAGAAAATAAAGACAATGAAAATAAAACAGGAAATTTATAAAAGAAGATAAACATAATAAAAGAGATAGTAAGAACGCTGGTGATGACTGACGAACTAGGACAGACGATAGAGATGGCAGCGCCTATTGGAAATGTTCACTCCAAGATCGGTGTGTGTACATCAGGAAATAATTGAAAGGAAATGACATAAAGAATATATAATAGGGGTATAAAATGAATCAATAAATTTGCGCGTTTATGACGTGGTGATAATCCATCGAAACTAGATTCGATAATGGAGAAACTACGTGCCTGATATAATAAGATACAGTGATAATTCTGCGAAATCCAGATTTCGACGTGAAGAAACTGACATCTAATATATATAGGAAATAAATGATTTGATAAACATTGTAGACAAAGGTCGCAATGAAAGATATAATGATAGCTATGATCTAGAAAATATAAATGAAATAATGAATTCGCACTATAATGGAAAAGTGACGAAGAGTATATGAGTATATATATGTTATGTAACGAACCCCGAAAGATAAGATAGAATATGAGAAAATAATGAGGGAAAATCCTCGAAAATTTTAAAGAATCAAAAGGACACACCACGCGACATAGAATAGATGACTAAAAATTTATCGTAATTTCGAAAAGAAAATAATTATTTTTAAAATAAAAGATGAAAATTGCCATGTCATTGACCACATGAAATTATACATGTTTCGATTGATGTAATTAATATGAAATCTAAATGAGAAATTTAATAGATATAAAATGAAAATTCAATCTTAGATGTAAAAGGAAACATAAAATTATATCATAATAATACTTCAAAATTATATAAACGTAAATGAAAATGTAAAATTGTATAGATTGTTAATTACTACATATAAGAGCACATAGTAAACTTACTTATTTATATTGTTAATACATAGATATAGAAATTACTTATTACATTTTTTTTATATATAATATTATATCACAAAAACAAAATTAGAATAACCACTAAGTTTAAGAGAAACAAAAATAACATTTTTATTTTAAGTAATGAAATTCATGAATTTTCTAAAACCCATAAATTTCATCTTAAGGGTAGGGGTGTGATGATGTTACACACATCTTTATTTATTTAATTTATTCATCTTTATTTGTTTATATTTTTTTGTTTATTTTTGTTTACTATATGCACATGCACATATTTATTTGTATTTATTTGTTTATATTTATTTATTTTTTGCATATCTTTTCTTTTCATTCAACACATACCACAAAGTACACCAACCTTGGGTAAAGGGTTGAATTACAAAAGAATAAATTATTGTGTAATTAAATATCACTGGAATGCAAAATGACAAATTTGTGAAAATTCAAATTGTGTCAATAACCCATGACAAATAGGAATGTCACTCAAATTTTGAGGGGAAAAATTTAAATTGATTATTGAACGTTTTCTGATTGGCTATTGACCCCACCGTTCAAAAATCAATGAATTTGTAATATGCGAATGTAAAGAAAAGAGAAGACTATTTAAATTAAGTAAAAATATTAAATTATAATGATATAAAAGACCAGCATTTTAAAATAAATAATCAATTATAATTCTGATTTGAAAGGGTTATAATTAAAACCAAACAGAGATTTTCTTTTTTTTTACTGGCATATTCTGCCAAAGGGTTTAAACATTGGCATAATCTGCCTACGTGCTATCTCTGTAAAACATTAAAAAAGTGCATCTAGCGTGCTTTGAGGAAAGCACTTGACAAAATTCCTCCTGAGATTGGTCCGGTTCTCACCCAATCTTAGTGTCCTTTTGTACACCCCTCATTACACTATATGGCGATCCTGCCCCCTCTTACACTATATAGGTTTAATTTGATACACCTTGCTTTATGCTACGGACCGTATTTTTTTTCCAAAAGTGGTCTTGCTCAAAGTCTTAGCTTTAGTTTGATATACGGACCTCAGTTTTTTTCCAAAAGTGATCTAGCTCAAAGTCTTAGCTTTAATCTGATATACGGTGCTTTATGCTACGGACCTAGGTCCGTAGGTCTGCTCAAAAATTTTGCTATAAATTTTTTGTATGGAAAACTTTTTACGTTTTTCTAAGTCTCAGCTTTGATCTGATATACGGTGTTTTATGTACGGACGTTATTTTTTTTCCCCCAAAAGTGGTCTAGCTCAAAAATTTTACCTTTTTACGTTTTTCTAAGTCTTAGCATTAATTTGATATACGGTGCATTATGCTACGGACCTTATTTTTTTGCAAAAGTGGTGTTGCTCAAAAATGTTACCATATATTTTTTGTATGGAAACCTTTTTACGTTTTTCTAAGTCTTAGCTATAACTTGATACACGGTGCTTTATGTTACCTTAGTTTTTTCCAAAAGTGGTCTTGCTCAAAAATTTTATTATAAATTTTTTGTATGGAAACCTTTTTACGTTTTTCGTAGCCTTAGCTTTAATTTGATATGCCGTGCTGTATGCTATGGACCTTTTTTTTTCCAAAAGTGGTGTTGCTCCAAACTTTTACCTTAGATTTTTTGTATGGAAATTTTTTACATTTTTCAAACTCTTAGCTTTAATTTTATATACCGTGCTTTATGCTACGGGCCTTAGCTTTTTTTCCGAAAATGGTCTTGCTCAAAAATTTTACCATAGATTTTCTGTATGGAAGCCTTATTACGTTTTTTTCATGGAAACCTTATTACGGTTTTCTAAGTCTTAGCTTTAATTTGATATACCGTGCTTTATGCTACGGACCTTAGTTTTTCTTCCAAAAGTGGTCTTGCTCAAAAATTTTACCATAGATTTTTTGTATGGAAACCTTATTACGTTTTCCTAAGTCTTAGCTTTAATTTAATATACCGTGCTTTTTGCTACGGACCTTACTTTTTTTTTCCAAAAGTGGTCTTGCTCAAAAATTTTACCATAGATTTTTTGTATGGAAACCTTTTTACGTTTTTTGTACGGAAACCTTCTTACGTTTCTCTAAATCTTAGCGTTAATTTGGTATACCGTGCTTTATGCTACGGACCTTATTTTTTTTCCAAAAGTGGTCTTGCTCAAAAATTTAACCATAGCCTTTTTGTATGGAAATCTTTTTACGATTCTCTAAATCTTAGCTTTAATTTGATATACCGCGCTTTATGCTACGGACCTTAGTTTTTTTTTTCCAAAAGTGGTCTTGCTCAAATATTTTACCATAGACTTTTTGTATGGAAACCTTTTACGTTTTTTGTATGGAAACCTTTTTACGTTTTTCTATGTTTTAGCTTTAATTTGATATTCCGTGCTTTATGCTACGGCCCATAGTTTTTTCCAAAAGTGATCTTGATCAAAAATTTTACCACAGGTTTTTTGTATGGAAACTTTTCTACGTTTTTTGTATGGGTAATTTATTACGTTTTTCTAAGTCTTAGGTTTAATTTGGTACACGGTGCTTTATGCTATGGACCTTATTTTTTCCACAAGTGGTCTTGCTCAAAGTCTTAGCTTTAATTTGATATACGGACCTTAGTTTTTTTCCAAAAGTGGTCTAGCTCAAAGTCTTAGCTTTAACCTGATATACCGTGCTTAATGCTAGGGACCTTATTTTTCTTTTCGCAAAAGTGGTCTTGCTCAAAGTCTTAGCTTTAATTTGGTATACGGTGCTTTATGCTACGGATCTTAGTTTTTTTTTTTCCAAAAGTGGTCTTGCTCAAATATTTTACCACAGGTTTTTTGTATGGAAACCTTTTTACGTTTTTTGTACGGAAACCTTTTTACGTTTTTCTACGTCTTAGCTTTAATTTGATATAACGTGCTTTATGCTACGGACCTTAGTTTTTTTTCCAAAAGTGGTCTAGCTCAAAAATTTTACCACAGATTTTTTGTATGGAAACGTTTTACGTTTTTTGTATAGACCTTATTTTTTTTTCCAAAAGTGGTCTTGCTCAAAACTTTTACCATAGATTATTTGTATGGAATCCTTTATACGTTTTTCGAAGTCTTAGCTTTAATTTGATACACGGTGCTTTATGTTACGGACCTTAGTTTTTTTCCAAAAGTGGTCTTGGTCAAAAATTTTACCATAGATTATTTGTATGGAATCCTTTTTACGTTTTTCGAAGTCTTAGCTTTAATTTGATACACGGTGCTTTATGTTACGGACCTTAGATTTTTTCCAAAAGCGGTCTTGCTCAAAAATTTTACCATAGATTTTTTGTATGGAAACCTTTTTACGTTTTTCGTAGTCTTAGCTTAAATTTGCTATGCCGTGCTTTATGCTACGGACCTTTTTTTTTCCAAAAGTGGTGTTGCTCCAAACTTTTACCTTAGTTTTTTTGTATGGAAATTTTTTACATTTTTCTAACTCTTAGCTTTAATTTTATATATCGTGCTTTATGCTAAGGGCCTTAGCTTTTTTTCCGAAAATGGTCTTGCTCAAAAATTTTACAATAGATTTTCTGTATGGAAGCCTTATTACGTTTTTTTTTATGGAAACCTTATTACGGTTTTCTAAGTCTAAGCTTTAATTTGATATACCGTGCTTTATGCTATGGACCTTAGGTTTTTTTCCAAAAGTAGTCTTGCTCCAAAAGTTTACCATAGATTTTTTGTATGGAAACCTTTTTACGTTTTCCTAAGTCTTAGCTTTAATCTGATATAACGAGCCTTAGTTTTTTATCCAGAAGGGGTCTTGCTCAAAAATTTTACCATAGATTTTTTGTATAGAAACCTTTTTACGTTTTCCCTAGTCTTAGCTTTAATTTGATACACGGTGCTTTATGTTACGGACTTTAGTTTTTTTCCAAAAGTGGTCTTGCTCAAAAATTTTACCATAATTTTTTTGTATGGAAACCGTTTTACGTTTTTTGTATGGAAACCTTATAACGTTTTTCTAAGTATTAGGTTTAATTTGATACACCTTGCTTTATGCTACGGACCTTATTTTTTTCCAAAAGTGGTCTTGCTCAAAGTCTTAGCTTTAGTTTGATATACGGACCTCAGTTTTTTTCCAAAACTGATCTAGCTCAAAGTCTTAGCTTTAATCTGATATACGGTGCTTTATGCTACGGACCTAGGTCTTTTTTCAAAAAGTGGTCTTGCTCAAAAATTTTACCATAAATTTTTTGTATGGAAACCTTTTTACGTTTTTTGTATGGAAACCTTATAAAGTTTTTCTAAGTATTAGGTTTAACTTGATACACCTTGCTTTATGCTACGGACCGTATTTTTTTTTCCAAAAGTGGTCTTGCTCAAAGTCTTAGCTTTAGTTTGATATACGGACCTCAGTTTTTTTCCATAAGTGATCTAGCTCAAAGTCTTAGCTTTAATCTGATATACGGTGCTTTATGCTACGGACCTAGGTCTTTTTTCCAAAAGTGGTCTGCTCAAAAATTTTGCTATAAATTTTTTGTATGGAAAACTTTTTACGTTTTTCTAAGTCTCAGCTTTGATCTGATATACGGTGTTTTATGTACGGACGTTATTTTTTTTCCCCCAAAAGTGGTCTAGCTCAAAAATTTTACCTTTTTACGTTTTTCTTAGTCTTAGCATTAATTTGATATACGGTGCATTATGCTACGGACCTTATTTTTTTGCAAAAGTGGTGTTGCTCAAAAATGTTACCATATATTTTTTGTATGGAAACCTTTTTACGTTTTTCTAAGTCTTAGCTATAACTTGATACACGGTGCTTTATATTACGGACCTTAGTTTTTTTCCAAAAGTGGTCTTGCTCAAAAATTTTATTATAAATTTTTTGTATGGAAAGCTTTTTACGTTTTTCGTAGTCTTAGCTTTAATTTGATATGCCGTGCTTTATGCTACGGACCTTTTTTTTCCAAAAGTGGTGTTGCTCCAAACTTTTACCTTAGTTTTTTTGTATGGAAATTTTTTACATTGGTCTAACTCTTAGCTTTAATTTTATATACCGTGCTTTATGCTACGGGCCTAAGCTTTTTTTCCGAATATGGTCTTGCTCAAAAATTTTTCATAGATTTTCTGTATGGAAGCCTTATTACGTTTTTTTTATGGAAACCTTATTACGGTTTTCTAAGTCTTAGCTTTAATTTGATATATCGTGCTTTATGCTATGGACCTTAGGTTTTTTTTTTCCAAAAGTAGTCTTGCTCCAAAATTTTACCATAGATTTTTTGTATGGAAACCTTTTTACGTTTTCCTAAGTCTTAGCTTTAATTTGATATAACGTGCTTTATGCTACGAGCCTTAGTTTTTTATCCAGAAGGGGTCTTGCTCAAAAATTTTACCATAGATTTTTTGTATGGAAACCTTTTAACGTTTTCTCTAGTCTTAGCTTTAATTTGATACTAGGTGCTTTATGTTACGGACTTTAGTTTTTTTCCAAAAGTGGTCTTGCTCAAAAATTTTACCATAAATTTTCTGTATGGAAACCTTTTTGCGTTTTTTGTATGGAAAACTTATAACGTTTTTCTAAGTATTAGGTTTAATTTGATACACCTTGCTTTATGCTACGGACCTTATTTTTTTCCAAAAATGGTCTTGCTCAAAGTCTTAGCTTTAGTTTGATATACGGACCTCAGTTTTTTTCCAAAAGTGATCTAGCTCAAAGTCTTAGCTTTAATCTGATATACGGTGCTTTATGCTACGGACCTAGGTCTTTTTTCCAAAAGTGGTCTGCTCAAAAATTTTGCTATAAATTTTTGTGTATGGAAAACTTTTTACATTTTTCTAAGTCTCAGCTTTGATCTGATATACATTGTTTTATGTACGGACGTTATTTTTTTTCCCCCAAAAGTGGTCTAGCTCAAAAATTTTACCTTTTTACGTTTTTCTAAGTCTTAGCATTAATTTGATATACGGTGCATTATGCTACGGACCTTATTTTTTGCAAAAGTGGTGTTGCTCAAAAATGTTACCATATATTTTTTGTATGGAAAAAATTTTACGTTTTTCTAAGTCTTAGCTATAACTTGATGTACTGTGCTTTATGCTATGGACATTATTTTTTTCCAAAAGTGGTCTTGCTCAAAAATTTTATTATAAAGTTTTTGTATGGAAACCTTTTTACGTTTTTTGTATGGACCTTAGTTATTTTTCCAAAAGTGTTCATGCTCAGAAATTTTACCATAGATTTTTTGTATGGAAACCTTTTTACGTTTTTCTACGTCTTAGCTTTAATTTGATATAACGTGCTTTATGCTACGGTCCTCAGTTTTTTTTCCAAAAGTGGTCGTGCTAAAAGTCTTAGCTTTAATTTGATATACGGTGCTTTATGCTACGGACCTTAGTTTTTTTTCAAAAGTGTTCTTGCTCAGAAATTTTACCATAGATTTTTTGTATGGAAACCTTTATACGTTTTTCTAAGCCTTAGCTTTAATTTGATATACGGTGCTTTATGCTACTGACCTTATCTTTTTCCAAAAGTGGTCTTGCTCAAAAATCTAACCATACCATTTTTGTATGGAAACCTTTATACGTTTTTCTAAGTCTTAGCTCTAATTTGATATACGGTGCTTAATGCAACGGAACTTATTTTTTTCCAAAAGTGTTCTTGCTCAGAAATTTTACCATAGATTTTTTGTATGGAAACCTTTATACGTTTTTCTTAGTCTTAGCTTTAATTTGATATACGGCGCTTTATGCTACGGACCTTATTTTTTTTCCAAAAGTGGTCTTGCTCAAAAATTTTACCACAGCCTTTTTGTGTGGAAACCTTTATACATTTTTCCAAGTCTTAGCTTTAATTTGATATGCCGTGCTTTATCCTACGGCCACAAGTTCTTTTTTCCAAAAGTGGTCTTGCTCAAAAATTTTACCATAGATTTTTTTTATGGAAACCTTATTACGTTTTCCTAAGTCTTAGCTTAATTTGATATACCGTGCTTTTTGCTACGGACCTTACTTTTTTTTCCAAAAGTGGTCTTGCTAAAAAATTTTACCAACCTTTTTACGTTTTTTGTATGGAAAACTTCTTACGTTGCTCTAAATCTTAGCTTTATTTTGGTATACCGCGCTTTTTGCTACGGACCTTAGTTTTTTTCCAAAAGTGGTCTTGCTCAAATATTTTACCATAGTTTTTTTGTATGGAAACCTTTTTACGTTTTTTGTATGGAAACCTCTTTACATTTTTCTAAGTCTTAGGTTTAATTTGATACACGGTGCTTTATGATACGGACTTTATTTTTTTCCAAAACTGGTCTTGCTCAAAAATTTTACCATAGCCTTTTTGTATGGAAACCTTATTACGTTTTTCTAAGTCTTAGCTATAATTTGATATACGGTACTTAATGCTACGGACCTTATTTTTTTCCAAAAGTGGTCTTGCTCAAAAATTTTACCATAGGCTTTTTGTATGGAAACTTTTTACGATTCTCTAAACCTTAGTTTTAATTTGATATACCGCGCTATATGCTACGGACCTTATTTTTTCCAAAAGTGGTTTTGCGCAAAAATTTAACCATAGCCTTTTTGTATGGAAACCTTTTTACGATTCTCTAAATCTTAGTTTTAATTTGATATACCGCGCTTTATGCTACGGACCTTAGTTTTTTCCAAAAGTGGTCTTGCTCAAATATTTTACCATAGACTTTTTGTATGGAAACCTTTTACGTTTTTTGTATGGAAACCTTTTTACGTTTTTCTATGTTTTAGCGTTAATTTGATATTCCGTGCTTTACGCTACGGCCCATAGTTTTTTCCAAAAGTGATCTTGATCAAACATTTTACCACAGGTTTTTTGTATGGAAACTTTTCTACGTTTTTTGTATGGGTAATTTATTACGTTTTTCTAAGTCTTAGGTTTAATTTGGTACACGGTGCTTTATGCTATGGACCTTATTTTTTCCACGAGTGGTCTTGCTCAAAGTCTTAGCTTTAATTTGATATACGGACCTTAGTTTTTTTCCAAAAGTGGTCTAGCTCAAAGTCTTAGCTTTAACCTGATATACCGTGCTTAATGCTAGGGACCTTAGTTTTTTTTTCGCAAAAGTGGTCTTGCTCAAAGTCTTAGCTTTAATTTGGTATACGGTGCTTTATGCTACGGACCTTAGTTTTTTTCCAAAAGTGGTCTTGCTCAAATATTTTACCACAGGTTTTTTGTATGGAAACCTTTTTACGTTTTTTGTACGGAATCCTTTTTACGTTTTTCTACGTCTTAGGTTTAATTTGATATAACGTGCTTTATGCTACGGACCTTAGTTTTTTTTCCAAAAGTGGTCTTGCTCAAAGTCTTAGCTTTAATTTGATATACGGTGCATTATGTTATGGTCCTTAGTTTTTTTTTTTTCCAAAAGTGGTCGTGCTCAAAGTCTTAGCTTTAATTTGATATACAGTGCTTTATGCTACGGACCTTAGTTTTTTTTCCAAAAGTGGTCTTGCTCAAAAATTTTACCATAGCCTTTTTGTATGGAAACCTTTTTACGTTTGTCTATGTCTTAGCTTTAATTTGATAAACGGTGCTATATGCTACGGACCTTATTTTTTTCCAAAAGTGTTCTTGTCCAGAAATTTTACCATAGATTTTTTGTATGGAAACCTTTATACGTTTTTCTAAGTCTTAGCTTTAATTTGATATAGCGTGCTTTTTGCTATGGACCTTAGTGTTTTTTTTTTTCCAAAAGTGGTCTTGCTCAAAAATTTTACCATAAATTTTTTGTATGGAAACCTTTTTACGTTTTTTGTATGGAAACCTTATTACGTTTTTCTAAGTCTTAGCTTTAATTTGATACACGGTGCTTTATGCTATGGTCTTGCTCAAAAATTTTACCACAGGTTTTTTGTACGGAAATTTTTATACGTTTTTCTAAGTCTTAGCTTTAATTTGATATACCGCGCTTTTTGCTATGGACCTTAGTGCTTTTTTCCAAAAGTGGTCTTGCTCAAAAATATTACCATAGATTTTTCGTATGGAAACCTTTTTACATTTTTTGTATGGAAGTATTATTACGTTTTTCTAAGTCTTAGCTTTAATTTGATACACGGTGCTTTATGCTACGGCCCTTAATTTTTTTCCAAAAGTGGTCTTGCCCAAAAATTTTGCCATAGATTTTTTGTATGGAAATCTTTTTAAGTTTTTTGTATGGAAACCTTTTTACGTTTTTCTAAGTCTTAGCTTTAATTTGATATACAGTGCTTTATGCTACGGCACTTAGTTTTTTTTTCCAAAAGTGGTCTTGCTCAAAAATTTTACAACAGGTTTTTTGTATGGAAACCTTTTTAAGTTTTTTGTATGGATAACTTATTATGTTTTTCTAAGCCTTATGTTTAATTTGATACACGGTGCTTAATGCTACGGACCTTATTTTTTCCACAAGTGTTCTTGCTCAAAGTCTTAGCTTTAATTTGATATACGGACCTTAGTTTTTTTGGAAAAGTGTCTTGCTCAAAGTCTTAGCTTTAATTTGATATACGGTGCTTTATGATACGGACCTTAGTTTTTTTCCAAAAGTGGTCTTACTCAAAAATTTTACCAAAAATTGTTTGTATGGAAACGTTTTTACGTTTCTCTAATTCTTACTTTAACCTGATATACGGTGCTTTGTGGTACGGACCTTATTTTTTTTTCCAAAAGTAGCATTGCTCAAAGCCTTAGTTTTAATTTGATATACTGTGCTTTTTGCAACGGACCTTAGTTTTTTTCCAAAAGTGGTCTTGCTCAAAGTCTTAGCTTTAATTTGATATACGGTGCATTATGCTATGGACCTTAGTTTTTTTCCAAAAGTTGTCTTGCGCAAAAATTTTAACATAGACTTTTT
This sequence comes from Cordilura impudica, assembly GCA_963682025.1. NCBI lineage: Eukaryota > Metazoa > Arthropoda > Insecta > Diptera > Scathophagidae > Cordilura > Cordilura impudica. The sequence goes on along the minus strand of OY821522.1, from coordinate 33,663,737 downwards.
ATATGGAAACCTTTTTACGATTCCCTAAATCTTAGCTTTAATTTGATGTACCGCGCTTTATGCTACGGACCTTAGTTTTTTTCCAAAAGTGGTTTTGCTCAAATATTTTACCATAGATTTTTTGTATGGAAACCTTTTTACGTTTTCCTAAATTTTAGCTTTAATTTGATATTCCGTGCTTTATGCTACGGCCCATAGTTTTTTTTTCCAAAAGTGTTCTTGCTCAAAAATTTTAACACAGGTTGTTTGTATTGAAACCTTTTTACGTTTTTTGTATGGACCATAGTTATTTTTCCAAAAGTGGTGTTGCTCAAAAATTTTACCATAGATTTTTTGTATGGAAACCTTTTTACGTTTTTCTACGTCTTAGCTTTAATTTGATATAAACGTGCTTTATGCTACGGACCTTAGTTTTTTTCCAAAAGTGGTCTTGCTCAAAAATTTTACCATAGCCTTTTTGTATGGAAACCTTCTTACGTTTTTCTATGTCTTAGCTTTAATTTGATATACGGTACTATATGCTACAGACTTTATTTTTTTCCAAAAGTGTTCTGGTCCAGAAATTTTACCATAGATTTTTTGTATGGAAACCTTTATACGTTTTTCTAAGTCTTAGCTTTAGTTTGATATACAGTGCTTTATGCTACGGACATTAGTTTTTTTTCCAAAAGTGGTCTTGCTCAAAAATTTTACCATAGCTTTTTTGTATGGAAACCTTTTTACGTTTTTCTATGTCTTAGCTTTAATTTGATATACGGTGCTATATGCTACGGACTTTATTTTTTTCCAAAAGTGTTCTTGTCCAGAAATTTTACCATAGATTTTTTGTATGGAAACCTTTATACGTTTTTCTAAGTCTTAGCTTTAATTTGATATACGGTGCTTTAGGCTACGGACCTTATTTTTTTCCAAGACTGTTCTTGCTCAGAAATTTTACCATAGATTTTTTGTATGGAAACCTTTATACGTTTTTCTAAGTCTTAGCTTTAATTTGATATACCGTGCATTTTGCTACGGACCTTAGTGTTTTTTTCCAAAAGAGGTCTTGCTCAAAAATTTTACCATAGATTTTTTTTATGGAAACCTTTTTACGTTTTTTGTATGGAAACCTTATTACGTTTTTCTAAGTCTTAGCTTTAATTTGATACACGGTGCTTTATGCTACGGCCCTTAGTTTTTTTCCATAAGTGGTCTTGCTCAAAAATTTTAACACAGGTTTTTTGTATGGAAACCTTTATACGTTTTTCTAAGTCATAGCTTTAATTTGATATACCACGCTTTTTGCTATGGACCTTAGTGATTTTTTCCAAAAGTGGTCTTGCTCAAAAATTTTACCATAGATTTTTTGTATGGAAACCTTTTTACGTTTTTTGTATGGAAATCTTATTACGTTTTTCTAAGTCTTAGCTTTAATTTGATACACGGTGCTTTATGCTACGGCCCTTAGTTTTTTTCCAAAAGTGGTCTTGCTCAAAAATTTTACCACAGGTTTTTTGTATGGAAACCTTTTTACGTTTCTCTAAATCTTAGCTTTAATTTGATATACCGTGCTTTATGCTACGGACCTTAGTTTTTTTTCAAAAGTGGTCTTGCTCAAATATATTACCATAGATTTTTTGTATGGAAACCTTTTTACGTTTATTGTATGGAAACCTTCTTACGTTTTTCTAAGTTTTAGCTTTAATTTGAGATACAGTGCTTTATGCTGCGGCCCTTAGTTTTTTTTCCAAATGTGGTCTTGCCCAAAAATTTTGCCATAGATTTTTTGTATGGAAATCTTTTTACGTTTTTTGTATGGAAACCTTTTTACGTTTTTCTATGTCTTAGCTTTAATTTGATAAACGGTGCTATATGCTACGGACCTTATTTTTTTCCAAAAGTGTTCTTGTCCAGAAATTTTACCATAGATTTTTTGCATGGAAACCTTTATACGTTTTTCTAAGTCTTAGCTTTAATTTGATATAGCGTGCTTTTTGCTACGGACCTTAGTGTTTTTTTTTCCAAAAGTGGTCTTGCTCAAAAATTTTACCATAGATTTTTTGTATGGAAACCTTTTTACGTTTTTTGTATGGAAACCTTATTACGTTTTTCTAAGTCTTAGCTTTAATTTGATACACGGTGCTTTATGCTATGGTCTAGCTCAAATATTTTACCACAGGTTTTTTGTATGGAAACCTTTTTACGTTTTTCTAAGTCTTAGCTTTAATTTGATATACAGTGCTTTATGCTACGGCACTTAGTTTTTTTTCCAAAAGTGGTCTTGCTCAAAAATTTTACAACAGGTTTTTTGTATGGAAACCTTTTTAAGTTTTTTGTATGGATAAGTTATTATGTTTTTCTAAGTCTTATGTTTAATTTGATACACGGTGCTTAATGCTACGGACCTTATTTTTTCCACAAGTGGTCTTGCTCAAAGTCTTAGCTTTAATTTGATATACGGACCTTAGTTTTTTTCCAAAAGTCTCTTGCTCAAAGTCTTAGCTTTAATTTGATATACGGTGCTTTATGATACGGACCTTAGTTTTTTCCAAAAGTGGTCTTACTCAAAAATTTTACCAAAAATTGTTTACGTTTCTCTAATTCTTACTTTAACCTGATATACGGTGCTTTGTGGTACGGACCTTATTTTTTTTTTCCAAATGTAGCTTTGCTCAAAGCCTTAGTTTTAATTTGATATACTGTGCTTTTTGCAACGGACCTTAGTTTTTTTCCAAAAGTGGTCTTGCTCAAAGTCTTAGCTTTAATTTGAAATACGGTGCATTATGCTATGGACCTTGGTTTTTTTTCCAAAAGTTGTCTTGCGCAAAAATTTTAACATAAACTTTTTGTATGGAAACCTTTTTACGATTCCCTAAATCGTAGCTTTAATTTGATATACCGCGCTTTATGCTACGGACCTTAGTTTTTTTCCAAAAGTGGTTTTGCTCAAATATTTTACCATAGATTTTTTGTATGGAAACCTTTTTACGTTTTCCTAAGTTTTAGCTTTAATTTGATATTCCGTGCTTTATGCTACGGCCCATAGTTTTTTTTTTCCAAAAGTGTTCTTGCTCAAAAATTTTAACACAGCTTGTTTGTATGGAAACCTTTTTACGTTTTTTGTATGGACCATAGTTATTTTTCCAAAAGTGGTGTTGCTCAAAAATTTTACCATAGATTTTTTGTATGGAAACCTTTTTACATTTTTCTACGTCTTAGCTTTAATTTGATATAACGTGCTTTATGCTACGGACCTTAGTTTTTTTTCCAAAAGGGGTCTTGCTCAAATATTTTACCACAGGTTTTTTGTATGGAAACCTTTTTACGTTCTTTGTACGGAAACCTTTTTACGTTTCTCTACATCTTAGCTTTAATTTGATATAACGTGCTTTATGCTACGGACCTTAGTTTTTTTTCCAAAAGTGGTCTTGCTCAAAAATTTTACCATAGCCTTTTTGTGTGGAAACCTTTTTACGTTTTTCTATGTCTTAGCTTTAATTTGATATACGGTGCTATATGCTACAGACTTTATTTTTTTCCAAAAGTGTTCTTGTCCAGAAATTTTACCATAGATTTTTTGTATGGAAACCTTTATACGTTTTTCTAAGTCTTAGCTTTTATTTGATAAACAGTGCTTTATGCTACGGACCTTAGTTATACCCTATACCACTATGTGGTTTGGGTATAATGACTTTGTGCTGCTGTTTGTAACAACCAAAAATATTTGACCTAGACCCATCTTTAATTATACCGATCGAATCAGAATCACTTTCTGAGTTGATTTAACAATGTCCGTCCGTCCGTCCGTCCGTCTGTGTGTCCATGTAAAGCTTGTAATCAAACTGCAGGTCGCAAATATGAATATATTTTGACGAAATTTGGTATATAAGCTTTTATCGGCCATGGGATGAACGCTATTGAAATTGGTGAGAATCGGTCCATGTTCAGACCTAGCCCCCATACAAATTACCCATATGAAATCGACATAAATTGCCATTAGATCCAAATTGTCATATAGATCTTACTCAAATTGGGTTTGTATGCGTTCATTACATCCATTAATGAGTAGTCCAAAAATGATCCCTTTGACCCCATATAGAGCTGTTTCCCGATCTTCACTTAAATCTATTAAAAAACAAAAATATTGCACTGATTCTTCTCAAATTTTGTTTGTATATATTTTTGCAAAATACAAGAGACTTTACCAAACATGATCAGGATCGGTCCATTTTTGGACCAAGTCCTTATATAGATATAGCATCCGATATGAACTTTTTCATATCTGAAGCCAAAAAAAATTAATAAAAATCCCACTCAAATTTGGTTTTTGCTTATTTTCTATGTCCAGTTAGTTGGGCCTAAGAGATAGGGTCTCTAAACGCATGGTATAGGGTATCGTATAGTCGGTCTAGACTGACTATAATTTTCTTACTTTTTTTTTTTTTCCAAAAGTGGTCTTGCTCAAAAATTTTACCATAGCTTTTTTGTATGGAAACCTTTTTACGTTTTTCTATGTCTTAGCTTTAATTTGATATACGGTGCTATATGCTACGGACTTTATTTTTTCCCAAAAGTGTTCTTGTCCAGAAATTTTACCACTGATTTTTTGTATGGAAACCTTTATACGTTTTTCTCAGTCTTAGCTTTAATTTGATATACGGTGCTTTAGGCTACGGCCCTTATTTTTTCCCAAGACTGTTCTTGCTCAGAAATTTTACCATAGATTTTTTGTATGGAAACCTTTATACGTTTTTCTAAGTCTTAGCTTTAATTTGATATACCGTGCATTTTGCTATGGACCTTAGTGTTTTTTTCCAAAAGAGGTCTTGCTCAAAAATTTTACCATAGATTTTTTTTATGGAAACCTTTTTACGTTTTTTGTATGGAAACCTTATTACGTTTTTCTAAGTCTTAGCTTTAATTTGATATACGGTGCTTTAGGCTACGGCCCTTATTTTTTCCCAAGACTGTTCTTGCTCAGAAATTTTACCATAGATTTTTTGTATGGAAACCTTTATGCGTTTTTCTAAGTCTTAGCTTTAATTTGATATACCGTGCATTTTGCTATGGACCTTAGCGTTTTTTTCCAAAAGAGGTCTTGCTCAAAAATTTTACCATAGATTTTTTTTATGGAAACCTTTTTACGTTTTTTGTATGGAAACCTTTATACGTTTTTCTAAGTCTTAGCTTTAATTTGATATACGGTGCTTTAGGCTACGGCCCTTATTTTTTCCCAAGACTGTTCTCGCTCAGAAATTTTGCCATAGGTTTTTTGTATGGAAACCTTTTTAAGTTTTTTGTATGGAAAATTTATAACGTTTTTCTAAGTCTTATGTTTAATTTGAAACACGGTGCTTAATGCTACGGACCTTATTTTTTTCACAAGTGTTCTTGCTCAAAGTCTTAGCTTTAATTTGATATACGGACCTTAGTTTTTTTCCAAAAGTGTCTTGCTCAAAGTCTTAGCTTTAATTTGATATACGGTGCTTTATGATAAGGACCTTAGTTTTTTTCCAAAAGTGGTCTTGCTCAAAAATTTTACCAAAAATTGTTTGTATGGAAACCTTTTTAGGTTTCTCTAAATCTTACTTTAACCTGATATACGGTGCTTTGTGGTACGGACCTTATTTTTTTTTCCAAAAGTGGTCTTGCTCAAAGTCGTAGCTTTAATTTGATATACGGTGCATTATGCTACGGACCTTAGTTTTTTTTCCAAAAGTTGTCTTGCGCAAAAATTTTACCATAGACTTTTTGTATGGAAACCGGACCTTATTTTTTTCCAAAAGTGGTCTTGCTCAAAAATTTAACCATAACCTTTTTGTATGGAAACTTTTTACGATTCTCTAAATCTTAACTTTAATTTGATATACCGCGCTTTATGCTACGGACCTTAGTTTTTTTTCCAAAAGTGGTCTTGCTCAAATATTTTACCATAGATTTTTTGTATGGAAACTTTTTTACGTTTTCCCAAGTTTTAGCTTTAATTTGATATTCCGTGCTTTATGCTACGGCCCATAGTTTTTTTCCAAAAGTGTTCTTGCTCAAAAATTTTAACACAGGTTTTTTGTATGGAAACCTTTTTACGTTTTTTGTATGTACCTTAGTTATTTTTCCAAAAGTGGTGTTGCTCAAAAATTTTACCACAGATTTTTTGTATGGAAACCTTTTACTGTTTTTCTACGTCTTAGATTTAATTTGATATAACGTGCTTTATGCTACGGACCTTAGTTTTTTTTTTTCCAAAAGTGGTCTTGCTCAAAAATATTACCATAGCCTTTTTGTATGGAAACCTTTATACGTTTTTCTAAGTCTTAGCTTTAATGTGATATACCGTGCTTTTTGCTACGGACCTTAGTGTTTTTTTCCAAAAGTGGTCTTGCTCAAAAATTTTACCATAGATTTTTTGTATGGAAACCTTTTTACGTTTTTTGTATGGAAACCTTATTACGTTTTTCTAAGTCTTAGCTTTAATGTGATACACGGTGATTTATGCTACGGACCTTAGTTTTTTTCCAAAAGTGGTCTTGCTCAAAAATTTTACCATAGACTTTTTGTACGGAAACCTTTTTACGATTCTCAAAATCTTAGCTTTAATTTGATATACCGCGCTTTATGCTACGGACCTGATTTTTTTCCAAACGTGGTCTTGCTCAAAAATTTAACCATAGCCTTTTTATATGGAAACCTTTTTACTATTCTCTAAATCTTAGATTTAATTTGATATACCACGCTTTATGCTACGGACCTTATTTTTTCCAAAAGTGGCCTTGCTCAAAAATTTTACCATAAATTTTTTGTATGGAACCCTTTTTGCGTTTTTTCTAAGTCTTAGCTTTAATTTGATATACGGTGCTTTATGCTACGGACCATATTTTTTTTCCAAAAGTTGTCTTGCTCAAAAATTATACCATAGATTTTTTGTATGGAAACCTTTTTACGTTTTCCTAAGTCTAAGTTTTAATTTGATATGCCGTGCTTTATGTAACGTACCTTAGTTTTTTTTCCAAAAGTGGTCTTGCTCAAAAATTTTATGGAAACCTTTTAACGTTTTTCTAGGTCTTAGCTTTAATTTGATATACGGTGCTTTAAGCATCGGATCTTATTTTTTTCCAAAAGTGGTCTTGCTCAAAGTCTCAGCTTTAATTTGATAGTCCGTGCTTTATGCTACGGACCTTATTTTTTTCCAAAAGTGGTCTTGCTCAAAAATTTTACCATAGATTTTTTGTATGGAAACCTTTTTACGTTTTTCTAAGTCTTGGCTTTAATTTGATATACGTTGCTTCTTGCTACGGACTTCACTTTTTTCCAAAAGTGGTCTTGCTCAAAGTCTTAGCTTTAGTTTTATATACGGTGCTTTATGCTACGGACCTGAGTTTTTTTTCTCCAAAAGTGGTCCTGAATCAAAGTCTTAGCTTTAATTTGATATACGGTACTTTATGATACGAACCTTAGTTTTTTTTTTCCAAAAGTGGTCTTGCTCAAAGTCTTAGCTTTAATTTTATATACGGTGCTTTATGCTACGGACCTTAGTTTTTTTTCCAAAAGTGGTCTTGCTCAAAAATTTTACCATAGTTTTATGTATGGAAACTTCTTTACATTTTAATAAGTCTTAGTTTTAATTTGATATGCGGTTGCTTATGCTACGGACCTTAGTTTTTTTTTCCCAAAAGTGGTCTTGCTCAAAAATTTTACCATAGATTTTTTGTATGGAAACCTTTTTACGATTTTCTAAGTCGTAGCTTTAATTTGATATACGGTGCTTTTTGCTACGGACCTTAGTTTTTATACCCTCCACTCCAGTGTGCAGAGGGTATATATAAGTTTGTCATTTCGTTTGTAATAATTAGAAAAAAAATTTTGGATCCCATAAAATATATATATATTTGTGATCCTTATAATAGCCGGAGTTGATATAGTGATGTCCGTCTGTCCGTCTGTGGAAATCACGATGACCGCATCAATCGGGTGCTGGTTGACATAAAAAATGATTCACTAACATCCTGAAAAGTTTGCCATTAAAAATCGTCCAAATCGGTCGATCAGGGCCCGAGATTTGAATGAAGAACTAAAAAAAGTCTTGAAAAAATATAATTTTCTATGTTGTTCTTGTCACGATCACGCCCTGAATAGTGCAGCTACAGTGATCATTTTTAGTTCGAATGATTCACCAAATTCATGGGAAGGTTTCTCTTTCAAAAATCATTAAAATCGGTGGAACAGGTCCAGGGAAATCTTTGAAAAAGTAAAAAAAAATTAATAATATGATGTTTCTATATTGTTCTTGTTGTTATTCTAAATGTTGTGTTGTTGTCACAGCTGGACTTGTTGTTTTTGTGGTTGTTGGGGTAATAATATAATAAAAACTAACCCTTTATACATTTTTTTATTAACCTACCAGAGTTAAAAAATTTAAAAGTTTCCATTGTTTTGGCATCACTCTAAAAATATGTTAGATCATTTCTGTTGTTGCCACGAGCCTGTCTGCAAAATTTCAGAGCGAACGTCTCACGGGTAATTGGTTAAAATCGATGCAAAATTTTTTCGACAAGCAGACACTACGAGTTAATTTAATTTATATAGAATTATTATTCTGCTTTACCTACAAAATATTTGATTGCGATTACATCTAATTTTTAAATTTTGTTTATAATTACTAAAGCATTATTATTCACATATATACAAAATTGCACTTTTTAATTTTTCCATTCAAATTTAAGAAAATATCAATTCTAAAAACTGGAATTAAAAATTTCCAATTATAAGTTACAATTAATTGAATTTCAGAAAATCATATCAAAACGTCGGAAATTATAATTTTAAATTTAAAAGACATCAATTGCATCTTTAATATATAAATTTTATTCGTTAAACACAAATTGAAATTCCAAAAAAAAACACCAAATACCTATGTTTACATTTAAAAAAATTTTACATTTAAAAAAAAATATTGACATTCAGGAGAAATTAATAGCTTTTCAGTATTGCGATTCAGTAACTTCTTTTAACGATAGTCGAATCGTTAAAAAAAGAATATTGTAAAATTATCAGTAAAATTTTTAAACGATATTCGCTATTGTTAAATTCAGCTGTTGTTGTTATCTAAACGACAACCATTTTTGTGTTGTTTATTCAATCAATAAAAACTTAAATTTTTAGGTTGAAATGTCGTCATACATAAATAAAAATCATAAAATAGTGAAAATATTTTGCTTTAATTAAAAAACTTTTTTATATAAATAAAAAAATTAAATAGCATATTCAATTCATTACTTCATTTTCAAATAAATACACAGAAATATTAGTAAAAAAAATAAAGATATTAAACATAAACATAAAATCATCCTGTCAATAACGAAGTAATTTGTTTTTTTCTATTCTTCTTTGTGTTTTTCGCTTATTTTGACAGAGATGCCACTCATTTACAATTTAAATAAATAGAAAAATAGATTTGTCGACTGTCGTTAAGATGTATGTACTTAGTGAATCACTTAATCCTTAGTGCAAACAACAATAGCTGTCGATATATTTTGCGATTGTCGGATCGTTGAAATTTACAGAATCACACTACAGAAAACATTAATTTAAATTCAATCAATTTTAGAAAACCTCAAATGATATTTAAGAATTGCGAACATAACAACTGTTACATAAATAAAAGCAATTTGATGAGAATGTTATTTTTTATATATAAATTTTCACAATTTTTTTTGGATGAAAATTTGAAGTTTTTCAGAAAATAAAGAGAACAAATTAATTTAATTCAAATGTTTGGGACATTTGGTTTTTTGCGTTTGGCATCCCTAATTTGAATATTTATTATTATAAATTTATTCTCTATGTTTTCCAAATATGGCAATATTTTAATAAAAAAATTGAGAGAGTTTTTTTTGGTTATTATTTTGTTACTCCATCCGCCCTACATGGCCGCAATGAAGAAATATTTGGCCAGTTAAAAGAAACTATACAGCCATCTCCAATTAGCACGATTTGGTGCATATAGCCACCCTACACAACCATTACCTTTGCAGTGGAGGTTAGAGCGAGCTATTTAATTACCAAAAACTAAATTAAACGAGAAGTTATGTCCTATAACCGGAAACGCATGCATATAGGTATATAACCTAAATGCATGCCCATCAGCAACCACGATGACCAAAAAACAAACACCGAAATACATCTGAAATAATAGAAAAGACGAAAACCAACCCACAGAATTTGCTGAAATAATTTGGTATTAAGTTTACCAAATTGTTTACTTTTTCATTTACATTTATTATCAAGACTCAAACCGAGGTGGAGGGTATCAAAGATTCGGCACAGCCGAATTTAACACTCTTACTTGTTTTTTTTCCAAAAGTGGTCTTGCTCAAAGTCTTAGCTTTAATTTGATTTACGGTGCTTTATGCTACGGACCTTAGTTTTTTCCAAAAGTGGTCTTGCTCAAAAATGTTACCATAAATTTTTTGTATGGAAACCTTTTTACGTTTTTCTATATCTTAGCTTTAATTTGATATACGGTGCTTTATGCTACGGACCTTAGTTTTTTTTTCCAAAAGTGGTCTTGCTCAAAGTCTTAGCTTTAATTTGATATACGGTGCTTTATGCTACGGACTTTAGTTTTTCTCCAAATTTGTCTTGCTCAAAGTCTTAGCTTTAATTTGATATACGGTGCTTTATGCTATGGACCTTAGTTTTTTTTTCCAAAATTGGTTTTGCTCAAAAATTTTACCATAGTTTTTTGTATGGAAACCTTTTTACGTTTTCCTAAGTCTTAGCTTTAATTTGATATGCGGTGCTTTATGCTACGGAGCTTATTTTTTCCAAAAGCGGTCTTGCTAAAAAATTTACCACAGATTTTTTGTATGGAAACCTTTTTACGTTTTTCTAAGTCTTAGCTTTAATTTGATATACGGTGCTTTATGCTATGGACCTTAGTTTTTTTTCCAAAAGTGGTCTTGCTCAAGGTCTTAGCTTTAAATTGATATGCGGTGCTTTATGCTACGGACCTTATTTTTTCCAAAAGTGGCCTTGCTCAAAAATTTTACCATAAATTTTTTGTATGGAACCCTTTTACGTTTTTTCTAAGTCTTAGCTTTAATTTGATATACGGTGCTTTATGCTACGGACCATATTTTTTTCCAAAAGTTGTCTTGCTCAAAAATTATACCATAGATTTTTTGTATGGAAACCTTTTTACGTTTTCCTAAGTCTAAGTTTTAATTTGATATGCCGTGCTTTATGTAACGTACCTTAGTTTTTTTCCAAAAGTGGTCTTGCTCAAAAATGTTACCATAGATTTTTTGTGTGGAAACCTTTTTACGTTTTCCTAAGTCTTAGCTTTAATTTGATATACCGTGCTTTATGTTACGTACCTTAGTTTTTTCCAAAAGTGGTATTGATCAAAAATTTTACCATAAATTTTTTTCTATGGGAACCTTTTTACGTTTCTGTATGGAAACCTGTTTACGTCTTTCTAAAACTTACCTTTAATTTGATATACCGTGCTATATACTACGGACATTTTTTTTTCCAAAAGTGGTCTTGCTCAAAGTCTTAGCTTTAATTTGATATACGGTGCTTTATGCTACGGACCTTAGTTTATTTTTCCAATGTTGTCTTGCTCAAAGTCTTAGCTTTAATTTGATATACGGTGTTTTAGGCTATGGACCTTAGTTTTTTTTCCAAAAGTGGTCTTGCTCAAAAATTTTACCATAGTTTTTTGTATGGAAACATTTTTACGTTTTCCTAAGTCTTAGCTTTAATTTGATATACGGTGCTTCATGCTATGGACCTTATTTTTTCCAAAAGCGGTCTTGCTAAAAAATTTACCATAGATTTTTTGTATGGAAACCTTTTTACGTTATTCTAAGTCTTAGCTTTAATTTGATATACGGTGCTTTATGCTATGGACCTTAGTTTTTTTTCCAAAAGTGGTCTTGCTCAGCGTGACACAGTAGATGGCGCCACAATTTTTGTTTGTTCTAATTAGCTTTGCAATAGTTATTTCTATTTTAACATGAATGTAATATTTTCAACTGGATATCATACAGAACAATGTTAAGAGTATACACGGGCTGGTCTTTTATTTCATACGTATTTTCATTATTCTTTTACAAATATGAACATAAGTTTGGCATATTAAATTTTTGTTGTCTTTACAAAATAGAGTTACGGAGTTCATCAATGAGTTTTTGCTTTCAAAACAGTTCTACATAGTTATATAGAATTATTATTCTGCTTTACCTACAAAATATTTGATTGCGATTACATCTAATTTTTAAATTTTGTTTATAATTACTAAAGCATTATTATTCACATATATACAAAATTGCACTTTTTAAATTTTCCATTCAAATTTAAGAAAATATCAATTCTAAAAACTGGAATTAAAAATTTCCAATTATAAGCTACAATTAATTGAATTTCAGAAAATCATATCAAAACGTCGGAAATTATAATTTTAATTTTAGAAGACATCAATTGCATCTTTAATATATAAATTTTATTCGTTAAACACAAATTGAAATTCCAAAAAAAAACACCAAATACCTATGTTTACATTTAAAAAATTTTTACATATAAAAAAAAATATTGACATTCAGGAGAAATTAATAGCTTTTCAGTATCGCGATTCAGTAACTTCTTTTAACGATAGTCGAATCGTTAAAAAAAGAATATTGTAAAATTATCAGTAAAATTTTTAAACGATATTCGCTATTGTTAAAGTCAGCTGTTGTTGTTATCTAAACGACAACCATTTTTGTGTTGTTTATTCAATCAATAAAAACTTAAATTTTTAGTGAAAATATTTTGCTTTAATTAAAAAACTTTTTTATATAAATAAAAAAATTAAATAGCATATTCAATTCATTACTTCATTTTCAAATAAATACACAGAAATATTAGTAAAAAAATAAAGATATTAAACATAAACATAAAATCATCCTGTCAAACACGAAGTAATTTGTTTTTTATACCCTCCACTTCAGTGTGCAGAGGGTATATATAAGTTTGTCATTCCGTTTGTAATAATTAGAAAAAAAAAATCTGGACCCCATAAAATATATATATTTGTGATCCTTATAACAAGCGAAGTTGATATAGCGATGTCCGTCTGTCCGTCTGTCCGTCTGTCCGTCTGTGGAAATCACGATTACGGCTTCAATCGGATAGCTAGGGTGCTCGTTGGTATAAAAAATGATTCACTAATATCCTGAGAAGTTGGCTATTTAAAATCGTCCAAATCGGTTAATCTGGTCCCGAGAATTGAGCGAAGAATTAAAAAAAGTCATGAGAAAATATGATTTGAATATGTGTTCTTGTGATAACGCCCTCAATAGGGCAGCTTGGGCGCTTGTTTTTAGTGAGAATGATTCACTAACATCATGAGAAGGTTCCTGTTTTTAAATCATGACAATAGGTTTCATAGGTGCCGAGAAATCACTGAAAAGGTAAAAAAAAATATGACGTTTTCCTATATTGTTTTCCTAAATTTTGTATTTTGTCATAGCTGTGCATGTTGTTTTTGTGGTCGTTGTATTAATAATATAAAAATTCATTAATATCAATATTTTTTGGTGTAATATTTAAGTAAATTAATTAATAAAATAAACTATATAAAATCAATATCAATATTCTGCGATTTTTATTATTATTATTATTTAGATATTTATTATAATTAAAATTACAATAAATCTTAAGTCTAAAGCACTAGCAACTTAGGCTATCGGCTTATGATTATTAAAAAAAATGGTATTTTGATAAGTTTAAATTACTTAAAAGTATGTTAAATTTCTTTTTGTAAATGAAGGTATTGTAAGAATTCATATGTTTTATTTATATTATCCATTGACGGACATTTAAGTAGGTCTATGATATTGGCTGTTTTGCATATTCTTAAACGGATGATGTGAAGGTTCAGGCATTCTGATAGAAGGTGAGTTATGGTTAAAGTTGCGCTATTACAGTAAGAGCATAATGGTGGAGGTTCTTTAGAGATCAAATATTGGTGCGTAAGTCTGGTATGTGTCAAGCTAAGCCTTGTAAAACATTTGTTTTTGTGTAAGTTGGTTAAGATTGGGAGGATAGTTGGTTCTTTGCCGGGGTTAATGGAATGGTAAGTATGGTTGTATCTGCTCCATTTTTGGTGAGTGGAGATATTTAGGTTTGATATTGTACACCTTGAGATGAAATTTTTTGTTGGGGGTATATAAAGATATGTTGGCTGTTTATGGATAGCTTTTGCTGCTGAGTCTGCAGCTTCGTTGCCCATAATTCCAATGTGACTTGGTATCCACAGTATTTTTACTTTCCTCTTAAGTTCGATTAGTAACTGTTGGATGGAGATAATTATTTAATTTTTGTTTCGAGGATTAAGAGAAGCATCAAAGACAGAACGGCTATCAGTGCAGATCACGTATTTACTTGTAGTTGATTTTGACAATTTAAGTGCTTCTAGGATTGCTTTGGCTTCCGCCTCAAATATGTTGGCATTTGGTGGCAATATACCCTTAACTTGCGTAAAACCAATGTCATTGGTCACAGCAAATCCTACGGAATTTGGTATTTTAGATCCATCTGTGAAGAGGAATTCCCAGTTATCATTTTTATACGTAGAGATCACTTCCATGTATAGCGATTTAAAAATATTTGGTGATGTGTTATTTTTATTAAAATTTTGAAGATTTTTTAGGAAGATAGTTCCATCTAAGTGCCAGGGTGGGTGGTTCTCCAGTGGTGGTTTGTATTTTTGTATGTTAAATTTCTTTGCTAATTTAACCATGTGGGCTAGAGTAGATGGATATTTAAGCTCATTTTTTCTTTTATTCAGTAACGACGTATGTTTGTGTAGCAGTGACGATTTGGTGCAAAAAACTTTGTGAATTAATCGTAGTTTTAATTTGTTGGCGTGAATTCGAAGAGGTTCAAATCCTGCTTCAGCTTGTAAGTTTTTAATAGGCGTCGTTCTAAATGCTCTTAGACTTACTCTAATAGCGGCGTTAAGAATATTTTGGACTGTTTGGAAAACTGATTTCGCAGCTTTGCTGTATATTATGAGGCCATAGTCGATCTTCCCCATGATGGTTGATTTTACTAATCAAGTCAACTGTTAGTATGCATACAACTCTTAGGTGATGACAGGTATTTTATTATATTTAATCTATTGGTTAAATTTTTTTTAAGATATTTACAATGGTTTTTAAAACTATATTTACTGTCAATATTTAAGCCTAAAATTTTACAGTTATCTACATTTTTAATATGAATGTTATTAAAAATTAGGTCAATATTACTACAGTTGCGTTTTTTACAGATATGCAGGTGACTCGTTTTTTCAAACGACACATCTGCACCAGAGGTTTTGGACCAGTTATCAATAGCCCGCAAAGTCTGTGAGAATTCGTGCTTAATTTTATCATTTGATTGATCTTTTGCTATGACATAAAGGTCGTCAGCATAGATACAGTGATCAACCTTTTTATTACTGCAATAATAAAAAGGGTTACCGACAGTGGAGATCCTTGCGGGATACCATTGTATAATGAGAATATGTTGGAATATGTATTATTAACCCGAACAGTAAATTTTCTGTTTGTTAAAAATGATTTAATAAAATTAAACATTTTAGGACCTATGGACCAATTAGCGAGTTTTTTAAGTACAATGTGTACACCAATTCTGTCAAAAGCTTTAATAAAATCGATTGCCAAAATTGAGGTGTGTTTTTTAGTTGAGCGGTTATTGCATATTATATGGTCTAGGTACAAAAGGGCATCTGTTGTACTCAGACCTGATTGAAAACCAATTTGATTTTTTGATAAAAGTTTATGCTTTTTAATAAACCACATTAGTCGCCTTGAAATCATTTTCTCTAGAAGTTTTGTGGTACAAGGGAGAAGAGATATAGGACGATAGGAGTCAATATTGTTTATTGGTTTATCATTTTTATAAATGGCAACTACTGATGCAGTTTTAAAAAACTGTGGAATTGTACCTAGTTTGAATATTAGGTTAAATAATTTTAAAATACGGGTTTTTAACGAAATTGGTACATGTTGGAGCATTGCGTAATTTATTTTATCGAAACCTGGAGTTTTACCTTTAGATGTGTTTAAGCTGTATGTTAATTCTGACATAGTAAATGGTTGCTCTAATTCTTTGGATTTAGTAGAGCAGGTTTTAACTTCAAGAGATAATAATGTAACTGATTTTTCTTTTTGAAAACTTTGTGAAAAGTTGATGTCTTTTGAATTATCGGACCAGTATTTCGCAAATGATTGTGATAAATCATGGGCATCTGTGACAGATTTTCCATTTAAGGAAATAGATTTTATAGTATGTGGGGTATAGTTTCCAGTTATTTTCCGAATATTTTGCCACAATATATTAGAAGGAGTGGAAGGATTAAGATTTTCAGTGAAGTAATTGAATGCCTTATTTTTTGCTAGTTTTTTTGCTCTATTAAAAATGGCGTTGTTTTTCTTATACAATATGATATTTTCTGATGTCATATTTCGTCGGAATTGTTTCCATGCCCATTGTTTCTCATTTCTAAGTTTTTGCAGCTCATGTGTCCACCATGGCACTGTTTTTGTTCTTTTAGTGTTTGATGACAAAGGAATACTTTCGTTGGCGGCTAATCTAATTATTTTTCTTATTGAGGCTGCCTCTTTGTTTACACTGTCGGAGATGTTTATTTCTTCGCAATATTGAGAAATTTTATTTTGAAAAACAGCCCAATTGGCCTTTTTGGTATTGAACTTCGTTAGAGTGGGCTGCTTGACATTATAGTTAATGAGAAGTTGGGTAACAATGGGAAAGTGGTCGCTATTATAAAGGTCGTTAATGATTTTCCACCTGCACATGGGTGTGATAGAAAGTGAAGCAATTGAAAGATCAATATGTGTAAACGTATTACGAGTACTAAGATGAGTTGCTGAACCATCATTTAAAGTAACGAGGTTTGAGTCCATTAAAAATTTTTCTATAATTATGCCCTTTTTGTTGGATGAGGGGGGACCCCAAAGCGGATTCCATGCATTAAAATCCCCCATCAAAAAAATTGGGGTGTAAATGTTGTTAATAAGGTTGGCTAGCATTGATTTTGAAATTGGATCTTGTGGTGGAAGGTAGAGTGAAAAGATGGTAAATGTTGTGGATGTAGTTATTTCTAGACCAACAACATTAAGTGACTGATCTGTAAGTAGAAATTTATGTGGTAAATTTTTTTTTATAAGAATAGCTGTTCCTTGTTTGGCTGCTGTGTTAGGATTGAAAAAGTAGCCAATATATGCTTTTTGGTGTAATTGGGCTATAATTGTTTTTAATTTTTGTTTCTTGCAAACATATAATATCTGGATTTGTTTCTGATATTAAAAGTTTCAGATTCGTATAGTTGTTGCAATATCCACGAATATTCCACTGAATAATATTTAAAACCATATGAATTTGAAGAAAAAGAGAGAAAAAAAAATTAAAAGTTATTTAACGTATACTTATCTAGTGGATTTAAATTTACTATTCTGACATTTCGTCATTGGATGAAATAAATTCAATTTGTTGAAGAGAAGTTTCTTTGTCAGTTCTGGAGTCGGATAAAAGTATTGAGCGAATTGGGGAAGTGGTGAGAGTTTTTTTTGTATTTAGGGAGCCAGAACATGTTGGCAAATGTGTTGTGGTTTGTTGTTGTTCATTATTGTTATGGTTTTTGTTTTTTACGTTTGTAGGTGTATGGAGTTTTGAAGAGATATTATGTGTGTTTATATTTTTCTCATTGATCTTATTTAGATCAGATGAAGGGTTTGTAGTTGGTGTTGAGAAAGTTTTCTCTTTAATTTGCTTTGTATTTAAAATGTTTGTGTTGGGTGATATTGTTGTTTTGTTGTTTTCGGTTTGCTTGTTGTTAGTATTGTTTTGGCTTGAGAAAGCGATATTGGAATAGGAGGTAGATGAGGTTGTATTTTTGTTTTGTTCTTTATGTATTGTTATAGCTTCGCGCATCGTGCATTTGTTTTTTGTTTTAATTTTAAGAATTTATTTTTGTTGTAAAAATTTTGTACATTTGTTTGAAGATGCAGGATGATCTTCGGCACAATTTGCACAGTATGTTCTTGTACATGTTGTGTCGGTATGAGGGGGGAGGTTGCAATTTACACAAGAAGGAGACCCTTTACAACGTTTTATAGTGTGTCCTAATAATTGGCAATTTTTGCACCTCATAGGATTGGGGAAATACTCTCGTACTTTTACTTTGTACCAAGAAACATTAATGGATTGTGGGGGGTTGTATAAGTCGAAAGTTAATAAAATAACGCCAGAAGGTGATTTTTTTCCATCGATTGTTTTCATGTATTTATAAATATCTACTACGCCTTGGGATTTAAGTTCGTCTACGATTTCACTGTCAGAGATATTTGAAAGGTAGGGGGCATATATAGTTCCTTTTGTAAAATTAAGATGCTCGTGAAATTTACATTTAATTTGGCATATATTGTACAAATTTGTTGCATCAATAAATTTTTTGGCAGTTAAATAATCCTTCACAAGCATTAGTAAATTTCCATCTCTTAGTTGAGAAATAGAAATTATGTCTTTGCTAATGAGGTGAAGAGCTCTGTGAATTGCAAAGCAAGAATACTCAGAGAGAGGTTTGTTTTCATCAGTTGCGCTGACAACAACATATTTGGGATTTGTTTGTTTTTGGGTTGGTAGGGAGGGGAAGTCAAGTGTAGACTCTGCTCTATTTCTTTTTTTTCTTTTGCTTTGTGGACTCCGATCAGCTAGTATAGCAAACCGGTTATCCCCTATAAGCGGGGGCCCGGGGGGCATTTTAACAACACAGTTTTATCACACCACTACTTGACTTTTTTTTTTTTTATTTTTAAGTTAAAAGACAGATAAAAAGAGAAGTGTTTAAAATAAAAATTTTCTATGAATTTTTGTGTTTTTTTTTTTATGTTTATTCTTCACTCGAAAATGTATTTAAACACTGTTATTGCTATTTTTACGCGATGCGCGAAAACTACACAAGGAAATATGGGCGACTGTTCACGTTGAGTGTTAGTCGAAGACTGTCTGCGATTTTTATAACATCACAAAATGTTACAAATTGATACATACTACTGTTGCCAATAACAAAATACTATAAATAATATTCATATATTCTGTATATGTATATCCATAATAAGCGCATATTAAAATAAATCGGTATTTTATTTTATTTTTACAAAATTCTGAAATTTTTAGAGTTTAAAAAATAGTATGGTTTTAAGAGTTGTATTTTTAGTACATGTATAAACCCTGCATACTTGCATTCAAAAGTAGTAGGTAGGTAATCCATAAAATATTTATTTACCTTGTAAAAAAATTGGTGTTTAGAGAAATACTATTTTTTGTCAAATGTTAATTACAATAAATTTTTAATATTTGTTATTTAATGTCGGGACGGAGGCAAATGCCATTCCCAAAATTTTGTTTCAACAGTTATCAACATTAAGAATAACCGCGGAGCTCAGCTCAATCAATGTGCAATGATCGAGCCTTGCCCTGGGAAACATGCATTTATGCTTTTCTTAACACAAACGCCATTCCCAACTACCAAAAATTTTTGACACGAGCTATTCATATTATGAATAGTCGCGGAGCTCAACTCAATCATAGTGCAATGATGAAGCTTCGCCCTGGGAAACATATATTCATGTTTTTCTTAGCACAAACCGAACTTCTTATGGCACATTAAAAATAAACTAATTGAGAAGTACAATTCATCATTACGCTGTATTATAATACTATTTTCTTATTTTACTGGTAGCTAGTAAACAAACTGATCGTATCATTGTGAACGAAATAGAATTGAAATTGTGTGCAGATTTGTTTTACTTAAAAAACCTGTTTCTACAGATAGTGAATAAAATCCCAGTAAGCATTTTATAAATGATCATGTAGAGTCTTTTTGACTCATATGTGCTATTAAAACAGTCGTAAATGCGCCCTTTTGCTGATCACAAAATATTCTTTTGTTGGGATTAAATATTACCTTACCCGCGAATGTTCTTGAGAGTCCTTTTTATCCGCTTATCTGATCAGTTTCGACTCATTTTTGAGTCTTATTTAATGTAATTTTTCTATAAATCACTTTTTAAGAGACAGCAAATATCATTTTCTAGTCTTTTTCTAATAGCGCATGTGATTAATCAGTTTTTAATCATCAAAAGTGCTCGAAGAAGACACAGTAAGGTAATTTTTGATAAAACAACCTTCGAAATGATGACTGGGATATCGTATATTTTTGTTAACACACAAACATATGCATAGCAGCACGAGTAAACCGAACTCTAAAGGCCTAGTTAGCCACACGTAACCTTAACCGAACGTGTCAGCTGTTTTTTTCTGTTACATGAAAAAGCATTTAGAGCATTTACCGAACTCAACTGTCATGTAACCGGACCATCCCAATCTGTTGAAAATAGAATTTTGCTACGTTTGTACGTGACATTTGTGAACAGCTGATAAAGTTTGGTTAATTTTATACAGCAACATGCTGGTTCGTTTTTTACGTTCTATAATTGCACTAAATGCCAACGTTACATTTACGGTACAGATACATCTTAACAACGTGTGGCTAACTAGGCCTTAATCGGCTTCTTATATGTATACAGCCGAACAAAAACTAAAATACTCACCAAAGAGTAAAGTAAGCAACAATTTCATTCAGTCTTATGGAAGCTTTTGAACAAAGCAAGTCTACGTCGCGTTGTCTTGTGAATTTTTACATTATTTTTTAATAGGTACTAGTGATGCCAGGAAATTTTTTCAGAAATCTCTACGCTTATGAAAAAAAATTCCCTTTTTTCCCTACACTACTTTTTTTAAAATTTATTTTTAATTTGTACATTTTCAATTTCAATTATGTAAAAATAACATAAAAACAAAGAAAAAAAATATAAAAAATAAGATAAAAATATCATGAGAATTACATAAGAATAATATAAAAAACATACAGATATTATAAAAAAAATATTTTTACAATTCTATATAATTCATCTTTTTGTTATGGTTAGATGTGCATTTAAAATTTACACAATTAAAGGTGTGTTTACACTATGTGTATTTTCCATATGTAAATTCAGTTTTACGATCCATACGTAATTCGGCGTGTGTGTCAAAATTGGGGTTTTACATACAATTCATCATTTTTGCGATCAAACGTACATATGTATTTCCGTATGACATAACCTCTAAATGTAAACAACAGCTGATTTAATTTGTGAATTTACAAAAGGTTATTGTTAAAAATAAAGTAATATATTTTATATATTTTTTAATTGTTAATTAATATTAAACAATTTATTTTTCTTTCAATATTTATCTTTATAATTTACTCTGTTTTTCTTTCGCCACAAGCAGTGTTGTATTTTCATATGGTTGTCATGCCAAAATAGAACCTGCTCTAATTGAAAAATTTACATATGTCTTGCCAAATGTGTTGTACAAATTAATTTTTTTAATTAATTAGGATTAAAAACCGATTAATTTTCATTTGTAAATAATTAGTTTTTTATTTTAAATAGTTCAATTATTTTTATTCTGAATAGTTATTCTTTTTATTGAAGCCAATTACAAGATTTTATTATTTTTGTTTCTAAAACCAATTACAAGATTTTATTATTTTTGTATTTAATGCCAATTACAAGATTTTATTATTTTGTATTTAATGTACCTACTATGTAGGCTTGAGTTCTCCACGAAGACTAACTTTACATTTCTTTTTACTATACTAAATATAGGAAAAGAAATGCCGTTCCTCTGCGACAGAGAAACACCACCGAAAAATATTAAAAACAACAAGTAAGAGTGTTAAATTCGGCTGTGCCGAATCTTTGATACCCTCCACCTCGGTTTGAGTGTTGATAATAAATGTAAATGAAAAAGTAAACAATTTGTTAAACTTAATACCAAATTATTTCAGCAAATTCTTTGGGTTGGTTTTCGTCTTTTCTATTCTTTCGCATTTATTTCGGCGTTTGCTTTTTGGTCATCGTGGTTGCTGATCGGCATGCATTTAGGTTATATACCTATATGCATGCGTTTCCGGTTATATGACATAACTTCTCGTTTAATTTAGTTTTTGCTAATTAAATAGCTCGCCCTAACCTCCATTGCAAAGGTAATGGTTGTGTAGAGTGGCTATATGCATTAAATCGTGCTAATTGGAGATGGCTGTATAGTTTCTTTTAACTGGCCAAATATTTCTTCATTGTGGCCATATAGGTCGGATGGAGTAACAAAATAATAACCAAAAAAAAAAGCTCTCTCAACTTTTTTTTAAAATATTGCCATATTTTGAAAACATAGAGAATAAATTTATAATAATAAATAATCAAATTAGGGATGAAAAACGCAAAAAACGAAAAGTCCCAAACATTTTAAATAAAATAATTTAATGTTATCTTTATTTTCTGAAAAACTTCAAATTTTCATCCAAAAAAAATTGTGAAAATTTATATATAAAAAATAACATTCTCATAAAATTACGTTTACTTATGTAACAATTTTTATGTTAGCAATTCTTAAATATCATTTGAGGTTTTCTTAAATTCATTGAATTTAAATTAATATCGACAAATCTGTTTTTCTATTTATTTAAATTGTAAAGGAGTGGCATCTCTGTCAAAATAAGCGAAAAACACAAAGAATAGAAAAAAACAAATTACTTCGTGTTTGACAGGATGATTTTATGTTTATGTTTAATATCTTTATTTTTTTTACTAATATTTCTGTTTATTTATTTGAAAATGAAATAATGAATTGAATATTTAATTTTTTTATTTATATAAAAAAGTTTTTTAATTAAAGCAAAATATTTTCACTATTTCATGATTTTTATTTATGTATGACGACATTTCACCTAAAAATTTAAGTTTTTATCGATTGGATAAAACACACAAAAATGGTTGTCGTTTAGATAACAACAACAGCTGACAATAGCGAATATCGTTTCAAAATTTTACTGATAATTTTGCAATTTTCTTTTTTTTTACAATTCGACTATCGTTAAAAGAAGTTACTGAATCGCGGTACTGAAAAGTTATTAATATCTCCTGAATGGCAATATTTTTTTTAAATGTAAACATTTTTAAATGTAAAGATATTTCTAAATTTAAAATTATTATTTCCGACGTTTTGATATGATTTTCTGAAACTCAATTAATATTTTCTAATTTATAATTGGAAATTTTATTTTCAGTTTTTATTATAATTGATATTTTCTTAAATTTGAATGGAAAATTTAAAAAGTGAAATTTTGTATTTATGTGAATAATAATGCTTTATTAATTATAAACAATTTTTAAAAATTAGATGTAATCGCAATCAGATATTTTATAGGTAAAGCAGAATAATAATTCTATATAACTATGTAGAACTGTTTTGTAAGCAAAAAACTCATTGACGAACTCGGTAACTCTATTTTGTAAAGACAACAAAAAGTTAACCCCCCAATCTCACATCACACTGAAATTCTAAAATCGTTGTGTACGTATTATCAACGAAAAATTGTTCGAATTAGTCGAATCCATCGCCATTAAATTTTATGCTCAAACATCTGACTGCAATCTCATTTTTAAAATGTTGTCGAAGCGTAAACTTGAAAAAATTTGTATACTTCTCTCTCTTATTTTATTTTAAGTAGAGTTACTAAGTTTATTATACAGGCACATGTTTGAGGGAAAATGTTTACATTTATTATTATTAGTATTATTTTAATAATAGTTAATAATATTTATGCTCTATAATTAACAAACGTTTTTGTATGCGCATTTCAAAAAATAAATCATTATAATAGATTTAACAAGTTAAAACTTTAATTACAATTTTACAGGATCCAGTAAATTTGCATTAAATTTATAACAGGGTAACATTAATCATCGTTAGTGTCTGCCACTATTCGCACGAAAAATTTGGTGCCATTAGTGTGACCACTGCGGAAAATGTGTGTGTATTAGTAAAAAAAAAATGTGAGTGTATTGAGTTTTTCGAACTTGCAGTGTGATGTGAGATTGGTGGGTAATATGCCAAACTTATGTTCATATTTGTAAAAGAATAATGAAAAAACGTATGAAATAAAAGACCAACCCGTGTATACTCTTAACATTGTTCTGTATGATATCTAGTTGAAAATATTAACATTCATGTTAAAATAGAAATAACTATTGCAAAGCTAATTAGAACAAACAAAAATTATGGCGGCATCTACTGTGGCATAGTCACGCTGAGCAAAATGAAGTGACACTCTGTTAATACAAAAGAAATGTATTTTCCCCACAACAAAATACTGCAGAATTTTATGTAAATAAAATAACCCATTTATTTCTAACATGCAGTTACTATCAATATACATACATACATATATATAATATATGTACATTATTTGTATTATTTAATATGTGTATGTATGTATATTTAAATATTACACACAAAAAATACAACATCAAACGTTATTTTTGTGTTTTTCTCTTTAAATAAATTAATACATAAATTTTTTTGCTAAATTTACATTTGGGCAATTCACAACAGGTGTTGTATATTGTATGTTGTATTGAAATACACAATACAATCATTTGTTGTGAACACTCAGTTGTATTTTCATATTGTAAAACGCTTTCTTTAGTAATTTTCGATCCAACGAGGAAAGATCGCTTCGTCGCTTCTGCTATTTTGTATAAGAGAAAACACTTGTCAGTGTTTGCTTTTTGGTCGTGAGATATACCCTGGAGTTTTAGTTACGTACCTCTTGCATTTTAATTTATAATGAAAAAAAGAAAAATTTTAAATGTTTTGGTTGGTACTGAAAGAGAAAATACATACTAAAAATATAAACATTAATTTTTATATAAATAAACTTATCGATGTATTTGCGTTATTTGCATTATTTGCCATATTTTATTTTATAATTATTTATGCTGATAATATTCTATGTATTTGTTTTTTCTTTTTCATAAAAACTGGCATTCACTTGGAACTGATATGTTATGATACAATATACAACATTTACAAAACATAGCAAATGAAGTTGGATCGTGTATCAGATTTTTCAGTGAAAATTACCAACAACAATTTTACACTATTGTAAAGTGATACACGATACAAGAGATACAACGATACATTACCCATTGTGAATTGCCCAATTGTTTTTTTTATTAACAACTAGGTATTTTAGCATTATTTGCTTTAGATGTTGGTGAATTTTTACTCCCTTTGTATTAACTCGTAGTGTCTGCTTGTCGAAAAAATTTTGGATCGATTTTAACCACTTTCCCGTGACCCAATCGATCTGAAATTTTGCAGGCAGGCTTGTGGCAATGACAGAAATGATCTAACATATTTTTTTAGTGATGCCAAAACAATGGAAACTTTTAAATTTTTCTACCAGAGTTGATAAAAAAATGTACAAAGGGTTTGTTTTTGTTATATTATTACCATAACGACCACAAAAACAACAAGTCCAGCTATGAAAACAATGCAAAATTTAGAATAACAACAAGAAAAATATAGAAATATCATGTTTTTCATTTTTTTTTTACTTTTTCAGAGATTTCCCTGGACCTGTTCCACCGATTTTAATGATTTTTGAAGTAGAAATCTTTCCATGAATTTGGTGAATCATTCTCACTAAAAATGATCACTGTAGCTGCACTATTGAGGGCGTGATCGTGACAAGAACAACATAGAAAATTATTTTTTTTTTCAAGACTTTTTTAGTTCTTCATTCAAATCTCGGGCCCTAATCGACCGATTTGGACGATTTTAAATAGCAAACTTCTCATGATGTTAGTGAATCATTTTTATGTCAACGAGTACCCTAGCTGCCGGATTGATGCCGTCATCGTGATTTCCACAGACGGACAGACGGACATCGCTATATCAACTCCGGTTGTTATAAGGATCACAAATATATAAATTTTATGGGGTCCAAAATTTTTTTTCTAATTATTACAAACGGAATGACAAACTTATATATACCCTCTGCACACTGGAGTGGAGGGTATAACAACTCTACAACAGCAACAATGACAGTCATATGTTTTTCAAATAGGAAAAAACTGTTTATCTGTTAGTTTCGGTCATTCCCCAGTATGCATTGAAATATTATTTCTCCAATGTTGGAGAAAAGTTAAGTTCTTAAATTGATGACAAATGTAATTCTCAACTTGGGTTGAACAATTTTTCTCCTTGTTTGCTTTCAACTTGACATCAAGTTGAGACTTAACATTTTTTCCAATCTTTGAGAAACATTTTTACTCTCAATTGGATATCCAACACTTTTCTCCACTTGAGACCAAACATTTTTTCAACTTGAATACGATTTGTGTTAAGTCTGAGATATTATTTAAATATGTCATAAATAATAAATTAAATTAAAAAATGCCAAAAAAGTACAAATAAATCATTGATATATTTTTAATTATTTCTGCTTTTTGTCGGATTTTTCAAAAAATGTACAACTAATTAATTCATTTATTTTTAATTCTAGATTTTAAAAAATGTACATAATATGTACATTTAATGTTAAATATGTACATAGTAATGTTAAATATATAATGAAATTAAATTGAAACATTAAAAAAGTACATTGTTTTCATTTCTAAAATTAGTATAATATTTTTTAATATGGCAATTCCGTACCTTCCATTTGATACCGATTGGAAATATTTCTTTGCTATCAAGTTGAAAATCACAAATTTCTCAATTTGATAACTATGAAAATCGCCATATAAAAATGTGCCTTTTAAGTTGAGAAGACTATATTCGAACTATTGAGGGCATTTGAGAATTAACGCTGGAGATTTGAGAAATGTATTTGATCTCAAATGCACCTCAAGTTGATAGCAAACAAAAATGTTTATTGGGACATTTATTGTAGGGTCGTTTGCACACACACAAAAAATAGAAAATAAATTGTCAATAAGCAAAGCAAGTGGCTTCGAAATTCGATGATGCCAGTTAATCATTTTTTGTTCACGCGGAATTTATAATTGGAGGAATTTTTTTCTCGAGAAATGTATTTTCCGTGAGAAAGAAATTCCTTGAGAATATTCATAATTGGGATGAATAACTTTTAATTGGAACTTTTTAGTCAGAATAAATCATAATTCTAGTTAGATATTGGTTAATATTTAATTAGAAAAAATATTGTGGTGGCATCTACGCAATTATTGAGGCAGTCACGGAAAAATTAAATGCAAGTCTGTTTTTTTTAATATAACAAAAATGGATTTTCCCTTTAACAAAATATGGCAGAATTCTTTATAAATGAAATGCAAAATGGAAAATCAATTTTGTGCTAATTCTTAACAAAATTAATAATATATATATATATATGTATTATTATATTTATTAATATTTGTAATTTTATTTGACATAATTTCACACAAAGTTTTACAGATCAACTGTTTTAATTAGAAAAAATATTGTGGTGGCATCTACGCAATTATTGAGGCAGTCACGGAAAAATTAAATGCAAGTCTGTTTTTTTTAATATAACAAAAATGGATTTTCCCTTTAACAAAATATGGCAGAATTCTTTATAAATGAAATGCAAAATGGAAAATCAATTTTGTGCTAATTCTTAACAAAATTAATAAAATATATATATATGTATTATTATATTTATTAATATTTGTAATTTTATTTGACACAATTTCACACACAGTTTTACAGATCAACTGTTTTCAACTGATTTAGAAGTTTTCTGTTTTTGAAACAGTAGTGCCAATTTGTAACATTTTGTGATGTAATGAAAATCGCAGAATAATAAGTTAATACACAATAAAAAATATTAAATTTTTAAGTTTTATATACATATTGCAATAAAAAAAACTTTGGTAAATTTACATTGAAGATGGTCAGAAATGAATGAGAAAAATATATAGACATTTTAGAAAAGCACATTTAATGTTAAACTTTATGCACAAAATATATGGGTTTTTGTTGTTTCGAATTTAACTGTGGCTCTAAGTGAAAAGTTTTAGACCGATCGTATATTACATCTTGAGGATCCTCACCTAATATTTTCAAATATTTTAAATTCTTTTTAACTCATTTAACCTCATTACGAAAATAGTAAAACAGTAAATATGGAAAATCCACGCACCTCAAAAAATTGTTTTCTATGAAATAAATTAAAGACATTTCATATTATACAATTTTCTTTCAAAAATGTATCAATTATTGCAAATTTGAAATTTGACATATAGTATTTGTACATATATTTGTATAGATTTCGCAGTATGAAAAGAACTATTATTTCTTTATTTAGAATATATGTAAGTATTGCTCGCAAAAAATGCAACATCATGAATGAAACACATAGACGACTGCTGGCAGCAGCATTTGTAGTCGTATAGTCAGCTACTTGATTTTTCTGAATACGACAGCAACATATAATACAAATGCATTTTTATTTAAATATACAATTACTTTTACTTATTTAAAATGCATTAGTACAACGTAAAAATAAATAAATTAGTTTAACGCCTTTTGATTATTAATGGAATTATAGCCTTTCATTTTGCGATTTTTTTTTTAAACAAAATAAAATATTTCATAGCACTAACTTCTTTTACATATTTTGTTATATTGTCAACACTATTTTTGTTTTGTAGCCAACAAAACACACTTGCAGTTTTTTTTTTATTTGAAGAACATATGACTGCCATTGTTGATGTTGTAGAGTTGTTTTTTTTTTGATTTTGTTTCGTTAACTCTTTTGTATTAAAGCACCTCCAATATATGTATCCATTTTAGTTTGCAAATTCAGTATATTTATAATTTATTACTTACAGCAAAAAATAATAGAAACAATTTTATCAGTTATGCTTACGAAACTATATAAATAGACTTGAAGTTGGCTCCAAAAGCAGTAGCCTGTGTAAAGAACAAGTTAGCGACATGTAACTGTTACGTAACGTGTCAGCCTTTTTTTCACATGAAAAGTATTGGGACGTTCCGGTTACGTTCGGTAACTGTTTTAAATGATTTTCATGTAAAAAAAAAACAACTGACTCGTTACGGTTACGGTTAGAAAACATTGACCTTTTATATGTATTATAATGCTATGAATGCATTTATCTTTATTTTATTTTATTTATATATTCTTTTTTTTTTTTGTATTGTATATTATTTTTTTTTATTATTATTACTATTTCATTTAATTATTTTTTTCTTTAAATAAATTAATACATAAAAATTTGTTTTTTAAATTATTGGTTAACTTTTACTCCCTTTATTTACTGCCTTTATATTAACTGGTAGTGTCTGCTTGTCGACAAAATTTTGGATCGATTTTTAGCCCCTTTCCCGTGAGCCAATCGATCTGAAATTTTGCATGCAGGCTCGTGGCAATGACAGAAATGATCTAACAAATTTTTTTAGTGATGCCAAAACAATGGAAACTTTTAAAATTTTCTACCAGAGTTCACAAAAAAATGTACAAAGGGTTTGTTTTTATTATATTATTACCACAACGACCACAAAAACAACAAGTCCAGCTATGACAACAATGCAACATTTAGAATAACAACAGGAACAATATGGAAACATCATGTTTTTTATTTTTTTTTTAATTTTTCATAGATTTACCTGGACCTGTTCCACCGATTTTAATGATTTTTGAAGTAGAAATCTTCCCATGAATTTGGTGAATCATTCTCACTAAAAATTATCACCCTAGCTATCCTATTGAGGGCGTGATCGTGACAAGAACAACATAGAAAATTATATTTTTTCAAGACTTTTTTTAGTTCTTCATTCAAATCTCGGCCCTAACCGACCGATTTGGACGATTTTAAATAGCAAACTTTTCAGGATGTTAATGAATCATTTTTTATGCCAACGAGCATCCTAGCTGCCCGATTGATGCCGTCATCGTGATTTCCACAGACGGACAGACGGACAGACGGACAGACGGACATCGCTATATCAACTCCGGTTGTTATAACGATCACAAATATATATATTTTATGGGGTCCAAATTTTTTTTTCTAATTATTACAAACGGAATGACAAACTTATATATACCCTCTGCACACTGGAGTGGAGGGTATAAAAATATTGTGGTGGCATCTACGCAATTATTGAGGCAGTCACGGAAAAATTAAATGCAAGTCTGTTTTTTTTAATATAACAAAAATGGATTTTCCCTTTAACAAAATATGGCAGAATTCTTTATAAATGAAATGCAAAATGGAAAATCAATTTTGTGCTAATTCTTAACAAAATTAATAAAATATATATATATGTATTATTATATTTATTAATATTTGTAATTTTATTTGACACAATTTCACACACAGTTTTACAGATCAACTGTTTTCAACTGATTTAGAAGTTTTCTGTTTTTGAAACAGTAGTGCCAATTTGTAACATTTTGTGATGTAATGAAAATCGCAGAATAATAAGTTAATACACAATAAAAAATATTAAATTTTTAAGTTTTATATACATATTGCAATAAAAAAAACTTTGGTAAATTTACATTGAAGATGGTCAGAAATGAATGAGAAAAATATATAGACATTTTAGAAAAGCACATTTAATGTTAAACTTTATGCACAAAATATATGGGTTTTTGTTGTTTCGAATTTAACTGTGGCTCTAAGTGAAAAGTTTTAGACCGATCGTATATTACATCTTGAGGATCCTCACCTAATATTTTCAAATATTTTAAATTCTTTTTAACTCATTTAACCTCATTACGAAAATAGTAAAACAGTAAATATGGAAAATCCACGCACCTCAAAAAATTGTTTTCTATGAAATAAATTAAAGACATTTCATATTATACAATTTTCTTTCAAAAATGTATCAATTATTGCAAATTTGAAATTTGACATATAGTATTTGTACATATATTTGTATAGATTTCGCAGTATGAAAAGAACTATTATTTCTTTATTTAGAATATATGTAAGTATTGCTCGCAAAAAATGCAACATCATGAATGAAACACATAGACGACTGCTGGCAGCAGCATTTGTAGTCGTATAGTCAGCTACTTGATTTTTCTGAATACGACAGCAACATATAATACAAATGCATTTTTATTTAAATATACAATTACTTTTACTTATTTAAAATGCATTAGTACAACGTAAAAATAAATAAATTAGTTTAACGCCTTTTGATTATTAATGGAATTATAGCCTTTCATTTTGCGATTTTTTTTTTAAACAAAATAAAATATTTCATAGCACTAACTTCTTTTACATATTTTGTTATATTGTCAACACTATTTTTGTTTTGTAGCCAACAAAACACACTTGCAGTTTTTTTTTTATTTGAAGAACATATGACTGCCATTGTTGATGTTGTAGAGTTGTTTTTTTTTTTGATTTTGTTTCGTTAACTCTTTTGTATTAAAGCACCTCCAATATATGTATCCATTTTAGTTTGCAAATTCAGTATATTTATAATTTATTACTTACAGCAAAAAATAATAGAAACAATTTTATCAGTTATGCTTACGAAACTATATAAATAGACTTGAAGTTGGCTCCAAAAGCAGTAGCCTGTGTAAAGAACAAGTTAGCGACATGTAACTGTTACGTAACGTGTCAGCCTTTTTTTCACATGAAAAGTATTGGGACGTTCCGGTTACGTTCGGTAACTGTTTTAAATGATTTTCATGTAAAAAAAAACAACTGACTCGTTACGGTTACGGTTAGAAAACATTGACCTTTTATATGTATTATTATGCTATGAATGCATTTATCTTTATTTTATTTTATTTATATATTCTTTTTTTTTTGTATTGTATATTATTTTTTTTTATTATTATTACTATTTCATTTAATTATTTTTTTCTTTAAATAAATTAATACATAAAAATTTGTTTTTTAAATTATTGGTGAACTTTTACTCCCTTTATTTACTGCCTTTATATTAACTGGTAGTGTCTGCTTGTCGACAAAATTTTGGATCGATTTTTAGCCCCTTTCCCGTGAGCCAATCGATCTGAAGTTTTGCATGCAGGCTCGTGGCAATGACAGAAATGATCTAACAAATTTTTTTAGTGATGCCAAAACAATGGAAACTTTTAAAATTTTCTACCAGAGTTCACAAAAAAATGTACAAAGGGTTTGTTTTTATTATATTATTACCACAACGACCACAAAAACAACAAGTCCAGCTATGACAACAATGCAACATTTAGAATAACAACAGGAACAATATGGAAACATCATGTTTTTCATTTTTTTTTTTAATTTTTCATAGATTTACCTGGACCTGTTCCACCGATTTTAATGATTTTTGAAGTAGAAATCTTCCCATGAATTTGGTGAATCATTCTCACTAAAAATTATCACCCTAGCTATCCTATTGAGGGCGTGATCGTGACAAGAACAACATAGAAAATTATATTTTTTCAAGACTTTTTTTAGTTCTTCATTCAAATCTCGGGCCCTAACCGACCGATTTGGACGATTTTAAATAGCAAACTTTTCAGGATGTTAATGAATCATTTTTTATGCCAACGAGCATCCTAGCTGCCCGATTGATGCCGTCATCGTGATTTCCACAGACGGACAGACGGACAGACGGACATCGCTATATCAACTCCGGTTGTTATAACGATCACAAATATATATATTTTATGGGGTCCAAATTTTTTTTTCTAATTATTACAAACGGAATGACAAACTTATATATACCCTCTGCACACTGGAGTGGAGGGTATAAAAATATTGTGGTGGCATCTACGCAATTATTGAGGCAGTCACGGAAAAATTAAATGCAAGTCTGTTTTTTTTAATATAACAAAAATGGATTTTCCCTTTAACAAAATATGGCAGAATTCTTTATAAATGAAATGCAAAATGGAAAATCAATTTTGTGCTAATTCTTAACAAAATTAATAAAATATATATATATGTATTATTATATTTATTAATATTTGTAATTTTATTTGACACAATTTCACACACAGTTTTACAGATCAACTGTTTTCAACTGATTTAGAAGTTTTCTGTTTTTGAAACAGTAGTGCCAATTTGTAACATTTTGTGATGTAATGAAAATCGCAGAATAATAAGTTAATACACAATAAAAAATATTAAATTTTTAAGTTTTATATACATATTGCAATAAAAAAAACTTTGGTAAATTTACATTGAAGATGGTCAGAAATGAATGAGAAAAATATATAGACATTTTAGAAAAGCACATTTAATGTTAAACTTTATGCACAAAATATATGGGTTTTTGTTGTTTCGAATTTAACTGTGGCTCTAAGTGAAAAGTTTTAGACCGATCGTATATTACATCTTGAGGATCCTCACCTAATATTTTCAAATATTTTAAATTCTTTTTAACTCATTTAACCTCATTACGAAAATAGTAAAACAGTAAATATGGAAAATCCACGCACCTCAAAAAATTGTTTTCTATGAAATAAATTAAAGACATTTCATATTATACAATTTTCTTTCAAAAATGTATCAATTATTGCAAATTTGAAATTTGACATATAGTATTTGTACATATATTTGTATAGATTTCGCAGTATGAAAAGAACTATTATTTCTTTATTTAGAATATATGTAAGTATTGCTCACAAAAAATGCAACATCATGAATGAAACACATAGACGACTGCTGGCAGCAGCATTTGTAGTCGTATAGTCAGCTACTTGATTTTTCTGAATACGACAGCAACATATAATACAAATGCATTTTTATTTAAATATACAATTACTTTTACTTATTTAAAATGCATTAGTACAACGTAAAAATAAATAAATTAGTTTAACGCCTTTTGATTATTAATGGAATTATAGCCTTTCATTTTGCGATTTTTTTTTTAAACAAAATAAAATATTTCATAGCACTAACTTCTTTTACATATTTTGTTATATTGTCAACACTATTTTTGTTTTGTAGCCAACAAAACACACTTGCAGTTTTTTTTTTATTTGAAGAACATATGACTGCCATTGTTGATGTTGTAGAGTTGTTTTTTTTTTTGATTTTGTTTCGTTAACTCTTTTGTATTAAAGCACCTCCAATATATGTATCCATTTTAGTTTGCAAATTCAGTATATTTATAATTTATTACTTACAGCAAAAAATAATAGAAACAATTTTATCAGTTATGCTTACGAAACTATATAAATAGACTTGAAGTTGGCTCCAAAAGCAGTAGCCTGTGTAAAGAACAAGTTAGCGACATGTAACTGTTACGTAACGTGTCAGCCTTTTTTTCACATGAAAAGTATTGGGACGTTCCGGTTACGTTCGGTAACTGTTTTAAATGATTTTCATGTAAAAAAAACAACTGACTCGTTGCGGTTACGGTTAGAAAACATTGACCTTTTATATGTATTATTATGCTATGAATGCATTTATCTTTATTTTATTTTATTTATATATTCTTTTTTTTTTGTATTGTATATTATTTTTTTTTATTATTATTACTATTTCATTTAATTATTTTTTTCTTTAAATAAATTAATACATAAAAATTTGTTTTTTAAATTATTGGTGAACTTTTACTCCCTTTATTTACTGCCTTTATATTAACTGGTAGTGTCTGCTTGTCGACAAAATTTTGGATCGATTTTTAGCCCCTTTCCCGTGAGCCAATCGATCTGAAGTTTTGCATGCAGGCTCGTGGCAATGACAGAAATGATCTAACAAATTTTTTTAGTGATGCCAAAACAATGGAAACTTTTAAAATTTTCTACCAGAGTTCACAAAAAAATGTACAAAGGGTTTGTTTTTATTATATTATTACCACAACGACCACAAAAACAACAAGTCCAGCTATGACAACAATGCAACATTTAGAATAACAACAGGAACAATATGGAAACGTCATGTTTTTCATTTTTTTTTTTAATTTTTCATAGATTTACCTGGACCTGTTCCACCGATTTTAATGATTTTTGAAGTAGAAATCTTCCCATGAATTTGGTGAATCATTCTCACTAAAAATTATCACCCTAGCTATCGTATTGAGGGCGTGATCGTGACAAGAACAACATAGAAAATTATATTTTTTCAAGACTTTTTTTAGTTCTTCATTCAAATCTCGGGCCCTAACCGACCGATTTGGACGATTTTAAATAGCAAACTTTTCAGGATGTTAATGAATCATTTTTTATGCCAACGACCATCCTAGCTGCCCGATTGATGCCGTCATCGTGATTTCCACAGACGGACAGACGGACAGACGGACATCGCTATATCAACTCCGGTTGTTATAACGATCACAAATATATATATTTTATGGGGTCCAAATTTTTTTTTCTAATTATTACAAACGGAATGACAAACTTATATATACCCTCTGCACACTGGAGTGGAGGGTATAAAAATATTGTGGTGGCATCTACGCAATTATTGAGGCAGTCACGGAAAAATTAAATGCAAGTCTGTTTTTTTTAATATAACAAAAATGGATTTTCCCTTTAACAAAATATGGCAGAATTCTTTATAAATGAAATGCAAAATGGAAAATCAATTTTGTGCTAATTCTTAACAAAATTAATAAAATATATATATATGTATTATTATATTTATTAATATTTGTAATTTTATTTGACACAATTTCACACACAGTTTTACAGATCAACTGTTTTCAACTGATTTAGAAGTTTTCTGTTTTTGAAACAGTAGTGCCAATTTGTAACATTTTGTGATGTAATGAAAATCGCAGAATAATAAGTTAATACACAATAAAAAATATTAAATTTTTAAGTTTTATATACATATTGCAATAAAAAAAACTTTGGTAAATTTACATTGAAGATGGTCAGAAATGAATGAGAAAAATATATAGACATTTTAGAAAAGCACATTTAATGTTAAACTTTATGCACAAAATATATGGGTTTTTGTTGTTTCGAATTTAACTGTGGCTCTAAGTGAAAAGTTTTAGACCGATCGTATATTACATCTTGAGGATCCTCACCTAATATTTTCAAATATTTTAAATTCTTTTTAACTCATTTAACCTCATTACGAAAATAGTAAAACAGTAAATATGGAAAATCCACGCACCTCAAAAAATTGTTTTCTATGAAATAAATTAAAGACATTTCATATTATACAATTTTCTTTCAAAAATGTATCAATTATTGCAAATTTGAAATTTGACATATAGTATTTGTACATATATTTGTATAGATTTCGCAGTATGAAAAGAACTATTATTTCTTTATTTAGAATATATGTAAGTATTGCTCACAAAAAATGCAACATCATGAATGAAACACATAGACGACTGCTGGCAGCAGCATTTGTAGTCGTATAGTCAGCTACTTGATTTTTCTGAATACGACAGCAACATATAATACAAATGCATTTTTATTTAAATATACAATTACTTTTACTTATTTAAAATGCATTAGTACAACGTAAAAATAAATAAATTAGTTTAACGCCTTTTGATTATTAATGGAATTATAGCCTTTCATTTTGCGATTTTTTTTTTAAACAAAATAAAATATTTCATAGCACTAACTTCTTTTACATATTTTGTTATATTGTCAACACTATTTTTGTTTTGTAGCCAACAAAACACACTTGCAGTTTTTTTTTTATTTGAAGAACATATGACTGCCATTGTTGATGTTGTAGAGTTGTTTTTTTTTTTGATTTTGTTTCGTTAACTCTTTTGTATTAAAGCACCTCCAATATATGTATCCATTTTAGTTTGCAAATTCAGTATATTTATAATTTATTACTTACAGCAAAAAATAATAGAAACAATTTTATCAGTTATGCTTACGAAACTATATAAATAGACTTGAAGTTGGCTCCAAAAGCAGTAGCCTGTGTAAAGAACAAGTTAGCGACATGTAACTGTTACGTAACGTGTCAGCCTTTTTTTCACATGAAAAGTATTGGGACGTTCCGGTTACGTTCGGTAACTGTTTTAAATGATTTTCATGTAAAAAAAACAACTGACTCGTTGCGGTTACGGTTAGAAAACATTGACCTTTTATATGTATTATTATGCTATGAATGCATTTATCTTTATTTTATTTTATTTATATATTCTTTTTTTTTTGTATTGTATATTATTTTTTTTTATTATTATTACTATTTCATTTAATTATTTTTTTCTTTAAATAAATTAATACATAAAAATTTGTTTTTTAAATTATTGGTGAACTTTTACTCCCTTTATTTACTGCCTTTATATTAACTGGTAGTGTCTGCTTGTCGACAAAATTTTGGATCGATTTTTAGCCCCTTTCCCGTGAGCCAATCGATCTGAAGTTTTGCATGCAGGCTCGTGGCAATGACAGAAATGATCTAACAAATTTTTTTAGTGATGCCAAAACAATGGAAACTTTTAAAATTTTCTACCAGAGTTCACAAAAAAATGTACAAAGGGTTTGTTTTTATTATATTATTACCACAACGACCACAAAAACAACAAGTCCAGCTATGACAACAATGCAACATTTAGAATAACAACAGGAACAATATGGAAACGTCATGTTTTTCATTTTTTTTTTTAATTTTTCATAGATTTACCTGGACCTGTTCCACCGATTTTAATGATTTTTGAAGTAGAAATCTTCCCATGAATTTGGTGAATCATTCTCACTAAAAATTATCACCCTAGCTATCGTATTGAGGGCGTGATCGTGACAAGAACAACATAGAAAATTATATTTTTTCAAGACTTTTTTTAGTTCTTCATTCAAATCTCGGGCCCTAACCGACCGATTTGGAC
Source organism: Cordilura impudica (assembly GCA_963682025.1). Classification (NCBI taxonomy): domain Eukaryota; kingdom Metazoa; phylum Arthropoda; class Insecta; order Diptera; family Scathophagidae; genus Cordilura; species Cordilura impudica. The sequence continues at coordinate 33,626,015 of OY821522.1, read as the reverse complement.
GATTTTAAATAGCAAACTTTTCAGGATGTTAATGAATCATTTTTTATGCCAACGACCATCCTAGCTGCCCGATTGATGCCGTCATCGTGATTTCCACAGACGGACAGACGGACAGACGGACAGACGGACAGACGGACAGACGGACATCGCTATATCAACTCCGGTTGTTATAACGATCACAAATATATATATTTTATGGGGTCCAAATTTTTTTTTCTAATTATTACAAACGGAATGACAAACTTATATATACCCTCTGCACACTGGAGTGGAGGGTATAAAAATCATCGATAAATGCCGATCAGCAAAACAGATGGTTGACATAAACAATTCCCAAGTGCATTGCCTTCATTTCACAATAGTGATTGTGAAACCATAAACAATTTCAAGTGCAGCAACCTGAGAACCGTTTATGTTTCATAATTGGGCAAACCATTGGTAACAATAAAATGCCAATGAATGCAAAAGGGATTGGGACAGAAACAAAATAAAAAAAATGCAAATGAGTGCAATACGAGATTGCGACAAAAGAATAAATGTTAAACATAGCAATAAGATATTGCGACATACTCGTGCCCGTTGTGAGTAATTTGATTCGGGCAAAACATTCATAAAATAAATGACGAAATAAAATATTCGTCAAGCTGGGTGGTAACATAATTGTTTTCTTTGCACTTAGAAAATAAGTAAATGGTTAATGAATGATAACACTTTAGATGATTTAACCATAACGGACGGACTGTTTACCATAATTGTCGGTATGTCTTTCACAGTATATGAGACATACCTTAACTACTCCCCCTTTTAATTTTCAGACGTCCCCGTCTGATTGACACTACGGACCACATTGATGAGGTCGATTCTCGCTCTCCGCTTTGTTACAAAGAATATAATAAGGGAGATTGTGAGCGCAAAGAATATGAGTGATGAAACTGAAATTGCAATGTAGTAAGCGTTCTTCACATTAGAATGAAGCTGGGAAATGGTCTCTCTGTTTTCGATATTTAGTTCATGAAGATAAGGTAGAGATAACAAGGGTATGTGATCTGAAAGGTTAACAGCGTGAGCAATTGGGATTTCAGGATTAATGAAATCGATCGTCCTAAGATTTATCAGTTTCGTATTGTTGATAAAGAGTTCATTTTGAAAGGTAATTAGAAAGGTACCTTTTGGGAGATTTTTGTCGACACCTTGATCTGAAATGCTCGCTGGTTGATTATTTATGATGACCATACCATCATCGATGGGATTGATGGTTGGTATACCATGGGCCGAAATGGTGTTGCAATGACCTGTATTTTTGTTGAGTAGGTTTTGAAGACAAAGTTCATCGGTGTTTCTAAGTTGCTGGCAAAAAGAGGAGAAGGCTTTTCTTGTACAATTTTTTAATATAAGGTAGCTATTCATACATTTAGCTACCTGGTTAGATTCAAATGATAAAATTTTGTTATTATGAATTACAGGAAAAATTAATTTTTTATCACATAGTTGCTTAATAATAGGGAACTTAATTAAAAATGTTATACTTTCCATATTTTGCAAAACCTTTAACTTCGAGTTGGCGATAATTTCGCTTGTACTGATATCAAGATCGTTTTCTGAATTCAAAATGAAATTTATTTCCGGGGTATCAAGCAATGTAGGATTTATGATATTGGCTTTGGCTAGGGCTATTGATAATGACAAGCCATCAAGTTCTCTTAAAACTGCTCTGTTCCTACTGTTCAGCAAGTCGTAGACGTTTTCCGAGTCAAGTTCACGTTCCTTTGTTGCGTTGAGAAGTAAGTTGACGGTACGAGTTAAGTTATTGATATGGGCCTGTGTCTCAGTGTTAACTACGACTTGTCTGTTGTTAGCAGAGATTAGTTCGCCCTGCTTGTTGCGCACTTCATTGAAATCGTCGTAATCCGGCGTGCCACCAATAACTTTTAATGCAGTGCCTATTATGTTGAGACTACGTGCATGTCTGTGGTGGACCCATAGTGCGTCCAACATTTTTTCTATTTCGCTAACGTCGGATAGGAGTAATTTTCTCATATTGGACCTAGGGAACACTTGTGAAAGAGTTTTCGTTTCAGCGATTATTGATATGAAATCAGTTAGGTTGGTTACGTGAGCCAGGGTTTTGTAATTTTCAAAAATAGCAACCGGTCCATCTGCGACTGGGATATAGTGAGAGGAGCTGTAGTCGAAAATGGTGGAGTTTAAAGTTGGGATGTTGTTCCACAAAATTAAGATTCTGTAATAAGGAGTAGTATGTTATCTTTGTGGACTATTTTATTGTCAATTTTTAGTGTTGTTCCTAAATCTTCCTGTACTATTCTTTGGTCATAGACTTTTGAAAATTTGTTGCCTAAACGCTTGTTTCTTTTTACGAACACTGTTTCACCAGGGTTGTATGTTTTGGTCATTCTCTTTTCATTGTGAAGTGTAAGGTCGCTTTTCTGTTTATCGATGAGTCTTAGCTGTACTGCTCTCCTAAGGTCCTCTGAGACAGAGTGGATTATGTCTATTGGCCTGACTTTAGTGGTAGAGTGAATTGTCCTGTTATATTTTGCCGTTGCCATAAGTATGGTCTCTAAAGGGTCGGCTGTTGGATCGTCAATTTTCAAACACCTAGCGATTTCAGTCAGGGTGCTGTGAAAGCGTTCGACTTGACCATTTGTAGTACTATGCATTGGCGGTGTTATAAAAATATTTGCCCCAAAATGATCTCTTACGAGTACTTTTATGGTGTTAGAAACAAGGGCTTTTTCGTTGTCGCATATTAACGTTTTACTTGTGAAAAAAATTCAAAATTTCTATAAGGGCCGGCTTAATATCGATGATAGCCCTAGAAGCTATATTTTTGACTATTGCAAATTTGGAAAATTTATCTACACATGTCAAAAATAGTTTTTTATCTGTGTTGTAGATATCTATGTGTAGTATTTCGCCTGATGAGGAAGGGATGGGTGTTGGACCTATTTCATGCTTTTTTGGGTGTCGACAGTACTTTGCCTGTCTGCATGTTTTACAATTAAGAGCTATTTGTTTTGCTTTTTTTCTGATGTTCGGGAAATAGTAGTCCCGGAGGATTTGTTTAACATTTTCGGCTGGACAGCGGTGAGCTCTAGTGTGTTCATTGAGTAAAATCTCATTCTGGTCATCGACGTTGAAGACATCCGTGACTTGTTTATTTGCATACTTAAACTTAACTGATGGTAAATTTGTTATCAAAACGTGTTGTATTTGTCCTAAAGTGTGAAGATCACAATGAATTCCGTTAACCACTTGGGGGTTCGCTACATCCTTGATTTTATCATGGAGCTCTTCGAGATTTGTGAATGTAATGCAGTGACGTATACGGTCTCTGAAAAGGATTTTTGTTTCCCGTCTAGATTCGATACCTTGAACGATTATGATCTGATTTCTGAAGCAGTTTATTGGGTTCTCGACCGCTGGGATTATTTCGGTAAGTGTGATTTCACTAGCACAAGCTTGCAATGAAGATTGTGATGCTGAATCCGTGACAACATTGAGAAATTGTCTGGAGAGAGCGTCTGCCACAACATTGTCTTTACCAGGTTTATAATGAAACGTAGGTGAGAATTCTTCTACGAAGGCCTGCCAACGTTTAAGCTTTGAATTGGGGTTCCGTTCAGAAATGGCAAAGGTAAGCGGTTGATGGTCAGTGAATATGTTTAACTGGTTTACGCCGTAAAGGTAATGCCTGAGTGTTTTGAGTGCCCATACAATGGCTAGGAGTTCTCTTTCATTAGTGGCATAATTTTCCTCAGTGGCTGAAAGAGTACGTGAGATCATTGTAATGGGGCGTCCCTCTTGTGAAAGGACGGCGCCGATGGCGTGGGAGGAGGCGTCAGTTGTTAAGTCAAAAGGTTTGCTAAAATCGGGATAAAGGAGTAGTATATCTTCTGAAGCAAGAAGTTTTTTTAGCTTGTTAAAAGCCGATAAGGCATCATTGTCTAATGTTATTTTTACGTGTTTTGATTGGCGCGTACCTATATGGCCATTATCACCTCGCAACAGTTTGGTGAGGGGTTTTGCAATGGCTGCGTAGTCTTTTACGAACCGTCTATAATAACCTGCAAGCCCTAGGAACGATCTGAGAGCCCTTAATGTTGTGGGAGGTTCATAATCGATGATGGCGGCAACCTTATTCGGACAGGTTTTTATGCCGTTTGTGGTGACGACGAATCCTAAAAATTCAACCGAGGTTCTAAAGAATTTAGACTTATCCACTGAGACCCTCATATTTGCTTCATATAGTTTCTGCAATATCCTGTCAATATCATTTATATGACTCTGCTCGCTGTCAGAGAATACAATGATGTCGTCTATATAGACGTGGCAGGATTTACCGATTTCCTGTCTTAAAACGTCATCGATAGCTCGCTGGAAGATGCTGGGTGCATTTTTTAATCCGAACGGTAGTCGACAGAATTCATATTTACCGTTATTCACGCTAAATGCAGTCTTTTCGCGATCACGCTCGATGAGATTTATCTGATGGAATCCGCTTTTAAGATCCAGTGTAGTGAAGAATTTAGCCCTTCCCAGGTTGGCCAAGATGATAGATGGATCTGGGATGGGGTATTTATCACACACGGTTTTTGAATTTAATTTTGTGTAATCGAATACTAAGCGTTTATTAGGTCTGCCGTGTTCATCGATGCCTTTCTTGTCAACAACCCAAACGGGGCTGTTGTACGGTGACCGTGAAGGTCTGATAATGCCATCTTTTAGAAGTTTGTGAACTTCGCTGTTCACAAATTCGACCATGGACATTGGGTAGGCCTGATACCTAGAGTAGACAGGTTCTTGATCTTTTGTTCTTATTGTAGCTGAGATGTTAGTGTTGAATGGTAGCGCTTCGTCGGGGTTTGCAAAAACATCGTCATTTTCCTGGATCATTTTAAAAAAAGATTCTTCGACATTCGTGGGAATTTTTTGTTCCTTTAGCGAATTTACCAGGTTCAAATTTAAATATTTTAGCTTTATTTGACCACCGTCGAAAAAAATAGTGTCCTTACCCGCGTCTATTATCGCGTTTGACCTTTTTATTAAACTAAAGCCTATTATACCGTCAAAGAGGGGTAGGTTATGTAGTATATAGAATGTTTCGGTAGTGTTAAGGACATTTACAAGGGTACCGTGGTTAATTTCAGTTGATCCGTGAATTGATTTGACCAAAAAGGGTCGGGATAATTGTCTTATGCCCTTAAGTTTTTCAGAATTTTTTATGTAACTTTTAGTGGCACCTGTGTCCACTAGAAGTTTTATAGTATGCCCACCTATTGTTCGTTCAACATAGGGGAGGGCTGATCTTCCCCTAAAAAATTAATGTTGTCATTATATGTGGTATCCTCTAATCCCTCGCATATCTCTTCCGCGTGTTCTTGACATTCTGTATCCCTGTCGATAGGAAGTTGCTCATTCAGGTGATTGATCCTTTGAAATTTATTGTTGTTGAATCTACTCGACTCTGGAGTTCTTTTAGATCCCTGTGGGAAATTATTAGATCTTACTGTCCTCATACTGACATCTGTGTCTAATGCATTATTACGTGGTTGTGGGGCGAAAGCTTGTTGGTTATTTTGAGGGAAATTCTGATATCGAGTGTTTGAGGGGGGTCCAACGTTTCGATTTGAGTTACTTCGATATTGGGGTTGTTGCGGTCTTTGTTGGAAACTACTTGGGTTAAATGGCCTATTAGTGCTATTTCTATGGTTCTGTATGTAAGGGGTTCGTTGGGGTTGCTGTTGTGTAGGGAAGTTTCTGTTCAACCCATTGCTGTAAATCTCAGCAAAATGATACCTGTTATGATTTGTTTCCAGTTCCTGAGCCATTGCTAGGGCTGAAGGTAAGTCAGTAGGTTTGCACGAAAAGAGTGTAGTGCACAGTGGTTTGCGGAGTCCTGAGATAAAGACACGGAGTGCATCTTGACGGTATTTTATATTGAATGACGCTATTAAAGAGGCGTCGTTTTGATGAGACATTAAAACTTTGTTCGCAATTGCCGTTAATTTGCGTTCTACTTCGTCGTAGAACTGAAGTAGAGTCTTTTGGCCTTGTCGCAATGTTGAGAGTTCTTGTTCTAACGTATAGATTGATTTTTTGTCAGAGTATGCGAAGTCCAATCGTTCCACAATAGCATGAAAATTTAGAACTGTGTTGTAGGTGCTAAGCACAGAGTCGGCGTTTCCAATAATTTTATTGCGCAGTATTGCCACCGCTTGGTAGTATTTTGAGCTTCCTGCGAAGGGCTCGAAGAGTTTGTGGGCTGTTACTGCAGCCTGTCGCCAAGAAACGTATTTATTGGCATCACCCCTGAATTCGGGGACCGATTTTACGATATCCAATGTCTCGTCGCATTGAACACCTGCAATGATTTCGATCGGTCTATGTTCGACAACTAGTGTGGCGGGTTCCAAGGCTTCAAGTCTATTATTAAGCTCATTGATGGTTTCTTGAAACTCTTGCCTAGTACGATTTGTGGCTTGAGCAATAGCCGTTTCAAGAAGCGTTCGAACGTTATCAGCGTTCATATTGGTATCTGTTCGAGTGTCGGAAATGGATAGATGTGAGAGCCTAGATAGAAGTTGTTCAGTCTCTAAGAGGGAACTATCGTCTTCTTGCATTTAGCAGGAGTAGCACTTTTAATGGTAACACTATGACCCGTGTAAAAAAAAATAATACTTGGTACAATCAAAAGAAAAGCTTTTGCAATTACAAAGGTGGAAGAGAGAAAAAAAAAATTTATAAAGACAATGTTTTATTGTCTTTGAATAATTTTATTTTTCCTTTTATTTTAAATTTAGGTTGAAATTTTAGCTTAAAAAAAAATTAATAAATCTTTTTTACAATGGACATTTAAGGAAAAAATTATACTTTAGCTTAAAAAAATAATTTATAATTAATTTTTTGGAAAAAAAAAAAATTTTAGTTTACGGGAAAAAATTAATATAGTTCTTACAAATTAAGACAAAAGATTTTACTTTAAAAAAAAAATTTATAATTAAATTTAGGAGTTTTTCTTTTTTTTTATTTAGGAGTTAAAACATTAAACAATTTTATGATTTTTAGTTTTAATTTTAACTTACATAGACATAAATACGTTTTGAATTTCATCTCTCTTTCCCCTTTGTTTTCTGTCAGAAACTGCTTTCGTATTCCTCTTTTGCTGCGTATGTTGGTGATGATTGCACAGGATATTTGATGTTATACTGATGAGTGTCTCTTATTTTCAATTCTGCTAACTCGAACTTGCCAAAAAATTTGTTTTTATTCACAATTGTCACATAAATTGATATAATTTTTCAACTTTTACTGGTGAGTGTTTCTTATTTTCAATTCTGCTAACTCGAACTTGCCAAAAAATTTGTTTTTACTCACAATTGTCACACAAATTGATATATTTTTTCAACTTTTACTGATTTAGGAAAGTTCTTGCTAATTACTTCAATCACTTGTGTTTTTTTTTCTTAAGGGGGTTGCCGAGTTGGGCGCCAATTATTTTTTTTTTTTAATTAAGATTAAAAACCGATTAATTTTCATTTGTAAATAATTAGTTTTTTATTTTAAATAGTTCAATTATTTTTATTCTGAATAGTTATTCTTTTTATTGAAGCCAATTACAAGATTTTATTATTTTTGTTTCTAAAACCAATTACAAGATTTTATTATTTTTGTATTTAATGCCAATTACAAGATTTTATTATTTTGTATTTAATGTACCTACTATGTAGGCTTGAGTTCTCCACTAAGACTAACTTTACATTTCTTTTTACTATACTAAATATAGGAAAAGAAATGCCGTTCCTCTGCGACAGAGAAACACCACCGAAAAATATTAAAAACAAAAATCATCGATAAATGCCGATCAGCAAAACAGATGGTTGACATAAACAATTCCCAAGTGCATTGCCTTCATTTCACAATAGTGATTGTGAAACCATAAACAATTTCAAGTGCAGCAACCTGAGAACCGTTTATGTTTCATAATTGGGCAAACCATTGGTAACAATAAAATGCCAATGAATGCAAAAGGGATTGGGACAGAAACAAAATAAAAAAAATGCAAATGAGTGCAATACGAGATTGCGACAAAAGAATAAATGTTAAACATAGCAATAAGATATTGCGACATACTCGTGCCCGTTGTGAGTAATTTGATTCGGGCAAAACATTCATAAAATAAATGACGAAATAAAATATTCGTCAAGCTGGGTGGTAACATAATTGTTTTCTTTGCACTTAGAAAATAAGTAAATGGTTAATGAATGATAACACTTTAGATGATTTAACCATAACGGACGGACTGTTTACCATAATTGTCGGTATGTCTTTCACAGTATATGAGACATACCTTAACTTACATAAACAATTTCTGAAAGGGTTCACACTATGTGTACGAATTGCACGTGCTAAAACAATAAGAAAAACACAAGCAAAACACATAGTGTGAACGCAGCTTAATTAAAATGGCTTGCAAATGAGATGTTACAACTCAAACAGAATATTTGTTCTTGGTTTTCAGTGTTTCCGTTTTAGCTTTTTAGTTGCTAGATTTAGCAACTTTTTTTGTCGTTTAGCATCCAAAATTTATCAAAAGATGCTAGATGCTAACTTAGAATCTTTTATTAATAAAAAGTTGCTTTTAGCATCTTTTTTTGATATATTTTTTTTTTTCATTATTTTTGAATATATAATTTTAATGGTATTGATATGTTTTAATTTCTCAAAGTGTTGTACAGTAATTTTGTGTACTACTCCTTTTACCACTCTGCTCGTTTCTTTCAACAAATATAACAAAACATTTTGAAATAGAAGAATGTAAACACCAACAACAGTTTTTAATGTTATGATTTTTAGAAATTTCTAATGAATTAATGAATTAGAAAGTCGATTGCCAAAAAATATTATTGTATTAAAAAAATGCCAAAATTTTCAATACAAAACACATTAAATCGGGTAAAAGAACAGATAACAAATATATTAGTACAGTTTAAATTTATATCATCTGAGACAGAAAAAATTCAAATCCAATGGAGTTATATCACAGAACAAAACTGGGATACAGCACTGAATACAACCTCTTTATGGATTGAAAAATTCTATTGGCGAAAATCCATTTTAGGAGTTATCAATATTTGTATTGTCTATATTAGTTTTGTCTTTCTCAAAAGCCGAAGTTGAACGTTTGTTTAGTTTAATGGCTTTAGTTAAAAGCAAACTTCGAACAGAATAAAATCCGAGTTGTTATGTTCTGTAATACGTATAAAAGAAGGATTGAAATTGAAAAATCGGTGCTGTCACACTTACAATATACCGAGCGATGTCGTTGATAAGAGTCGATCGTCAGAAAAATATCAGAGCCAAGAAGAACTTGAAGATGAAGACATTACAGAAATGTTAGATTCCATAAACCAATTATTCTAATATAATCGTATCTTTTGATAATGAAATTTCTGTTATATCTATATATATAAAATTGAATGTGTGTTTGTTTATTTGTTTGTTTGTTTGTTTGTGTGTACCTTATAGGAGACCAAACCTCTGGACCGATCTTCCTGAAATTTTCACAGCATTTAACTGGGACTCTGGCATGATTAATAGGGTACTTTTTTTTTGACCACGCCCACTTTTACGCCCACTTTTTTAAAATTATGTAATTGCTCCCATATATTTTTTAACAGATTTACTTCAAATTGTATACACATTATACTCCAAGCGAGGTATAAATAAACATTTCTTACGCCACGCCCCCTTTCACGCCCCTTTTCATGCCAAATTTTGTTTGAAAGTTTTAAACTTTTTTTTCTCTGTACAAATTTGTTCCTTCCAACGGATTTTTTTATTTGGTAGTATATTGCTCTTAATACTGTTAACGTCGCCATATAACTATGAACCACGCCCATTTCACCGCCCCCTTTTTTTTACTTATACCACTAACAATGTTTGCTATACAAAATAATTTTTTTGTAATATGTATTTATCTAAAGTTTTATACACTTTTTATCTACAGGTAAGGTAGCCATACATTTTTTTATTACCAAGTCCCCCTTTTTCGCCCCATTTTACCTTAAATCATAATTAATCTGCTTTCAATCTATCTATATATATAAAAATGAATGTGTGTTTGTTTGTGCTTTATAGGAGGCCAAACCAAAGAACCGATCTTCCTGAAATTTTCAGAGCGTGTTACTGTGACTCTGGAAGGAATAATATGCTATATAAATTTTTGATTGGACAAAGGGGCGGTGCCACGCCCATATAACCCAATATTTGAAAAAGTCATATCACGGGAATTTTTTTACCTACAGCAGTCATATTTGGTACATATGGTATTAGCATGAATAGAAATACATACAAGAAGAAAAGTGGGCGGGACCACGCCCCTTTTTAGAAAAATAAAAAATCGTAATATCTTCTAAACTACTGGAAGGATCGTCATGAAATTTTCACAAAAGGATATTTTTGCGAAATAATAAGACCTTAGATATATAAAGTTGTTAGTGGGCAAAGGGGCGTGGCGTATATATAAAAACGTTGATGCATTTGATTGTAACGAATGATCTCCGGAACCATAAGAGCTGTCGAGGTAGGATTTCCAGCATAGGTTCGGTTCGAGCTCTTCTGTGTTTTTTTTTAGATTTAACCCTCTAGCTGGCGTTGGGGTCAAGTTGAAAACAAAAATTTTTACTTTCAGCGCGATTTGACTGCAATTCAGAATGAACGTATGTTTCGTCATAAGAAATTTTTGTATGTATAAATGGACCCGATAGGTGGCGCTGGGTAAAGTTATTTCGAATATTCTTATTTATGGTGTGATTTTAATGAAACTAAGAATGTACATATATGTATGTTAGAAACATTTTTTTATTGGACCCGGTAGATGGCGCTGTCGTTCGAAAAATAATGAGTTGTCAAATTTATATAAACTTTAATAAATAAACTCACCAACGTTTTTATATATAAATATTCTAACGAAAAAGAAGGAAAAAGCCGCTACATTATTGCATGGTGGCCGCACAGCTCATTCAGCACTCAAATCACCGTTAAACGTACAAAAAAATGAGAATGCCGTCTGTAATATCAAAAAACATTCCGGTATGGCAAAAGTTCTGCAAAAATGCAGTATTTTTATTTGGGATGAATGTACCATGGCTCACAAACATTGTGATTTGATTTGATAAAAGATTTGAAAGGTAATGAAAGATTTTTTGGTGAAGCTCTCATTTTATTATCTGGAGATCTTCGTCACACATTTTATATAGGTATATACAGATTCTAACTAAAATAAAAATTCATTGAGGGCAAAACAACGTTTGCCGGGTCCAGCTAGTCTATATATATAAAATTGAATGTGTGTTTGTTTATTTGTTTGTTTGTTTGTGTGTACCTTATAGGAGACCAAACCTCTGGACCGATCTTCCTGAAATTTTCACAGCATTTAACTGGGACTCTGGCATGATTAATAGGGTACTTTTTTTTGACCACGCCCACTTTTACGCCCACTTTTTTAAAATTATGTAATTGCTCCCATATAGTTTTTAACAGATTTACTTCAAATTGTATACACATTATACTCCAGGCGAGGTAGAAATAAACATTTCTTACGCCACGCCCCCTTTCACGCCCCTTTTCACGCCAAATTTTGTTTGAAAGTTTTAAACTTTTTTTTCTCTGTACAAATTTGTTCCTTCCAACGGATTTTTTTATTTGGTAGTATATTGCTCTTAATACTGTTAACGTCGCCATATAACTATGAACCACGCCCATTTCGCCGCCCCCTTTTTTTTTTTACTTATACCACTAACAATGTTTGCTATACAAAATAATTTTTTTGTAATATGTATTTATCTAAAGTTTTATACACTTTTTATCTACAGGTAAGGTAGCCATACATTTTTTTATTACCAAGTCCCCCTTTTTCGCCCCATTTTACCTTAAATCATAATTAATCTGCTTTCAATCTATCTATATATATAAAAATGAATGTGTGTTTGTTTGTGCTTTATAGGAGGCCAAACCAAAGAACCGATCTTCCTGAAATTTTCAGAGCGTGTTACTGTGACTCTGGAAGGAATAATATGCTATATAAATTTTTGATTGGACAAAGGGGCGGTGCCACGCCCATATAACCCAAAATTTGAAAAAGTCATATCACGGGAATTTTTTTACCTACAGCAGTCATATTTGGTACATATGGTATTAGCATGAATAGAAATACATACAAGAAGAAAAGTGGGCGGGACCACGCCCCTTTTTAGAAAAATAAAAAATCGTAATATCTCCTAAACTACTGGAAGGATCGTCATGAAATTTTCACAAAAGGATATTTTTGCGAAATAATAAGACCTTAGCTATATAAAGTTGTTAGTGGGCAAAGGGGCGTGGCGTATATATAAAAACGTTGATGCATTTGATTGTAACGAATGATCTCCGGAACCATAAGAGCTGTCGAGGTAGGATTTCCAGCATAGGTTCGGTTCGAGCTCTTCTGTGTTTTTTTTTTAGTTTTAACCCTCTAGCTGGCGTTGGGGTCAAGTTAAAAACAAAAATTTTTACTTTCAGCGCGATTTGACTGCAATTCAGAATGAACGTATGTTTCGTCATAAAAAATTTTTGTATGTATAAATGGACGCGGTAGGTGGCGCTGGGTAAAGTTATTTCGAATATTCCTATTTATGGTGTGATTTTAATGAAGCTAAGAATGTACATATATGTATGTTAGAAACATTTTTTTATTGGACCCGGTAGATGGCGCTGTCGTTCGAAAAATAATGAGTTGTCAAATTTATATAAATTTTAATAAATAAACTCACCAACGTTTTTATATATAAATATTCTAACGAAAAAGAAGGAAAAAGCCGCTACATTATTGCATGGTGGCCGCACAGCTCATTCAGCACTCAAATCACCGTTAAACGTACAAAAAAATGAGAATGCCGTCTGTAATATCAAAAAACATTCCGGTATGGCAAAAGTTCTGCAAAAATGCAGTATTTTTATTTGGGATGAATGTACCATGGCTCACAAACATTGTGATTTGATTTGATAAAAGATTTGAAAGGCAATGAAAGATTTTTTGGTGAAGCTCTCATTTTATTATCTGGAGATCTTCGTCACACATTTTATATAGGTATATACAGATTCTAACTAAAATAAAAATTCATTGAGGGCAAAACAACGTTTGCCGGGTCCAGCTAGTTTTAAATAAAAAAAAAATCCCTCTAAAATTAAAAATATTTAATTTAAGTTTAAAATAAACTCAATTTGATGTTAATAAAAATTTCAGATGAAATCCAAAATAATTTTAATTAAAATTTAAAAAATATAAATCGAAACATATGTTATATACAAATTTTTCGATTTAAAAACCAAAGAATTTATTAATAAGTGTATAATTTTTCAATATAAAGGTAATGAAAATTGAAAAAAAAAAATTAGCATCCAGTACGTTTAAGCATCTTTTTTTTTTTTTGCAATTTAGCATCTTTACAATTTCAAATTATGGCAACACTGTTGGTTTTAAAAGATTTTTTATAACAGTGGTTCCAAGCATGTATACTTAGATCTGATTTATCGCATTTTAATATATTTTCAAATGCCTTGCATCCGCATTTATAGTCGTCACCTTTGACCTGCTCCAGCCATCCATTAGCTTCTCATCTCTCAACTAGCTGAAGCAAAATCTTTATGTTCTGTATTTCTTTGATGTGTTTTCAGCATCATCGAAAAGAATCGGACATTTTTCTAAAATTAATTATGTTTCTAAAATTAATTATGTTCAAATTTATAATATTTTAATGTAATGCACAAAAATGAGTTTTATACTTGTCATTGTTATTAAAGAAGCCACATATATACTTCCTTCATATTATAGAGTTATTACCAGACTTAAAATAGACTTTATAGTTTAAAATTTAAAAAAAATTATGCGATATTTAACAAATACATTTAAAATAGTTTTGATTGAAATTTTTGGCAGTTTTAGTTTTGCCTTGTATCAGTAAAATGTTCAGATATTAACTAAAAAAAAACAATTTGTTAAACATTTTCATTTTAATTATCTTAATTAATTTAAAGACACAAAGATAGATTTAATACAATAAAAACAAGTAAGAGTTGAAAGTTGATCTATGCGGACTCACAAATGTGCCCTATACTAATAGGTCTGGAAAATTGAAAAGGATTGTAAAAAATAAAATGCAGCTTTATATTAACAAATTTAAATTAAAAAGAAAATTACATTTACCTGGTTAAACTTAATATTGTTTGTAATTATCTGGATCAGGTTAGTATTTAAAATGGGATAAATGGGGTGTCATTGTGCCAATTTATGACCTAAAATATGTAGACACCTCTATAAAATGCTGAAAATTCAGAGCATTTGTTGTATTAATTCAGTAATAGGTTTATCAAAGTGTTTACATATTCAAATATTTTATATACATTTGTTACAAATAGTGCAAGAAGTCCAGATATTAATGTAAACGTAAGACCCAGGTGGATGGTATCAAAGATTCGGCATAGCCGAACTTAACACTCTTACTTGTTTCTATTCTTCTTTGTGTTTTTCGCTTATTTTGACAGAGATGCCACTCATTTACAATTTAAATAAATAGAAAAATAGATTTGTCGACTGTCGTTAAGATGTATGTACTTAGTGAATCACTTAATCCTTAGTGCAAACAACAATAGCTGTCGATATATTTTGCGATTGTCGGATCGTTGAAATTTACAGAATCACACTACAGAAAACATTAATTTAAATTCAATCAATTTTAGAAAACCTCAAATGATATTTAAGAATTGCGAACATAACAACTGTTACATAAATAAACGCAATTTGATGAGAATGTTATTTTTTATATATAAATTTTCACAATTTTTTTGGATGAAAATTTGAAGTTTTTCAGAAAATAAAGAGAACAAATTATTTTAATTCAAATGTTTGGGACATTTGGTTTTTTGCGTTTGGCATCCCTAATTTGAATATTTATTATTATAAATTTATTCTCTACACACAAAGAAATTTCGCATTTTAAAAATAAGAATTTAATTTTTAAAATGAAAATATTTATCATTGTTATTGTTGTTTTCATGTGGTTTTTGTAGCAGAAATCAAATTTAAAAATTAAACTTTCAAATTAAAAATAATTTTGTCGATGTAAACAGAACATTTTAGAATTGAAGGCATTTTTTTGGAATTAAAATCGTTTTCTTTTAAATTGCTCGGTCGAAATGAACAACAAACACAATAAATTCAACTAACAGTGAAAATGTTGTTGTATTTTTCGAAGACAGGCAAAATTAAAAATGCTCGTTTTTAACTTGATAGAATTATTTTAAAAAGAAGCACACATGTACTTATATCAACATGAATATTTTTATTTCTTATTTCTTTTCGATTGTCTTTGTTTTGCGCAATCGAACACTTACAGACATTACGAATATAACAACAGACAGCCAGTAAATATTCTTTTTGACGCAAGAATTCATATCGACAACAACAATTTAAACATTTTATGAAAAAAATAACTGTTGTTTGTAAGAAAAAAGTGTATTGCGAGAAATAGACTGTACAGTTATTGCAATGGTTTACCAGGTTTATAAAAAATTATGTGCAAAATAATTTTTTTAGTGATTTTTGTTATTTTCTTAATCTGGTCATACTGTTTTCAGCAGCACAAGCTAAATTAAAATGCGCTTGTTCATTTAATCTGTGAGTGTCAAAGTGGAAAGATGGAGTGTGAATTATTAAATTTGCTAAATTCGTTTCAATTGCCAGAAGTGCATCCTTATTTAAATGGTAAGTTAATAGTACACACATAGTACAACAATGGCCAAATGTGCTGGTGACTTTTATTGTTGTGTAATATGTGAATCTGGTGATTTTTTTTAAATTATTTGATAACTCTTATAGCGGCCGGCATTGCTTACAACGATCTAAAACTAGTGCGCAAAGAGGATCTGCAAGAATTAATTCCGCCTCTAGGATTGCGCATTCGTTTTAGGGAGAAACTGTTAATTTGGAAAAAAGAAGAAGTAAGATTTATAATATGTTTTTTTATGTGTTTATACATTGCCGCTAAAATTTCTTCTATTTATTCGGCAGTTTGGATTGGATGACGAAACAATTGCTAATTCCGCTAAAGTCAGCAGCTGGCTTGAAGAATCCGACCAATTTTTTAAGAACAGGACGCAGAAGGTACGATAAATTTGTTGATATGAAAATGTTAGCACAAAAAAAAATTGAGAATTATCGTTTAACCAACTAACAAGTTTAGTGTGAATACCTCTATTAATGAAAATTTTTATTTTATTTTTTAATTTAGACTTTACTGCAAATTTTGAATGGTTCGAAAAGAGGCCAATCAATTCTTTCGTTTTTTAAAAATAACAACGGTCTCACTGACGAGTACAGAGATACATTGATCAACTGTATTGTTGAAGAAATAATATTCTTAAAATTATCTCTTAGTGCATCCGATTTTTCGTCAATTGTTGATGATATCTGCCAGCTTTTTCCAAGCGAGAGCAGTGTAAAAGCTTATTATTTTTCATCCAGGGTGGGTAAGAAAAATCCATCAGGAAGATTGTACAGCAAGTACCATAACATAAAGTGCAAGAAAAAAAAATTATCATTTTCTTTGCCAAGCTCACCAGCACAAAGTTCCTCCAGCTCATTTTCTAACACGGAATTCGTACTTGATTCAACAGACTTAATACCACAAGAAGCTATTAAAAATGAACTTAAAAGAAATTTCAACAATTTTCAAGATGTGTGTGACAAATGGGTACAAACTTATAAATTGAGACAAGCAGACTTCAATAATTTGTCTAACATTGAATTCTTTGAAGCTTGGCCGAAATATTTGGACTCCAGAGCACCACAATTGGTAATTGTTGCATAATTTCATACATTCATACAAAACTAACATTTATTTTTACTAGTTTAAAATTGAATTCAACTTATTGTATCCTGGAAAAGAAAATCTATTGAAGGCAAATTGGGATGCAGCTAAAGTGAAAATATTGGAATATACAAATTTAAACCTTCGTAATGAGCACTGTAAGTTACAACTATCAGTCCTGAAGTCTTCCAAAAACACTGATGTTCAGGATTACTTAACTTCAATGGTCTTGGTGGGAATTCTTCAATCATCTGCTCGATTTAAGGACGCTGAAAAAAAAAACTGGAAAAAAATAACAATAGTTGACTCGCAGGAAAGTCTAGTTGTAAGATTACCTAATATTAACGATTTTCATCGTAAAATTTGTGAAATTCGTTCAAAGTATTATACTGCTAGACTTACCATACAGCCCTTTTTGATAGTGGAAGGGACTGATGAAAGCGTTTTGACAAATTTTTATATATATTTTGACAAAATTTTATTTAAATTCCAGTCGTTTATTGATGCTTTGAGTACATGTTTCCAAATTTTTCAAATTTTTAATTTGCAATACCCATCAGCTTGTGCACCCGTATGGACTTTCATACAGAACTTCTTTTTTGAAATAGAAACAACTTCAGATTTGAGCTGCCCAAGTGTCGCCTCACTAATAAATTATTGTAAAAATATTTGAACTGCCACTATAACTGTAACGTAATTAAATAAAATGTATATTTGCTTTAAATGTATGAAAAAGTTTCCCGAAAGTCAATTTTTGATACGTCACTACAAATATGACCACATGATTTCTGCAAAGTTTTTAAAATTACCGTGTTTTCAACAGGGCTGCTCACAAAGCTTTACAGATTTTTCAAGATTTCGGAAACATTTGGAATCGCAACACAGATTTCGTACAGATATTGTTTCTGAAGTTGGTCTTTGTGAATCTAATACAGCAAATCCCATTGAGTCTGATTATAGCATTTCAGAGCCACCATCATTTGAATGTGTTTCTTCGGAAAATAAAACGATTTCAGTAGATACAGCTTCTAATATGTCAGAAAAATTAAATACATTGAAACGGCAAATATTACATCTATCATTAAGTTTGCATAACCAAAATGATATGCCTAGAAATCGTATAATTGAAATACAAAATATGGTGAGTGAATTAATTGCATGTATAACTACAGTTTTTGAAAGTTTACTTCAATCTAAAAACGTTCAAGCATCTATAGAACCTTTATTAAGTTTTTGTAGAAATCCATTTCAGGAAATAAAAACAGAACATCGACTTTTTAAAGTCCTGCAAGATTTAAATTTGTATGAGCCAGCTCTTTCATATATAATAGAGGAATGTATTTCAAATATAATTGTTAATGGAAAACCGACATTAGGTCCTAAATCATTTAACATTTACGTAATGCCACTCCAGTTTCAATTTAAATCTGCTTTTCAAATTCCGAATCTATTGAATATGACTCTGGCAAACATTGAAGAAAATTTAAAAAAAAACACTTTTTGTAATTTTGTAAAAGGTTCTATTTTTAATTCAATCAAACAACGGTATTCAGAAAACTCCGTAATTCCTTATGTACTTTATGTTGACGATTTCCAAATTAATAATCCGCTTGGCAGCCATACATATTCGATTTGTGGGTGTTATTGTTTTTTCCCCAATATGCCCGATCATCTGCGATCACAGGTGAAATATATTTTTCATGTTGCTTTTATACCAACCAGTACTACAAAAAGTCATGGGCCAGAAAAATGTTTTCATCCTTTGGTTGAAGAGCTTAGAAAGCTTGAGGAGGGAATAATTATAACTACTCATGGAAATTCAAAAAAAATTCACTTCGTCTTAGGTTTGGTAGTAGGAGATAACCTAGCTGTCAACTACATCATGGGCTTTGTGGAGTCATTTAATGCAACACGTTACTGCAGAGCTTGCAATAGAACAAAATCTGAAATGAGCTGTGACACTTCAGAAAAAAATGAATTTTTGAGAACTAAAGACTCTTATGAAAATGACCTTTCGAAAAATAATTTTAAGGAAACAGGTATCAAGCGAAAGTGTATTTTTAACAATTTGGAACATTTTCACTTGGCAGAGAGAGTTTGTTTTGACATAATGCACGATGTTTGGGAAGGTGTGTGTGTATATGACATATGTAATATCCTCTTAGGATTGATAAATGATGGAGTTATATCGTTAGATATAATAAATAGTAGGAAAACACTATTCAATTATGGTGAAACCGAAATAGGTAACATGTCTAAACCATTAACCACGAAAAGATTGACCAATTTCAATTTAAATATGTCTGCAAGCGAAATCGCCAGTTTTATTAACCTTCTTCCGTTAATGATTGGGGACCTAATACCAAGGGGTAATAAACATTGGAAACTTTTTGAAATTTTGAAAAAATTTATTGAATATATTTTTAAATCACAATATACACAAGCAGATTTGGAAAAGTTAAATCAAATTGTTGAAGAACATCATAAATGTTATAAAAATTTGTATAAATCACTGAAACCCAAGCATCATTTTATGGTGCATTATGCAACAACAATCGAAAGGTGTGGCCCCCTCAAGTTTTTGTGGTGTATGCGTTTTGAAGCCAAGCATAAAGAGGCTAAGGCTTATTTAAAAAACGTTCAATCTAGAAAGAATATAGAACAAACTATGTGTTTGAAATCTGGTCTAAAATTTGCATTTTTTATTCTTGAACACCAAAATTTCACAGAACCTGAGGTAACTTTCAATACTTCACACTTAACAAACTTGCGCCAAGAAGAATTCTTCTCCAAAATAAATTGTAACGAAATTATTGATTTTGAAAAAGTTGAAGTTGCATACAATATTACTTATAAGAACACACTTTTAAAATCCGATATTTATTTATCTATAAGTGGTCCAAATTTCAAGTTATTTAAGATTCACAGTTTTTTAAGACAAACCGTTGATATATTTGTTTTATGCTATCAAGTTCTTCTAAATGAATTTGACGAACATTTTCAATCATTTATTGTAAACTGTGTTGTAGAAAATGAAATATATATTAAAAAAATATGTGAATTCAATACTTATCCTGTTAATATTCATTATGCCAATAATAATGTAAAATATGCAAAAACAAAATATGTATAATTTGGTGTTAAATTTAAATTAAAAAATATTAATAATTATTTATATTTACTTATTCACTTCATTTTATAACTATGTTCACACATACTTTCTTTTATTTAAAATTAAATTTTTGGTATGAATTGAATTAAAAATTTATATTTTCCAATCAAAAATGTATAGTACTTAAAATAAAATAATTGTTTTAAAATCAAAATGGAACAACTTTCTATTATTTAAAATTAAATTTTTGGTATGAAAATAATGAAATTGAATTAAAAATTTATATTTTCCAATCAAAAATGTATAGTACTTAAAATAAAAATATTGTTTTAAAATTAAAATGGAACAGTATTGAATTAAGAACGCTTTTTTAAATTCAAAAATGGTTCTTTTTGAAAGGCTCGGTTCAAAATTAACTGTAAATTTTTTTTTATTTTGTCAACGGAGCCTTTCAAAAAGAACCATTTTTGAATTAAAAATGTTTCCTTTTAAACGTCTCGGTCGCTTTCTGCATAACTGTAAATACTTTTTTTCTTTTAGTCGACCGAGGAGATTAACAGGCATCTTTTTGATATTAGTAGAAACGTCTTTGGCAGAAAATCATTCAGATTATTTTTGATTCATAGCAATTATTTTTGATTTTAAGACGTTTTTTGGTTGAGTGTATGTTTTCCAAATATGGCAATATTTTAATAAAAAAATTGAGAGCTTTTTTTTTGGTTATTATTTTGTTACTCCATCCGCCCTATATGGCCGCAATGAAGAAATATTTGGCCAGTTAAAAGAAACTATACAGCCATCTCCAATTAGCACGATTTAGTGCATATAGCCACCCTACACAACCATTACCTTTGCAGTGGAGGTTAGAGCGAGTTATTTAATTAGCAAAAACTAAATTAAACGAGAAGTTATGTCCTATAACCGGAAACGCATGCATATAGGTATATAACCTAAATGCATGCCGATCAGCAACCACGATGACCAAAAAACAAACACCGAAATACATCCGAAATAATAGAAAAGACGAAAACCAACCCAAAGAATTTGCTGAAATAATTTGGTATTAAGTTTAACAAATTGTTTAATTTTTCATTTACATTTATTATCAAGACTCAAACCGAGGTGAAGGGTATCAAAGATTCGGCACAGCCGAATTTAACACTCTTACTTGTTTTTTTTCCAAAAGTGGTCTTGCTCAAAGTCTTAGCTTTAATTTGATATACGGTGCTTTATGCTACGGACCTTAGTTTTTTTCCAAAAGTGGTTTTGCTCAAAAATTTTACCATAGATTTTTTGTATGGAAACCTTTTTACGTTTTCCTAAGTCTTAGTTTTAATTTGATATACCGTGCTTTATGTTACGTACCTTAGTTTTTTCCAAAAGTGGTATTGATCAAAAATTTTACCATAAATTTTTTCTATGGAAACCTTTTTACGTTTCTGTATGGAAACCTTTTTACGTCTTTCTAAGCCTTACCTTTAATTTGATATACCGTGCTTTATACTACGGACATTTTTTTTTCCAAAGTGGTCTTGCTTAGTTTATTTTTCCAATGTTGTCTTGCTCAAAGTCTTAGCTTTAATTTGATATACGGTGTTTTAGGCTATGGACCTTAGTTTTTTTTTCCAAAATTGGTCTTGCTCAAAAATTTTACCATAGTTTTTTGTATGGAAACATTTTTACGTTTTCCTAAGTCTTAGCTTTAATTTGATATACGGTGCTTCATGCTATGGACCTTATTTTTTCCAAAAGCGGTCTTGCTAAAAAATTTAACATAGATTTTTTGTACGGAAACCTCTTTACGTTTTTCTATGTCTTAGCTTTAATTTGATATACGGTGCTTTATGCTATGGACCTTAGTTTTTTTTCCAAAAGTGGTCTTGCTCAAAAATATTAAAATAGATTTTTTTATGGAAACCTTTTTACGTTTTTTTATGTCTTAGCTTTAATTTTATATACGGTGCTTTATGCTATGGACCGTAGTTTTTTTCCAAAAGTGGTCTTGCTCAAGGTCTTAGCTTTAAATTGATATACGGTGCTTTATTTGATATACCGTGCTTTATGTTACGTACCTTAGTTTTTTTTTCCAAAAGTGGTCTTGATCAAAAATTTTACCATAGATTTTTTGTATGGAAACCTTTTTATGTTTTTCTAAGTCTTAGCTTTAAGCTATGGACCTTAGTTTTTTTCCAATAGTCGTCTTGCTCAAAAATTTTACCATAAATTTTTTCTATGGAAACCTTTTTACGTTTCTGTATGGAAACCTTTTTACGTCTTTCTAAGTCTTAGCTTTAATTTGATAAACCGTGCTTTATACTACGGACCTTAGTTTTTTTCCACAAATGGTCTTGCGCAAAAATTTTACCATAGATTTTTTGTATGGAAACCTTTTTTCGTTGTTTGCATGGAAACTGTGTTACGTTTTTCTAAGTCTTAGCTTAAATTTTATATACCATGGTTTATGCTACGGACCTTAGTTTTTTTTCCAAAAGCGGTCTTGCTAAAAAATTTTACCATAGATTTTTTGTATGTAAACTTTTTTACGTTTTTCTAAGTCTTAGCTTTAATTTGATATACGGTGCTTTAAGCATCGGATCTTATTTTTTTCCAAAAGTGGTCTTGCTCAAAGTCTCAACTTTAATTTGATATTCCGTGCTTTATGCTACGGACCTTATTTTTTTTTTCAAAAGTGGTCTTGTCCAAAAATTTTACCATAGATTTTTTGTATGGAAACCTTTTTACGTTTTTCTAACTCTTAGCTTTAATTTGATATACGGTGCTTTATGCATCGGACCTTATTTTTTCCAAAAGTTGTATTAATTCAGTAATAGGTTTATCAAAGTGTTTACATATTCAAATATTTTATATACATTTGTTACAAATAGTGCAAGAAGTCCAGATATTAATGTAAACGTAAGACCCAGGTGGAGGGTATCAAAGATTCGGCATAGCCGAATTTAACACTCTTACTTGTTTCTATTCTTCTTTGTGTTTTTCGCTTATTTTGACAGAGATGCCACTCGTTTACAATTTAAATAAATAGAAAAATAGATTTGTCGACTGTCGTTAAGATGTATGTACTTAGTGAATCACTTAATCCTTAGTGCAAACAACAATAGCTGTCGATATATTTTGCGATTGTCGGATCGTTGAAATTTACAGAATCACACTACAGAAAACATTAATTTAAATTCAATCAATTTTAGAAAACCTCAAATGATATTTAAGAATTGCGAACATAACAACTGTTATATAAATAAACGCAATTTGATGAGAATGTTATTTTTTATATATAAATTTTCACAATTTTTTTTGGATGAAAATTTGAAGTTTTTCAGAAAATAAAGAGAACAAATTATTTTAATTCAAATGTTTGGGACATTTGGTTTTTTGCGTTTGGCATCCCTAATTTGAATATTTATTATTATAAATTTATTCTCTATGTTTTCCAAATATGGCAATATTTTAGTAAAAAAATTGAGAGAGTTTTTTTTTTTTGGTTATTATTTTGTTACGAGAAGTTATGTCCTATAACCGGAAACGCATGCATATAGGTATATAACCTAAATGCATGCCGATCAGCAACCACGATGACCAAAAAACAAACACCGAAATACATCCGAAATAATAGAAAAGAGGAAAACCAACCCAAAGAATTTGCTGAAATAATTTGGTATTAAGTTTAACAAATTGTTTAATTTTTCATTTACATTTATTATCAAGACTCAAACCGAGGTGAAGGGTATCAAAGATTCGGCACAGCCGAATTTAACACTCTTACTTGTTTTTTTTTCCAAAAGTGGTCTTGCTCAAAGTCTTAGCTTTAATTTGATATACGGTGCTTTATGCTACGGACCTTAAATTTTTTCCAAAAGCGGTCTTGCTCAAAAATGTTACCATAAATTTTTTGTATGGAAACCTTTTTACGTTTTTCTATCTCTTAGCTTTAATTTGATATACGGTGCTTTATGCTACGGACCTTATTTTTTTTTTCCAAAAGTGGTCTTGCTCAAAGTCTTAGCTTTAATTTGATATACGGTGCTTTATGCTACGGACTTTAGTTTTTCTCCAAATTTGTCTTGCTCAAAGTCTTAGCTTTAATTTGATATACGGTGCTTTATGCTATGGACCTTAGTTTTTTTTTCCAAAATTGGTTTTACTAAAAAATTTTACCATAGTTTTTTGTATGGAAACCTTTTTACGTTTTCCTAAGTCTTAGCTTTAATTTGATATGCGGTGCTTTATGCTACGGACCTTATTTTTTCCAAAAGCGGTCTTGCTAAAAAATTTACCACAGATTTTTTGTATGGAAACCTTTTTACGTTTTTCTAAGTCTTAGTTTTAATTTGATATACGGTGCTTTATGCTATGGACCTTAGTTCTTTTTTTCCAAAAGTGGTCTTGCTCAAGGTCTTGGCTTTAAATAGATATACGGTGCTTTATGCTACGGGCCTTATTTTTTCCAAAAGTGGCCTTGCTCAAAAATTTTACCATAAATTTTTTGTATGGAACCCTTTTTACGTTTTTTCTAAGTCTTAGCTTTAATTTGATATACGGTGCTTTATGCTACGGACCATATTTTTTTCCAAAAGTTGTCTTGCTCAAAAATTATACCATAGATTTTTTGTATGGAAACCTTTTTACGTTTTCCTAAGTCTAAGTTTTAATTTGATATGCCGTGCTTTATGTAACGTACCTTAGTTTTTTTCCAAAAGTGGTTTTGCTCAAAAATTTTACCATAGATTTTTTGTATGGAAACCTTTTTACGTTTTCCTAAGTCTTAGCTTTAATTTGATATACCGTGCTTTATGTTACGTACCTTAGTTTTTTTTCCAAAAGTGGTCTTGATCAAAAATTTTACTATAGATTTTTTGTATGGAAACCTTTTTATGTTTTTCTAAGTCTTAGCTTAAGCTATGGACCTTAGTTTTTTTCCAATAGTCGTCTTGCTCAAAAATTTTACCATAAATTTTTTCTATGGAAACCTTTTTACGTTTCTGTATGGAAACCTTTTTACGTCTTTCTAAGTCTTAGCTTTAATTTGATAAACCGTGCTTTATACTACGAACCTTAGTTTTTTTCCACAAATGGTCTTGCGCAAAAATTTTACCATAGATTTTTTGTATGGAAACCTTTTTTCGTTGTTTGCATGGAAACTGTGTTACGTTTTTCTAAGTCTTAGCTTAAATTTTATATACCATGGTTTATGCTACGGACCTTAGTTTTTTTTTTCCAAAAGCGGTCTTGCTAAAAAATTTTACCATAGATTTTTTGTATGGAAACCTTTTTACGTTTTTCTAAGTCTTAGCTTTAATTTGATATACGGTGCTTTAAGCATCGGATCTTATTTTTTTCCAAAAGAGGTCTTGCTCAAAGTCTCAACTTTAATTTGATATTCCGTGCTTTATGCTACGGACCTTATTTTTTTTTCCAAAAGTGGTCTTGTCCAAAAATTTTACCATAGATTTTTTGTATGGAAACCTTTTTACGTTTTTCTAACTCTTAGCTTTAATTTGATATACGGTGCTTTATGCATCGGACCTTATTTTTTCCAAAAGTTGTATTAATTCAGTAATAGGTTTATCAAAGTGTTTACATATTTTATATACATTTGTTACAAATAGTGCAAGAAGTCCAGATATTAATTTAAACGTAAGACCCAGGTGGAGGGTATCAAAGATTCGGCATAGCCGAATTTAACACTCTTACTTGTTTCTATTCTTCTTTGTGTTTTTCGCTTATTTTGACAGAGATGCCACTCGTTTACAATTTAAATAAATAGAAAAATAGATTTGTCGACTGTCGTTAAGATGTATGTACTTAGTGAATCACTTAATCCTTAGTGCAAACAACAATAGCTGTCGATATATTTTGCGATTGTCGGATCGTTGAAATTTACAGAATCACACTACAGAAAACATTAATTTAAATTCAATCAATTTTAGAAAACCTCAAATGATATTTAAGAATTGCGAACATAACAACTGTTACATAAATAAACGCAATTTGATGAGAATGTTATTTTTTATATATAAATTTTCACAATTTTTTTTGGATGAAAATTTGAAGTTTTTCAGAAAATAAAGAGAACAAATTATTTTAATTCAAATGTTTGGGACATTTGGTTTTTTGCGTTTGGCATCCCTAATTTGAATATTTATTATTATAAATTTATTCTCTATGTTTTCCAAATATGGCAATATTTTAATAAAAAAATTGAGAGAGTTTTTTTTTTGGTTATTATTTTGTTACTCCATCCGCCCTATATGGCCGCAATGAATAAATATTTGGCCAGTTAAAAGAAACTATACAGCCATCTCCAATTAGCACGATTTAGTGCATATAGCCACCCTACACAACCATTACCTTTGCAGTGGAGGTTAGAGCGAGTTATTTAATTAGCAAAAACTAAATTAAACGAGAAGTTATGTCCTATAACCGGAAACGCATGCATATAGGTATATAACCTAAATGCATGCCGATCAGCAACCACGATAACCAAAAAACAAACACCGAAATACATCCGAAATAATAGAAAAGACGAAAACCAACCCAAAGAATTTGCTGAAATAATTTGGTATTAAGTTTAACAAATTGTTTAATTTTTCATTTACATTTATTATCAAGACTCAAACCGAGGTGAAGTGTATCAAAGATTCGGCACAGCCGAATTTAACACTCTTACTTGTTTTTTTTCCAAAAGTGGTCTTGCTCAAAGTCTTAGCTTTAATTTGATATACGGTGCTTTATGATACGGAGCTTAGTTTTTTTCCAAAAGCGGTCTTGCTCAAAAATGTTACCATAAATTTTTTGTATGGAAACCTTTTTACGTTTTTCTATCTCTTAGCTTTAATTTGATATACGGTGCTTTATGCTACGGACCTTAGTTTTTCCAAAAGCGGTCTTGCTAAAAAATTTACCACAGATTTTTTGTATGGAAACCTTTTTACGTTTTTCTAAGTCTTAGTTTTAATTTGATATACGGTGCTTTATGCTATGGACCTTAGTTTTTTTTTCCAAAAGTGGTCTTGCTCAAGGTCTTGGCTTTAAATAGATATACGGTGCTTTATGCTACGGGCCTTATTTTTTCCAAAAGTGGCCTTGCTCAAAAATTTTACCATAAATTTTTTGTATGGAACCCTTTTTACGTTTTTTCAAAGTCTTAGCTTTAATTTGATATACGGTGCTTTATGCTACGGACCATATTTTTTTCCAAAAGTTGTCTTGCTCAAAAATTATACCATAGATTTTTTGTATGGAAACCTTTTTACGTTTTCCTAAGTCTAAGTTTTAATTTGATATGCCGTGCTTTATGTAACGTACCTTAGTTTTTTTCCAAAAGTTGTTTTGCTCAAAAATTTTACCATAGATTTTTTGTATGGAAACTTTTTACGTTTTCCTAAGTCTTAGCTTTAATTTGATATACCGTGCTTTATGTTACGTACCTTAGTTTTTTCCAAAAGTGGTATTGATCAAAAATTTTACCATAAATTTTTTCTATGGAAACCTTTTTACGTTTCTGTATGGAAACCTTTTTACGTCTTTCTAAGTCTTACCTTTAATTTGATATACCGTGCTTTATACTACGGACATTTTTTTTTTCCAAAAGTGGTCTTGCTCAAAGTCTTAGCTTTAATTTGATATACGGTACTTTATGCTACGGACCTTAGTTTATTTTTCCAATGTTGTCTTGCTCAAAGTCTTAGCTTTAATTTGATATACGGTGTTTTAGGCTATGGACCTTAGTTTTTTTTTTCCAAAATTGGTCTTGCTCAAAAATTTTACCATAGTTTTTTGTATGGAAACATTTTTACGTTTTCCTAAGTCTTAGCTTTAATTTGATATACGGTGCTTCATGCTATGGACCTTATTTTTTCCAAAAGCGGTCTTGCTAAAAAATTTAACATAGATTTTTTGTACGGAAACCTCTTTACGTTTTTCTAAGTCTTAGCTTTAATTTGATATACGGTGCTTTATGCTATGGACCTTAGTTTTTTTTCCAAAAGTGGTCTTGCTCAAAAATATTAAAATAGATTTTTTTATGGAAACCTTTTTACGTTTTTTTATGTCTTAGCTTTAATTTTATATACGGTGCTTTATGCTATGGACCGTAGTTTTTTTCCAAAAGTGGTCTTGCTCAAGGTCTTAGCTTTAAATTGATATACGGTGCTTTATGCTGCGGACCTTACCTTTTTTTACAAAAGTTGTCTTGCTCAAAAATTATAGATTTTTTGTATGGAAACCTTTTTACGTTATGTAACGTACCTTAGTTTTTTTCCAAAAGTGCTCTTGCTCAAAAATTTTACCATAGATTTTTTGTATGGTAACCTTTTTACGTTTTCCTAAGTCTTAGCTTTAATTTGATATACCGTGCTTTATGTTACGTACCTTAGTTTTTTTTCCAAAAGTGGTCTTGATCAAAAATTTTACCATAGATTTTTTGTATGGAAACCTTTTTATGTTTTTCTAAGTCTTAGCTTAAGCTATGGACCTTAGTTTTTTTCCAATAGTCGTCTTGCTCAAAAATTTTACCATAAATTTTTTCTATGGAAACCTTTTTACGTTTCTATATGGAAACCTTTTTACGTCTTTCTAAGTCTTAGCTTTAATTTGATAAACCGTGCTTTATACTACGGACCTTAGTTTTTTTCCACAAATGGTCTTGCGCAAAAATTTTACCATAGATTTTTTGTATGGAAACCTTTTTTCGTTGTTTGCATGGAAACTATGTTACGTTTTTCTAAGTCTTAGCTTAAATTTTATATACCATGGTTTATGCTACGGACCTTAGTTTTTTTTTTCCAAAAGCGGTCTTGCTAAAAAATTTTACCATAGATTTTTTGTATGGAAACCTTTTTACGTTTTTCTAAGTCTTAGCTTTAATTTGATATACGGTGCTTTAAGCATCGGATCTTATTTTTTTCCAAAAGAGGTCTTGCTCAAAGTCTCAACTTTAATTTGATATTCCGTGCTTTATGCTACGGACCTTATTTTTTTTCTTTCCAAAAGTGGTCTTGTCCAAAAATTTTACCATAGATTTTTTGTATGGAAACCTTTTTACGTTTTTCTAACTCTTAGCTTTAATTTGATATACGGTGCTTTATGCATCGGACCTTATTTTTTCCAAAAGTTGTATTAATTCAGTAATAGGTTTATCAAAGTGTTTACATATTTTATATACATTTGTTACAAATAGTGCAAGAAGTCCAGATATTAATTTAAACGTAAGACCCAGGTGGAGGGTATCAAAGATTCGGCATAGCCGAATTTAACACTCTTACTTGTTTCTATTCTTCTTTGTGTTTTTCGCTTATTTTGACAGAGATGCCACTCGTTTACAATTTAAATAAATTGAACAAGTAGGAAAATTATAGTCGGTCTAGACCGACTATATGATACCCTATACCATGGTTTAGGGACCCTATCTTTCGGTCCAACTACTTCGATATAGAAAATAAGCATAAACCAAATTTGAGTGCGATTTTTATTAATTTTTTTGGCTGCAGATATGAAAAAGTTCATATCGGATGCTATATCTATAAAGGGACTAGGTCCAAAAATGGACCGATCCTGATCATGTTTGGTAAAGTCTCTTGTATTTTGCAAAAATATATACAAACAAAATTTGAGAAGAATCAGTGCAATATTTTTGTTTTTAATAGATTTAACTGAAGATCGGGAAGCAGCTCTATATGGGGTCAAAGGGATCATTTTTGGACTACTCATTAGTGGATGTAATGAACGCATACAAACCCAATTTGAGTAAGATCTATATGACAATTTGGATCTTATGGCAATTTATGTCGATTTCATATGGGTAATTTGTATGGGGGCTAGGTCTGAACATGGACCGATTCTCACCAATTTCAATAGCGTTCATCCCATGGCCGATAAAAGCTTATATACCAAATTTCATCAAAATATATTCATATTTGCGACCTGCAGTTTGATTACAAGCTTTACATGGACACACAGACGGACGGACGGACGGACGGACGGACGGACGGACGGACATTGTTAAATCAACTCAGAAAGTGATTCTGATTCGATCGGTATAATTAAAGATGGGTCTAGGTCAAATATTTTTGGTTGTTACAAACAGCAGCACAAAGTCATTATACCCAAACCACATAGTGGTATAGGGTATAAAAATAGATTTGTCGACTGTCGTTAAGATGTATGTACTTAGTGAATCACTTAATCCTTAGTGCAAACAACAATAGCTGTCGATATATTTTGCGATTGTCGGATCGTTGAAATTTACAGAATCACACTACAGAAAACATTAATTTAAATTCAATCAATTTTAGAAAACCTCAAATGATATTTAAGAATTGCGAACATAACAACTGTTACATAAATAAATAAATTTTCACAATATTTTTTGGATGAAAATTTGAAGTTTTTCAGAAAATAAAGAGAACAAATTATTTTAATTCAAATGTTTGGGACATATGGTTTTTTGCGTTTGGCATCCCCAATTTGAATATTTATTATTATAAATTTATTCTCTATGTTTTCCAAATATGGCAATATTTTAATAAAAAAACAAGTAAGAAAATTATAGTCGGTCTAGACCGACTATACGATACCCTATACCATGCGTTTAGAAACCCTATCTCTTAGGCCCAACTAACTGGACATTGAAAATAAGCGTAAACCAAATTTGAGTGGGATTTTTATTAATTTTTTTGGCTGCAGATATGAAAAAGTTCATATCGGATGCTATATCTATAAAGGGACTAGGTCCAAAAATGGACCGATCTTGACAATATTTGGTAAAGTCACTTTTATTTTGAAAAAATATATACAAACCAAATTTGAGAAAAATCTGTGCAATATTTTTGTTTTTTGATAGATTTAATTGAAGATCGGGAAGCAGCTCTATATGGGGTCAAAGGGATCATTTTTGGACTACTCATTAGTGGATGTAATGAACGCATACAAACCCAATTTGAGTAAGATCTATATGACAATTTGGATCTTATGGCAATTTATGTCGATTTCATATGGGTAATTTGTATGGGGGCTAGGTCTGAACATGGACCGATTCTCACCAATTTCAATAGCGTTCATCCCATGGCCGATGAAAGCTTATATACCAAATTTCGTCAAAATATATTCATATTTGCGACCTGCAGTTTGATTACAAGCTTTACATGGACACACAGACGGACGGACGGACGGACGGACGGACGGACGGACATTGTTAAATCAACTCAGAAAGTGATTCTGATTCGATCGGTATA
This sequence comes from Cordilura impudica, assembly GCA_963682025.1. NCBI lineage: Eukaryota > Metazoa > Arthropoda > Insecta > Diptera > Scathophagidae > Cordilura > Cordilura impudica. Next base: position 33,594,729 of record OY821522.1, on the reverse strand, counting down.
ATTAAAGATGGGTCTAGGTCAAATATTTTTGGTTGTTACAAACAGCAGCACAAAGTCATTATACCCAAACCACATAGTGGTATAGGGTATAATTGAGAGAGTTTTTTTTTGGTTATTATTTTGTTACTCCATCCGCCCTATATGGCCGCAATGAAGAAATATTTGGCCAGTTAAAAGAAACTATACAGCCATCTCCAATTAGCACGATTTAGTGCATATAGCCACCCTACACAACCATTACCTTTGCAGTGGAGGTTAGAGCGAGTTATTTAATTAGCAAAAACTAAATTAAACGAGAAGTTATGTCCTATAACCGGAAACGCATGCATATAGGTATATAACCTAAATACATGCCGATCAGCAACCACGATGACCAAAAAACAAACACCGAAATACATCCGAAATAATAGAAAAGACGAAAACCAACCCAAAGAATTTACTGAAATAATTTGGTATTAAGTTTAACAAATTGTTTACTTTTTCATTTACATTTATTATCAAGACTCAAACCGAGGTGAAGGGTATCAAAGATTCGGCACAGCCGAATTTAACACTCTTACTTGTTTTTTTTTTCAAAAGTGGTCTTGCTCAAAGTCTTAGCTTTAATTTGATATACGGTGCTTTATGCTACGGACCTTAGTTTTTTTCCAAAAGCGGTCTTGCTCAAAAATTTTACCATAAATTTTTTGTATGGAAACCTTTTTACGTTTTTCTATCTCTTAGCTTTAATTTGATATACGGTGCTTTATGCTACGGACCTTAGTTTTTTTTTTTCCAAAAGTGGTCTTGCTCAAAGTCTTAGCTTTAATTTGATATACGGTGCTTTATGCTACGGACCTTAGTTTTTCTCCAAATTTGTCTTGCTCAAAGTCTTAGCTTTAATTTGATATACGGTGCTTTATGCTATGGACCTTAGTTTTTTTTTCCAAAATTGGTTTTGCTAAAAAATTTTACCATAGTTTTTTGTATGGAAACCTTTTTACGTTTTCCTAAGTCTTAGCCTTAATTTGATATGTGGTGCTTTATGCTACGGACCTTATTTTTTCCAAAAGCGGTCTTGCTAAAAAATTTACCACAGATTTTTTGTATGCAAACCTTTTTACGTTTTTCTAAGTCTTAGCTTTAATTTGATATACGGTGCTTTATGCTATGGACCTTAGTTTTTTTTTCCAAAAGTGGTCTTGCTCAAGGTCTTAGCTTTAAATAGATATACGGTGCTTTATGCTACGGGCCTTATTTTTTCCAAAAGTGGCCTTGCTCAAAAATTTTACCATAAATTTTTTGTATGGAACCCTTTTTACGTTTTTTCTAAGTCTTAGCTTTAATTTGATATACGGTGCTTTATGCTACGGACCATATTTTTTTCAAAAAGTTGTCTTGCTCAAAAATTATACCATAGATTTTTTGTATGGAAACCTTTTTACGTTTTCCTAAGTCTAAGTTTTAATTTGATATGCCGTGCTTTATGTAACGTACCTTAGTTTTTTTCCAAAAGTGGTTTTGCTCAAAAATTTTACCATAGATTTTTTGTATGGAAACCTTTTTACGTTTTCCTAAGTCTTAGCTTTAATTTGATATACCTTGCTTTATGTTACGTACCTTAGTTTTTTCAAAAAGCGGTATTGATCAAAAATTTTACCATAAATTTTTTCTATGGAAACCTTTTTACGTTTCTGTATGGAAACCTTTTTACGTCTTTCTAAGTCTTACCTTTAATTTGATATACCGTGCTTTATACTACGGACATTTTTTTTCCAAAAGTGGTCTTGCTCAAAGTCTTAGCTTTAATTTGATATACGGTACTTTATGCTACGGACCTTAGTTTATTTTTCCAATGTTGTCTTGCTCAAAGTCTTAGCTTTAATTTGATATACGGTGTTTTAGGCTATGGACCTTAGTTTTTTTTTTTCCCAAAATTGGCCTTGCTCAAAAATTTTACCATAGTTTTTTGTATGGAAACATTTTTACGTTTTCCTAAGTCTTAGCTTTAATTTGATATACGGTGCTTCATGCTATGGACCTTATTTTTTCCAAAAGCGGTCTTGCTAAAAAATTTAACATAGATTTTTTGTATGGAAACCTCTTTACGTTTTTCTAAGTCTTAGCTTTAATTTGATATACGGTGCTTTATGCTATGGACCTAAGTTTTTTTTTTCCAAAAGTGGTCTTGCTCAAAAATATTAAAATAGATTTTTTTATGGAAACCTTTTTACGTTTTTTTATGTCTTAGCTTTAATTTTATATACGGTGCTTTATGCTATGGACCGTAGTTTTTTTCCAAAAGTGGTCTTGCTCAAGGTCTTAGCTTTAAACTGATATACGGTGCTTTATGCTGCGGACCTTACCTTTTTTTACAAAAGTTGTCTTGCTCAAAAATTATAGATTTTTTGTATGGAAACCCATTTACGTTGTGTAACGTACCTTAGTTTTTTTCCAAAAGTGGTCTTGCTCAAAAATTTTACCATAGATTTTTTGTATGGTAACCTTTTTACGTTTTCCTAAGTCTTAGCTTTAATTTGATATACCGTGCTTTATGTTACGTACCTTAGTTTTTTTTCCAAAAGTGGTCTTGATCAAAAATTTTACCATAGATTTTTTGTATGGAAACCTTCTTACGTTTTTCTAAGTCTTAGCTTTAAGCTATGGACCTTAGTTTTTTCCAATAGTCGTCTTGCTCAAAAATTTTACCATAAATTTTTTCTATGGAAACCTTTTTACGTTTCTGTATGGAAACCTTTTTACGTCTTTCTAAGTCTTAGCTTTAATTTGATAAACCGTGCTTTATACTACGGACCTTAGTTTTTTCCACAAATGGTCTTGCGCAAAAATTTTACCATAGATTTTTTGTATGGAAACCTTTTGTCGTTGTTTGCATGGAAACTGTGTTACGTTTTTCTAAGTCTTAGCTTAAATTTTGTATACCTTGGTTTATGCTACGGACCTTAGTCTTTTTTTCCAAAAGCGGTCTTGCTAAAAAATTTTACCATAGATTTTTTGTATGGAAACCTTTTTACGTTTTTCTAACTCTTAGCTTTAATTTGATATACGGTGCTTTATGCATCGGACCTTATTTTTTCCAAAAGTCGTCTTGCTCAAAGTCTCAGCGTTAGTTTTATATACCGTGCTTTATGTTACGGACCTTATTCTTTTTCCAAAAGTGGTCTTGCTCAAAAATTTTACCATAGATTTTTTGTATGGAAATCTTTTTACGTTTTTCTAAGTCTTAGCTTTAATAATGATATACCGTGCTATATGCTATGGCCCTTAGTTTTTTTTCCAAAAGTGGTCTTGATGAAAAATCTGACCATAGATTTTTTGTATGGAAACCTTTTTACGTTTTTCTAAGTATTAGCTTTAATTTGATATACGTTGCTTCTTGCTACGGACTTCACTTTTTTTCCAAAAGTGGTCTTGCTCAAAGTCTAAGCTTTAATTTTATATACGGTGCTTTATGCTACGGACCTGAGTTTTTTTCTCCAAAAGTGGTCCTGACTCAAAGTCTTAGCTTTAATTTGATACACGGTGCTTTATGCTACGGACCTAAGCTTTTTTTTTTCAAAAGTGGTCTTGCTCAAAGTCTTAGCCTTAATATTATATACGGTGCTTTATGCTACGGACCTTAGTTTTTTTTTTCCAATAGTGGTCTTGCTCAAAGTCTCAGCTTTAATTTGATATTCCGTGCTTTATGCTACGGACCTTAGGTTTTTTTTCCAAAAGTGGTCTTGCTCAAAAATTTTACCATAATTTTATGTATGGAAACTTCTTTACGTTTTCCTAAGTCTTAGTTTTAATTTGATATGCGGTTGCTTATGCTACGGACCTTAGTTTTTTTTCCAAAAGTGGTCTTGCTCAAAAATTTTACCATAGATTTTTTGTATGGAAACCTTTTTACGATTTTCTAAGTCGTAGCTTTAATTTGATATACGGTGCTTTATGCTACGGACCTTAGTTTTTATACCCTCCACTCCAGTGTGCAGAGGGTATATATAAGTTTGTCATTCCGTTTGTAATAATTAGAAAAAAAATTTTGGACCCCATAAAATATATATATATTTGTGATCCTTATAATAGCCGGAGCTGATATAGCATTGTCCGTCTGTCCGCAGCTAGGGTGCTCGTTGATATAAAAAATGATGAAATCTCTGAAAAAGTAAAAAAAAATTAAAAATATGATGTTTCTATATTGTTCTTGTTGTTATTCTAAATGTTGTGTTGTTGTCACAGCTGGACTTGTTGTTTTTGTGGTCGTTGTGGTAATAGTATAATAAAAACTAACCCCTTGTACATTTTTTTATTAACCTACCAGAGTTAAAAAATTTAAAAGTTTCCATTTGTTTGGCATCACTCTAAAAATTTGTTAGATCATTTCTGTTGTTGCCACGAGCCTGCCTGCAAAATTTCAGAGCGAATGGCTTACGGGAAATTGGTTAAAATCGATGCAAAATTTTTTCGACAAGCAGACACTACGAGTTAATATAAAGGGAGTAAAAATTCACCAACATCTTAAGCAAATAATGCTTAAATACCTAGTTATAAATAAAAAAAAATAATGTAAATATAGCAAAAAAAAATTGTATGCATAAATTTATTTATAAATTTATATAAACATATTAAATAATACAAATAATATACATATATTATATATGTATATCCATAACAACTGCATGTTAGAAATAAGTCGGTATATTATTTTATTTAAATAAAATTCTGCAATATTTTGTTGTGGGGAAAATACATTTCTTTTGCATTAACAGTCACTTCATTTTGCTCAGCGTGACTATGCCACAGTAGATGGCGCCACAATTTTTGTTTGTTCTAATTAGCTTTGCAATAGTTATTTCTATTTTAACATGAATGTAATATTTTCAACTGGATATCATACAGAACAATGTTAAGAGTATACACGGGCTGGTCTTTTATTTCATACGTATTTTCATTATTCTTTTACAAATATGAACATAAGTTTGGCATATTAAATTCTTGTTGTCTTTACAAAATAGAGTTACCGAGTTCATCAATGAGTTTTTGCTTTCAAAACAGTTCTACATAGTTATATAGAATTATTATTCTGCTTTACCTACAAAATATTTGATTGCGATTACATCTAATTTTTAAATTTTGTTTATAATTACTAAAGCATTATTATTCACATATATACAAAATTGCACTTTTTAAATTTTCCATTCAAATTTAAGAAAATATCAATTCTAAAAACTGGAATTAAAAATTTCCAATTATAAGCTACAATTAATTGAATTTCAGAAAATCATATCAAAACGTCGGAAATTATAATTTTAAATTTAGAAGACATCAATTGCATCTTTAATATATAAATTTTATTCGTTAAACACAAATTGAAATTCCAAAAAAACACCAAATACCTATGTTTACATTTAAAAAATTTTTACATTTAAAAAAAAATATTGACATTCAGGAGAAATTAATAGCTTTTCAGTATTGCGATTCAGTAACTTCTTTTAACGATAGTCGAATCGTTAAAAAAAGAATATTGTAAAATTATCAGTAAAATTTTTAAACGATATTCGCTATTGTTAAAGTCAGCTGTTGTTGTTATCTAAACGACAACCATTTTTGTGTTGTTTATTCAATCAATAAAAACTTAAATTTTTAGGTTGAAATGTCGTCATACATAAATAAAAATCATAAAATAGTGAAAATATTTTGCTTTAATTAAAAAACTTTTTTTTATAAATAAAAAAATTAAATAGCATATTCAATTCATTACTTCATTTTCAAATAAATACACAGAAATATTAGTAAAAAAATAAAGATATTAAACATAAACATAAAATCATCCTGTCAAACACGAAGTAATTTGTTTTTTTCTATTCTTCTTTGTGTTTTTCGCTTATTTTGACAGAGATGCCACTCATTTACAATTTAAATAAATAGAAAAATAGATTTGTCGACTGTCGTTAAGATGTATGTACTTAGTGAATCACTTAATCCTTAGTGCAAACAACAATAGCTGTCGATATATTTAGCGATTGTCGGATCGTTGAAATTTACAGAATCACACTACAGAAAACATTAATTTAAATTCAATCAATTTTAGAAAACCTCAAATGATATTTAAGAATTGCGAACATAACAACTGTTACATAAATAAACGCAATTTGATGAGAATGTTATTTTTCATATATAAATTTTTTTTGGATGAAAATTTGAAGTTTGCAGAAAATAAAAAGAACAAATTATTTTAATTGAAATGTTTGGGACATTTGGTTTTTTGCGTTTGGCATCCCTAATTTGAATATTTATTATTATAAATTTATTCTCTATGTTTTCCAAATATGGCAATATTTTAATAAAAAAATTGAGAGAGTTTTTTTTTGGTTATTATTTTGTTACTCCATCCGCCCTATATGGCCGCAATGAAGAAATATTTGGCCAGTTAAAAGAAACTATACAGCCATCTCCAATTAGCACGATTTAGTGCATATAGCCCCCCTACACAACCATTACCTTTGCAGTGGAGGTTAGAGCGAGCTATTTAATTAGCAAAAACTAAATTAAACGAGAAGTTAAGTCCTATAACCGGAAACGCATGCATATAGGTATATAACCTAAATGCATACCGATCAGCAACCACGATGACCAAAAAACAAACACCGAAATACATCCGAAATAATAGAAAAGACGAAAACCAACCCAAAGAATTTGCTGAAATAATTTGGTGTTAAGTTTAACAAATTGTTTACTTTTTCATTTACATTTATTATCAAGACACAAACCGAGGTGGAGGGTATCAAAGATTCGGCACAGCCGAATTTAACACTTTTACTTGTTTTTTTTTCCAAAAGTGGTCTTGCTCAAAGCCTTAGCTTTAATTTGATATACGGTGCTTTATGCTACGGACCTTAGTTTTTTTTCCAAAAGTGGTCTTGCTCAAAAATTTTACCATAAATTTTTTGTATGGAAACCTTTTTACGTTTTCCTAAGTCTTAGTTTTAATTTTATATGCCATGCTTTATGTAACGTACCTTAGTTTTTTTCCAAAAGTGGTCTTGCTCAAAAATTTTACCATAGATTTTTTGTATGGAAACCTTTTTACGTTTTCCTAAGTCTTAGCTTTAATTTGATATACGGTGCTTTATGCTATGGACCTTAGTTTTTTTTTCCAAAATTGGTCTTGCTCAAAAATTTTACCATAGTTTTTTGTATGGAAACCTTTTTGCGTTTTCCTAAGCCTTAGCTTTAATTTGATATACGGTGCTTTATGCTACGGACCTTAGTTTTTTTTCCAAAAGTGGTCTTGCTCAAAAATTTTACCATAAATTTTTTGTATGGAAACTTTTTACGTTTTCCTAAGTCTTAGTTTTAATTTTATATGCCATGCTTTATGTAACGTACCTTAGTTTTTTTCCAAAAGTGGTCTTGCTCAAAAATTTTACCATAGATTTTTTGTATGGAAACCTTTTTACGTTTTCCTAAGTCTTAGCTTTAATTTGATATACGGTGCTTTATGCTATGGACCTTAGTTTTTTTTTCCAAAATTGGTCTTGCTCAAAAATTTTACCATAGTTTTTTGTATGGAAACCTTTTTGCGTTTTCCTAAGTCTTAGCTTTAATTTGATATACGGTGCTTTATGCTATGGACCTTAGTTTTTTTTCCAAAAGTGGTCTTGCTCAAGGTCTTAGCTTTAAATTGATATACGGTGCTTTATGCTGCGGACCTAACCTTTTTTTTTTTCAAAAGTGGCCTTGCTAAAAAATTTTACCATAAATTTTTTGTATGGAACACTTTTTACGTTTTTTCTAAGTCTTAGCTTTAATTTGATATACGGTGCTTTATGCTACGAACCATATTTTTTTCCAAAAGTTGTCTTGCTCAAAAATTATACCATAGATTTTTTGTATGGAAACCTTTTTACGTTTTCCTAGGTCTTAGTTTTAATTTGATATGCCGTGCTTTATGTAACGTACCTTAGTTTTTTTCCAAAAGTGGTCTTGCTCAAAAATTTTACCATAGATTTTTTGTATGGAACACTTTTTACGTTTTTTCTAAGTCTTAGCTTTAATTTGATATACGGTGCTTTATGCTACGAACCATATTTTTTTCCAAAAGTTGTCTTGCTCAAAAATTATACCATAGATTTTTTGTATGGAAACCTTTTTACGTTTTCCTAGGTCTTAGTTTTAATTTGATATGCCGTGCTTTATGTAACGTACCTTAGTTTTTTTCCAAAAGTGGTCTTGCTCAAAAATTTTACCATAGATTTTTTGTATGGAAACCTTTTTACGTTTTCCTAAGTCTTAGCTTTAATTTGATATACAGTGCTTTATGTTACGTAACTTAGTTTTTTTCCAAAAGTGGTCTTGATCAAAAATTTTTCCATAAATTTTTCTATGGAAACCTTTTTGCGTCTTAGCTTTAATTTGATATACCATGCTTTATACTACGGACCTTAGTTTTTTTTTCCAAAAATGGTCTTGCGCAAATATTTTACCATAGATTTTTAGTATGGAAAACTTTTTACGTTGTTTTATGGAAACTTTGTTATGTTTTTCTAAGTCTTAGCTTCACTTTTTTTTACAAAAGTGGTCTTGCTCAAAGTCTTAGCTTTAATTTGATATACGGAGCTTTATGCTATGGACCTTAGTTTTTTTTTTCCAAAATTCGTCTTGGTCAAAAATTTTATCATATTTTTTGTATGGAAACCTTTTTACGTTTTTCTAAGTCTTAGCTTTAATTGGATATACGGTGCTTTATGCTATGGACCTTAGTTTTTTCTCCAAATTTGTCTTGCTCAAAGTCTTGGCTTTAATTTGATATACGGTGCTTTATGCTGCGGACCTTATTTTTTCCAAAAGCGGTCTTGCTAAAAAATTTAACACAGATTTTTTGTATGGAAACCTTTTTACGTTTTTCTAAGTCTTTGCTTTAATTGGATATACGGTGCTTTGTGCTACGGACCTTAGTTTATTTTTCCAAAAGTGGTCTTGCTCAAAAATTTTACAATATATTTTTTGTATGGAAACCTTTTTACGTTTTTCTAATTCTTACCTTTAATTTGAGGTACGGTGCTTTATGCTAGGGACATTAGTTTTTTTTTTTCCAAAATTGGCTTGCTCAGAAATTTTACCATAGTTTTTTGGATGGAAACCTTTTTACGTTTTCCTAAGTCTTAGCTTTAATTTGATATACGGTGCTTTATGCTATGGACCTTAGTTTTTTTTCCAAAAGTGGTCTTGCTCAAGGTCTTAGCTTTAAATTGATATACGGTGCTTTATGCTGCGGACCTTACCTTTTTTTCCAAAGGTGGCCTTGCTCAAAAATTTTAACATAAATTTTTTGTATGGAACCCTTTTTACGTTTTTTCTAAGTCTTAGCTTTAATTTGATATTCGGTGCTTTATGCTACGAACCATATTTTTTTCCAAAAGTTGTCTTGCTCAAAAATTATACCATAGATTTTTTGTATGGAAACCTTTTTACGTTTTCCTAAGTCTTAGTTTTAATTTTATATGCCGTGCTTTATGTAACGTACCTTAGTTTTTTTCCAAAAGTGGTCTTGCTCAAAAATTTTACCATAGATTTTTTGTATGGAAACCTTTTTACGTTTTCCTAAGTCTTAGCTTTAATTTGATATACCGTGCTTTATGTTACGTAACTGTAGCATATAACGAAGTATAATTATGGGTTTGTTGGCAGGTGTCATTTTGAATGCATAGCAAGGTGGTTGCATGCACTTGGTCCAGCTTTTGCTCGTCGGAGGGGAGGTTCGGGGCCTGCTGCATTCTTGCCAACGTTGCCGCACTATAAATTTTATTTTTATGCATGCTGAGGAATGAAATAGGAGGGAAAGAGGGAATAATAAAAGAGAGAAATTATTTAGCCCAGAAATAAAAAAAGTAAACTACAATGCCCGCCCTACCATGATCTCTAAATAATTAAAAACCAAAAAAAAAAAAATTAGGTTTAGAGATCCCATACCTTTCACAGCAAGTGTATCACCAAAAGCTTAAATCAAACAGAAAATTTTCAAATTCACATACATTCATGGTGATTTATTATAAATAAAACTCATTTAAAATCAAAAATTAAAGTTAGGTTTTCAAGATATTTTTGAAATTTCATTTATGAATAATGGAAAAAAAATAATACAACTAACATGGAAATGATAACAATAGTAGTAAAGTATCGATATTGTTAGTAAGTTTAAATTAATTTAACTAATAAATACCAATATAAGAGAATTTTTGATGTAATCGAAAATTATAATGTAATTATTAAACTGTGTAAATTCAATTCGATTGAAAAAAAAAATGATATAATTAAAATTTAAATCAAAGTTTTTTTATTAATTAAGTTTAGTCAAAATTAATTCTAACAAAAATTCATGAAAAATAACAATACAAAAAATCATGAGCGATTCATGGTTTATTATTATTTTCAAAAAAAATTTAAAAAAAAACTAGTGTAAAAAAAATAGAGCGGCGTAAATTTCAATTTAAAAATTTGATTTAGTACGAAATACACAAAATGTTTTTTATTTCCGATGTAAGAAAAACATCAATTCAATATTAATTAAGTTATTAATTTTTTTTTTTTTTTATTAAATTTTTTTTACTGGTCACTCTATCACTTTTGCATATTTGTAAATATATAAAAAAACATTTGCAAGTTGAGCAAAGACTAAATTTTAAAAACCAAATTGAAATAAAGAAAAAAATTAAAGGAGACTTACATTAATGGTGTTGTTGTTCCCACGACGAAAGATCTTTCGATGAGTACAGCATGCACCTTGTTGTTGTTTAAGTGAATTTTAATTATTACTGTGTACCTCTAAATATGAAGAGAATAACTCTTAGCAACATTTTACTCTTTAAGTATATGCAAAGTGGTTAAGCCAAGCTTGGCAACATTTTTTCGATTCATTAAGAGAGTGCAATTAGGATTAATTTAAAAACCATGAAACACTTATATTCAACCGCACACAATGAAATGTATTTTATGATTGTTTTTTTTTTTTTTAAATGAATGTGAAGTATAATTATTTTTTTTTTATATATTTGATATGAATATTACACACTGGTAAAAGAGCCTACTGACAAAAGAGCATTGCCAGCTCAAAACAACATTAAATTCTTTTTGCTTGCTTATATGTAAAATATAGAAACGTACAAAATATGATTTGTTTCTACATGATATGTGCTAATATTATATGACAATTTGTTTTTTTTTATTTCCGCACATTTATGACATATATATATATATGTATTTATTTATTTTTTTTACACCGTCAAGCAAAAACAATTTTAAACTGTGAAAATCTCATTGTCTTCAATTAATTTAATTTAAAAGCTTCTAATTTAAATAGCAAACTGACTTTAGTTACATTTTCTGTGCGGGTATTTCTTTTTTTTTTAATATTCTCTTCTTTGTTCTTTTTTTTTTCTAATTAAAGTTTGGTTAATTTATATTTAGTTAAATTCACTTTTATATTTATATTTTCCGTTCAAAAAGAGTTGTTGTGATTTACACTAGATTTTTTTTTCTGCATGATAGACTTTAATTGGCGTAGAGTAGTGTAATTTAATTTTTTTGTTTAGGGATATTTAGTTTAGTTTAGTTTAGTTTATTTTTATTTGTTCTTCCCATACAACAAGATTTACATCTTTTATATTATAGTATGGGAATTTTTAAAGAAAAACAAGTTACGGTATACAAAAATATTTAAATAAATTGTATAATTATATAAAGTAAATAAAAAAATAAATAAAATAAAGAACTAAATAAATGAATGAGTTTGACATAATTTAACATAAAAGAATCAAATGGTAAAAATTTTGATTAAGAAAAAAAAAAGAGAAAAATGGTTGAAATAACGTAGGTATATTAAAAACAATAAGTGACAAACAATTTAAATTTGCATTGAAAAACTAGCAGTTATTTTGTTTTTGAACTGTATTGCGTTTTTGGTTTTCTGTGTTTGATTTGGTAGTAAGTTCCAGAGATAAACGGTATTAAAATAGAACTGCCATTCAGAAATTTTACTACGATATCTTATCGGTACAAGCTTTCTCCCTCTATTGGATCTTGCAAAGGTTAAGCGTTTGAAAAGGTATGATGGTTCCTTCTGATATATAATTTTGTGTAATAGCACCTTTAATTTTAAAATATTATCAAACGACATACCATATAGTCTTGTTGAAAACGAGGAAATACGATCAAGTCTGTTTAATCAATAAACATACCTTATAATACTATTGAAGGCCACATTTAGTTTTCTCTTACTAGTTGAGTCACATAAAGCAAAAATTTCACACCCGTATAATAAAACCGGCATTAGGTAAGATTTTGCAAGTATTATTCTTATATTTAATGGAGTGCAAGGTTGAGTCGCCCAAAGCGTCCGAAGCATACCATACGTTCTCCCTACCACAACGTTTACATGATTGTTCCAACTAAGTGTGTCATTAAAAACAATACCCAGATTTTTTGATGAGGACACAATTTCAATTCTCTGATTGTTGAGAACAATATCAAAATCTAGATTATGACGTAGAGTTTTCTTGTGCATGATGAGACATTTGGACTTGAGGGGATTCAGACAAAGTCCATTAGCAGTTTCCCAGTTATAAATGTTATTTATATCATCATTAAGTTTTGCTACGTTTTCTCTGGAAGATATTAGTGGACTGCAAAGATATAGTTGGACGTCATCGGCATACGTGTACTTTACAATACTTTACATGATCTGGCAAGTCATTGGCATACATTGAAAATAAAAGAGGGCCTAGAATTGAGCCTTGCGGAACACCTTTAGGTACATGTAGTGGTCTCGAAAATTGGTTATTAAGGAAGACTGACTGAACACGGTTTGCCAGGGAGGACTCAATAAGTTTCTTTGAACACACGGAGAAATTAAAAAGCCGGCTAAGTTTTGTTGAAAGTATTGAGTGATCAACTATGTCGAAGGCTTTAGAATGATCAAGAAGGACTAAAAAGCAAATATTTCCACCATCAATGGCATGACGAATATCATCTGCAACATCTATTAAAGTAGTTGTACAACTATGTTTTTGCCTAAAGCCTGATTGCTTTTGCGATAATAGCCCAAATCGTTTTAGGTATTCGTTTATCTGTTTATGCATTATCTTCTCAAGAGCCTTAGAAAAGAATGGTAGTATTGATATAGGCCTAAACTCAGAGTTTGTCTTAGGCACAGGAATAACCTTTGCATGCTTCCATTGTGTTGGAAACACGCTGGTGGTAAGGATCGTATTATACATGTAAGTTATGTATGGTAAGAGGATAGGAAGGGTAATTTTGATAAATTTAGAGTGCATGTTATCATATCCAATTGCATTTGATTTTATGGCTAAAAGACAGGTAAGGGCCTCATCATTGCTAACACATTGAAAATCAAATGGACTATCATTGTCAGAAATCACTAGGTTATTGATTGTATTGTGTGCAGGAGGTTGACATTGAACAGTGGGTAAATTAGTAAAAGCTGAATTAAGTTCATCAGGAGTGAGTTCGCAAGTTTTCCTATTACTAGTTCGGCCAATTCCAATTTCCCGAATAGTTTTCCATTTCCGTTTGGTGTTAATTGCATTTTCAAAACGGTGGCCATAATATTCAGACTTTGATCTACGAATTTCACGAGTAACTTCTCTTCTAAGATTTCGATATTCTTCTTTAAGTTGAGGTAACTTAAATTTTTTCCAACGTGAAAACGCATTATCTCTTTGACCAATCAGTTGTTTAATATGTGCTGTAAACCACGATCTTGTATAGGTCCTAATGTTCTTCGTTATCTTAGGTACAGTAAGATCAAATAAGTATGAGATATTATTCTCCAAGAAGGACAACTGATGGTCAATAGAAGTCATATGATAAATGGACGCCCAATTTACTAAAGAAATATGTTCTGCCAAAACATTGTAATTGATATTATTAAAGTCACGATATGTAACTGATAGTGTTTCATTATTTAAAATAAAGTCATATGTCGTGAAAATTAAGTCGTGTTTCGAGAAACATAAGGCCGATAGTTGGTTAAATCGTTAACAAAAAAAAGGTCAAGTAAAGTACTTGCTGTTGATGTATAGTGTGTAGGCATCGTGTAGTTTAATGAAGTGAGACCAATGGTTTCCATGTTTTCTGAGACATAAGTGTCACACAGAAGATTACAATTAAAATCACCTGCAATTAACAAATCCATGTAGGTGATCGTCAACCTCTCTAATACTTCCATAAAAGAAGTGATCACAGTATCACGGTGTGGCCTGTATATACATCCTATAAGCATTTTGTTGTTTTCAGAAATAACCTCTACAAACAAATATTCGATTTCATCAATTACCTCACCTTCATTAGATCTGCATTTAAAATTACATTTAATACCTTCCCTACCTTATGTACGAATGACGTTGTATTTTTTTACTGGATGAATATTTTTTTTTTTTTTTTTTTTTTTAGGTTCCTATACAGGTCTTTTTTTCATATTTAAATAAACTTTAAATCAATCCAATTGGATTTTCTCCGTTTTAACTAATTTTTTTCTAAAAGCCGAACACCAAATTACACTACCGCACTGAATAACTCACGCACTCTACTGAAGTTGTTGATCTAGTTTTGATGAAGTGAGAGCAAAAAAAAAACACCTTTGTTTTCCGCTAAGCCAATATATCATGCCGATAGCTTTTTTTGTTAATTTTTGTTGGTGTAAATAAAAACCGCAATTAGGTGCCAATCCTACATAAAATTAAAAATTTTTGTAAAATCTTTTTTTTTTCTTTTAACACAAAGGGAAGAGTATAGGAAATATTTACCATTAAAGGTTGGCACCTTAAGTAAAAGAACAACAGCAAATTATTCAACTTTATGTATTAAAACCACTCTCTAAATTAGAGATAATGAAAAATAAGAGACTTTTTATGATAAATTTTTTTTTTTTTTAAATAAAATTTACCTTATCTATATAAATTTCGCTTTGTTCTTTTTTTCCTCAGAAATAATTCTTTGGCAATTTCCATCTTCCAAAAAAAAAACTATATTATCCAAACTCAATTTAGGGTTCTAATGGCTAAAATTAATTAATATATAAAACCAAAGAACAATTTGGTTAGATGGGGAAATGAGTAAGTTAATTCTATTAAGAATTAATTTGAAGCAATAATTAATACTTACAATTCAAAGATATATGTATATATATATTTAAGCCAGTGTTAAATTTAACACTATATTGCTTTTAAATTCACCGGTAAAAAGGTAACCTAACTCAATGGCAGTTTGAAAATGAAATGGCAAAATGTAAAGCCTCGATCCTTCATGAAAGCTTCGATTTGAAACATGATTGGACAAAATTGAAAAACTAACGCAATTTTTCCCAAATTCTAACAAATTATGCGTAAACAAAAGTGCGTATAAACGTCAATCATGCGATAGGAGTTAGGTGTGTGGTGAGATAAATTCAAAAATAGATGGCGTTGAAGTACTTATGAAAAATATAATATTTTAAAAAGTAAAATAAAAAAAAGTTAACAATGAATTTAAATTCAGGAAAATTTTAAAGCAAGCGCCTTTACATTTCCCCCCCGCCAAAATCAGACTTGGGGTTTGAAAGTGCAAATTTCAAGGCTGATCCCGCTTGCTAATATCGAAAATTTTAAAAAAATAAAAACCGTTGTATGGTATCGCCAGAACCAATCACTGGCTTTTCCCTCAAACAAAGAGCTAGCATTTTTGCACAGCAATTCGAAATTATTTTGTAACGTTTGCGCAGTTAGAGACTCCACACGGTATATAAAGCTATCAACATAAAGGCTAATTGGACCCCCTGAACATTTAATTTTCCAGTTTGAAATTATTTGTAGGACCTTATCTGGCCGTACAGTTAAATCGGAAGATGATGATGACCCAGAATTAGTATAGCCAGATCTGCCATTTGAAGTAATATTCTCAGAGTGCGGTTGATAAGAGGAGTTTGATGAAGGTTCTACCGGTCTAATACCTAGCAAATCCGTAAAAGTTTGCTTTTCAACAGCTGGCAATGTTCGCATTTGTGGTGGCGTTCCCAAAACTGACGGCGGTTGCAATTGTGCACCATTTGGCTGTGAAATATTTGGAACGTTTAGACTTAATCTGGATAGGCTAGCCCCAATATTTGTCTCTATTAATTGGGCCATTTGACTACTTAAGGCCGAAAATAATTGGGCTTGTTGTTCCGCAATAATAGAAGCTATCATTGACTTTAAAGTATCATTCGGTATAACATCACTGGTATTCGCAGGAGAAATATTAGAGGTCACTGTATTCAAATTTTGTGGGTTTACTGCAGATGTATTCAATGGAATATTTTCTACCACTTGAACTGTTAACTGAAGCGTTAAGCTGTTCAGCTTGTGCTGTAGTATTATGTATTGCAGATCTTGACCGAGTTTCGATGCTGGCGGCACCATCTTTTGGTGGGTCATTTATAATACGCGAATTACAAATTGGACAAAAAGGTCTAATTTTCAAACATTTGCTCAAACAAGATTTATGAAACTCATGTCCACAACACGCTCTTACTAAGTCAGTTTTCGAGGCTATATTACTACTGCATACACTGCAGTCGGGATATCTATTACCACTAGAGGTACCTGGCGAATTAGCTCTACTAGTCATATTGAAAAATCCCAAATAAAAAATTAAGGAAAATATAAGTTACCAAAACAAATAATTATGGATATATTTCAAGCTAAAAAAGCAAAAAAAAAATTTTGAAAAATTTAAATTTAAATATTTATATTTCAGGAAATACTAAAATTTGCAAAGAAATAAGAAAAAAAAATTCCATTAAATAATAATAACGCGGATTATTATCAAAATGATTATTATTTTTGAAAATAACAACCAAAACAAAAACAAAAAAACACAATATATATATATTTTTTCTTTTTTTTTTGTATATTAAATGTAAATTGTAAATTATGTAAATAAAAATATGAAATATAAACAACTTTGTATAGATACCGGAGAAGGAAAGCTATCAAAAGATTCTGTTTATCGGAAACAGACAGTAAAAATCTTGTATGTATTGGCATATAGATATACCCTATATGGTAACAAAAAAATAAAAATTGATAGAATAAATGAAAACTCAGAGATTAAATTGCCGATTGGAAATAAGAGTAATACAAAACAAAATTGTGCTTTTTCCCTATGGTTTCGTTAAGAGATTGCATTGACTAATTTATATAACTATATCAACAAATTTGAGGCAGCAAGTTGCTGGAGTGTAAACAAAGTTTTCCAATTGGAACAAAAAAGTATTAATAGGTTGGTGTATTCGTTTATTAACGAAGACTTAAGAAAC
Organism: Cordilura impudica; assembly: GCA_963682025.1. Lineage (NCBI taxonomy): Eukaryota > Metazoa > Arthropoda > Insecta > Diptera > Scathophagidae > Cordilura > Cordilura impudica. Next base: position 33,577,394 of record OY821522.1, on the reverse strand, counting down.
GAACTTTTTAAAAAAAAATCTTTTATTAACGAAGATTTAAGCAACAAACTTTATTGCTTTTACTAAACTATAGTTATAGTATGTATAACTATTTAAAAAAAATATTAATTAGAATAACTTTGAGGTATTCAAAAATGTAAAAAAAAATCGAATTAAAGAAAAAAATTGATTAATGTAATTATATTTGTGTACTGTTTGATTTAATTTTTTTTTAATTTTACTAATGGTGTTAACTTGCTGTGGTAATATTCTTTCGAACAGAAAACTTAATTATTTTAGGTACAAGGAATAGAAAAATCAGAATAAAAAAAGATGTAACTGTAGGGGATAAAACTATTCTAATAATAGTTTTGTAATTCCACCCGCAGTTCAATAGGGTAAATAATTTAAATCGCTTGTCACAATCGGTTAGACCTAGCTCATTTGTCCAAGCTCTAAATTCCTGAAAGTGAAAAACGAGAAAAAAAAATTACGTGAAATTCGGAAAAGTTTGAAATAATTAATGAAGAATAGATGTAGCTGTAGGGGATAAAGCTATTTTAATCATAGTCTTATAATTCTACCCGCAGTTGAATAGGGTAAATAATTCAAATCGCTTGTCACAATCGGTTAGGCCTAGCTCAATTGTCCAAGCTCTAAATTCCTGAAAGTGAAAAACAGATAAAAAAAATTTACTTGCGATACAGGAAGCGATACGCAACAAAAAATAATAGGTTATTATGAAAGGCATAATGGCTTTCGCTCAAAATAATTTCCGTAAAATTTAAAAGTTACGTGAAAATTGGGAAGTTGAATGAAGGAAAATAAATTTATTGAAATATAGAAAATATAAACAAAAGTAATAAAAAAATGGAGTCGAACAGATTATCATCGATATATTAAGAATATATCATAAGATGTTAATAAAATTTGACTTGACCTGTTCGGGCCCCACGTTGGGCGCCAAAAATTTATATTGTAGCATATAAAGAAGTAAAATTATGGGTTTGTTGGCAGGTGTCATTTTGAATGCATAGCAAGGTGGTTGCATGCACTTGGTCCAGCTTTTGCTCGTCGGAGGGGAGGTTCGGGGCCTGCTGCATTCTTGCCAACGTTGCCGCACTATAAATTTTATTTTTATGCATGCTGAGGAATGAAATAGGAGGGAAAAAGGGAATAATAAAAGAAAGAAATTATTTAGCCCAGAAATAAAAAAAGTAAACTGCGAAAATATTGTTCGTATATCAGGGTTGTTATGGATATACAATGCCCGCCCTACCATGATCTCTAAATAGTTAAAAACCAAAAAAAAAAAATAAATTAGGTTTAGAGATCCCATACCTTTCACAGCAAGTGTATCACCAAAAGCTTAAATCAAACAGAAAATTTTCAAATTCACATACAAATCATGGTGATTTATTATAAATAAAACTCATTTAAAATCAAAAATTAAAGTTAGGTTTTCAAGATATTTTTGAAATTTCATTTATGAATAATGGAAAAAAAAATAATACAACTAACATGGAAATGATAACAATAGTAGTAAAGTATCGATATTGTTAGTAAGTTTAAATTAATTTAACTGATAAATACCAATATAAGAGAATTTTTGATGTAATCGAAAATTATAATGTAATTATTAAACTGTGTAAATTCAATTCGATTGAAAAAAAAATGATATAATTAAAATTTAAATCAAAGTTTTTTTTATTAATTAAGTTTAGTCAAAATTAATTCTAACAAAAATTCATGAAAAATAACAATACAAAAAATCATGAGCGATTCATGGTTTATTATTATTTTCAAAAAAAATTTAAAAAAAAACTAGTGTAAAAAAAAAATAGAGCGGCGTAAAATTCAATTTAAAAATTTGATTTAGTACGAAATACACTAAATGTTTTTTTTTCCGATGTAAGAAAAACATCAATTCAATATTAATTAAGTTATTAATTTTTTTTTTTTATTAAATTTTTTTTACTGGTCACTCTATCACTTTTGCATATTTGTAAATATATAAAAAAACATTTGCAAGTTGAGCAAAGACTAAATTTTAAAAACCAAATTGAAATAAAGAAAAAACAAAAGGAGACTTACATTAATGGTGTTGTTGTTCCCACGACGAAAGATCTTTCGATGAGTACAGCATGCACCTTGTTGTTGTTTAAGTGAATTTTAATTATTACTGTGTACCTCTTAATATGAAGAGAATAACTCTTAGCAACATTTTACTCTTTAAGTATATGCAAAGTGGATAAGCCAAGCTTGGCAACATTTTTTCGATTCATTAAGAGAGTGCAATTAGGATTAATTTAAAAACCATGAAACACTTATATTCAACCGCACACAATGAAATGTATTTATACCCTATACCACTATGTGGTTTGGGTATAATGACTTTGTGCTGCTGTTTGTAACAACCAAAAATATTTGACCTAGACCCATCTTTAATTATACCGATCGAATCAGAATCATTTTTTGAGTTGATTTAACAATGTCCGTCCGTCCGTCCGTCCGTCCGTCCGTCCGTGTGTGTGTCCATGTAAAGCTTGTAATCAAACTGCAGGTCGCAAATATCAATATATTTTGATGAAATTTGGTATATAAGCTTTTATCGGCCATGGGATGAACGCTATTGAAATTGGTGAGAATCGGTCCATGTTCAGACCTAGCCCCCATACAAATTACCCCTATGAAATCGACATAAATTTCCATAAGATCCAAATTGTCATATAGATCTTACTCAAATTGGGTTTATATGCGTTCATTACATCCATTAATGAGTAGTCCAAAAATGATCCCTTTGGCCCCATATAGGGCTGCTTCCCGATCTTCACTTAAATCTATTAAAAAACAAAAATATTGCACTGATTCTTCTCAGATTTGGTTTGTATATATTTTTGCAAAATACAAGAGACTTTTCCAAACATGATCAGGATCGGTCCATTTTTGGACCTAGTCCCCATATAGATATAGCATCCGATATCAACTTTTTCATATCTGCAGCCAAAAAAATTAATAAAAATCCCACTCAAATTTGGTTTTTGCTTATTTTCTATGTCCAGTTAGTTGGGCCTAAGAGATAGGGTTTCTAAACGCATGGTATAGGGTATCGTATAGTCGGTCTAGACCGACTATAATTTTCTTACTTGTTTATGATTGTTTTTTATACCCTATACCACTATGTGGTTTGGGTATAATGACTTTGTGCTGCTGTTTGTAACAACCAAAAATATTTGACCTACACCCATCTTTAATTATACCGATCGAATCAGAATCACTATCTGATTCGATTTAACGATGTCCGTCCGTCCGTCCGTCCGTCCGTCCGTCTGTGTGTCCATGTAAAGCTTGTAATCAAACTGCAGGTCGCAAATATGAACATATTTTGCTGAAATTTGGTATATGAGCTTCTGTCGCCCATGGGATGAACGCTATTGAAATTAGTGAGAATCGGTCCATGTTCAGACCTAGCCCCCATACAAATGACCCCTATGAAATCAACATATATTGCCATAAGATCCAAATTATCATACAAATCTTAGTTAAATTGGGTTTGTATGTACATATTACATCCAATAATTAGTAGTCCAAAAATGATCCCTATTGGACAACTCTTAGTCATAGGCCCCTGCTTCCCGATCTTCACTTAAATCTATCAATAAACAAAAATATTGCACTGATTCTTCTCAAATTTTGTTTGTATATATTTTTGCAAAATACAAGAGACTTTACCAAACATGATCAGGATCGGTCCATTTTTGAACCTAGTTCCCAGATAGATATAGCATCCGATATGAACTTCTTCATCTCTGCAGCCGAAAAAATTAATAAAAATCCCACTCAAATTTGGTTTATGCTTATTTTCTATATCCAGTTAGTTGGGTCTATGAGATATGGTCTTTAAACGCATGGTATAGGGTATCGTATAGTCGGTCTAGACCGACTATAATTTTCTTACTTGTTTTTTTTTTAAATGAATGTGAAGTATAATTATTTGTTTTTTTTATATTTTATATGAATATTACACACTGGTAAAAGAGCCTACTGACAAAAGAGCATTGCCAGCTCAAAACAACACTAAAATTCTTTTTGCTTGCTTATATGTAAAATATAGAAACGTACAAAATATGATTTGTTTCTACATGATATGTGCAAATATTATATGACAATTTGTGTTTTTTTTTTACTTCCGCACATTTATGACATATATATATACATATATGTATTTATTTTTTTTTACACCGTCAAGCAAAAACAATTTTAAACTGTGAAAATCTCATTGTCTTCAATTAATTTAATTTAAAAGCTTCTAATTTTAATAGCAAACTGACTTTAATTACATTTTCTGTGCGGGTATTTCTTTTTTTTTTTAATATTCTCTTCTTTGTTCTTTTTTTCTAATTAAAGTTTGGTTAATTTATATTCAGTTAAATTCACTTTTATATTTATATTTTCCGTTCAAATAGAGTTGTTGTGATTTACACTAGATTTTTTTTTCTGCATGATAGATTTTAATTGGCGTAGAGTAGTGTAATTTAATTTTTTTGTTTAGGGATATTTATGTACGAATGACGTTGTTTTTTTTTACTGGATGAATATTTTTTCTTTTTTTTTTTTTTAGGTTCCTATACAGGTCTTTTTTTCATATTTAAATAAACTTTAAATCAATCCAATTGGATTTTCTCCGTTTTAACTAATTTTTTTCTAAAAGCCGAACACCAAATTACACCACCGCACTGAATAACTCACGCACTCTACTGAAGTTGTTGATCTAGTTTTGATGAAGTGAGAGCAAAAAAAAACACCTTTGTTTTCCGCTAAGCCAATATATCATGCCGATAGCTTTTTTGGTTAATTTTTGTTGGTGTAAATAAAAACCGCAATTAGGTGTCAATCCTACATAAAATTAAAAATTTTTGTAAAATCTTTTTTTTTTCTTTTAACACAAAGGGAAGAGTATAGGATTTATTTACCATTAAAGGTTGGCACCTTAAGTAAAAGAACAACAGCAAATTATTCAACTTTATGTATTAAAACCACTCTCTAAATTAGAGATAATGAAAAATAAGAGACTTTTTATGATAAAATTTTTTTTTTTTAAATAAAATTTACCTTATCTATATAAATTTCGCTTTGTTCTTTTTTTCCTCAGAAATAATTCTTGGGCCAATTTCCACCTTCCAAAAAAAACTATATTATCCAAACTCAATTTAGGGTTCTAATGGCTAAAATTAATTAATATATAAAACCAAAGAACAATTTGGTTAGATGGGGAAATGAGTAAGTTAATTCTATTAAGAATTAATTTGAAGCAATAATTAATACTTACAATTCAAAGATATATGTATATATATATTTAAACCAGTGTTAAATTTAACACTATATTGCTTTTAAATTCACCGGTAAAAAGACAACTTAACTCAATGGCAGTTTGAAAATGAAATGGCAAAATGTAAAGCCTCGATCCTTCATGAAAGCTTCGATTTGAAACATGATTGGGCAAAATTGAAAAACTAACGCAATTTTTCCCAAATTCTAACAAATTATGCGTAAACAAAAGTGCGTATAAACCTTAATCATGCGATAGGAGTTAGGTGTGTGGTGAGATAAATTCAAAAATAGATGGCGTTGAAGTACTTATGAAAAATATAATATTTTAAAACGTAAAATAAAAAAAAGTTAACAATGAATTTAAATTCAGAAAAATTTTAAAGCAAGCGCCTTTACATAACTTAGTTTTTTTCCAAAAGTGGTCTTGATCAAAAATTTTTCCATAAACTTTTCTATGGAAACCTTTTTACGTTTCTGTATGGAAACCTTTTTACGTCTTTCTAAGTCTTAGCTTTAATTTGATATACCGTGCTTTATACTACGGACCTTAGTTTTTTTCCAAAAATGGTTTTGCGCAAATATTTTACCATAGATTTTTTGTATGGAAACCTTTTTACGTTATTTTATGGAAACTTTGTTATGTTTTTCTAAGTCTTAGCTTCAATTTTATATACCGTGGTTTATGCTACGGACCTTAGTTCTTTCCAAAAGCAGTCCTGCTAAAAAATTTTACCATAGATTTTTGTGGAAACCTTTTTACGTTTTTCTAAGTCTTAGCTTTAATTTGATATACGGTGCTTTATGCTACGGTCCTTAGTTTTTTTTTTCCAAAAGTGTTCTTGCTCAGAAATTTTACCATAGATTTTTTGTATGGAAACCTTTTTACGTTTTTTAACTCTTTGCTTTAATTTGATATACGGTGCTTTATGCTACGGACCTTAGTGTTTTTTCCAAAACTGGTCTTGCTCAAATATTTTACCATAGATTTTTTGTACGGAAACCTTTCTACGTTTTTTGTATGGAAACCTTTTTACGTTTTTCTAACTCTTAGCTTTACTTTGATATACGGTGTTTATGCTACGGACCTCAGTTTTTTTTCCAAAAGTGGTCTTGCTCAAAAATTTTAACATAGATTTTTTGTATGGAAACCTTTTTACGTTTTTTGTATGGACCTTAGTATTATTTCCAAAAGTGGTCTTGCTGAAAAATTTTAAACGTGTTTACGTTTTCCTAAGTGTTAGCTTAAATTTGATATACAGTGCTTTATGCTACGGACCTTATAATACCCTCCACTCCAGTGTGCAGAGGGTATATATAAGTTTGTCATTCCGTTTGTAATAATTAGAAAAAAAATTTTGGACCCCATTATATATATATATTTGTGATCCTTATAACAACCGGAGTTGATATAGCGATGTCCGTCTGTCCGTCTGTCCGTCTGTGGAAATCACGATGACGGCATCAATCGGGCAGCTAGCGTGCTCGTTGGCATAAAAAATGATTCAGTAACATCCTTAAAAGTTTGCTATTTAAAATCGTCTAAATCGGTCGATTAGGGCCCGAGATTTGAATGAAGAACTAAAAAAAGTCTTGAAAAAATATAATTTTCTATGTTGTTCTTGTCACGATCACGCCTTCAATGGTGCAGCTACAGTGATCATTTTTAATGAGAATGATTCACCAAATTCATGGGAAGATTTCTATTTCAAAAATCATTGAAATCGGTGGAACAGGTCCAGGGAAATCTCTGAAAAAGTAAAAAAAAAAAATGAAAAATATGATGTTTCTATACTGTTCTTGTTTTATTCTAAATGTTGTGTTGTTGTCATAGCTGGACATGTTGTTTTTGTGGTCGTTGGGTAATAATATAATAAAAACTAACCCTTTGTACATTTTTTTTATTAACTCTGGTAGAAAAATTTAAAAGTTTCCATTGTTTTGGCTTCACTAAAAAAATTTGTTACATCATTTCTGTCATTACCACGAGCCTGCCTGCAAAATTTCAGATCGAATGGGTCACGGGAAAGGGGTTAAAATCGATCCAAATTATTTCGAGAAGCAGACACTACGAGTTAATATAAATACCTAGTTGTTAATAAAAAAAAACAATGTAAATTTAACAAAAAAAATTTTATGTATAAATTTATTTAAAGAGAAAAACACAAAAATAACGTTTGATGTTGTATTTTTTGTGTGTAATATTTACATAAACATATTAAATAATAAAAATAATGTACATATATTCTATATATGTATGTATATCCATAACAACTGCATGGTAGAAATAAATCGGTATATTATTTTATTAACATAAAATTCTGCAATATTTTGCTGTGGGGAAAATACATTTCTTTTGCATTAACAGAGTGTCACTTCATTTTGCTCAGCGTGACTATGCCGCAGTAGATGGCGCCACAATTTTTGTTCTAATTAGCTTTGCAATAGTTATTTCTATTTTAACATGAATGTCAATATTTTGAACTAGATATCATACAGAAAATTTTGTGAGTCCGAATTCACACAAGGCAACTTTTGTTGCGCAATTCTTGAGTTTGTAGGAGAGTTGCTTGTACTCGGCAACTCGTTTTGTTGTGCAATTCGTAATCATAAACACGAAGTTAGCTGCAGCTGATTATTTGACATTTCTTTTTATTCTTTGCATCGCTGTGAAAAATTATTATTATTATTTCTTTATTTGATTTTTTTTTTATTATTCATTTTTTCTTTGACTTCCATTTTTTCACACAAATAGATTTTTCACTTTGGACCAATAATATATTCTTTTTACACAAGCTTTTAAATTGAACTGTCAAAAATGTAAGAATTTTAAAGCAAAAGAAAACGAAAAGTTGCAGCAATATATTTCTCTGTTTGAACATTAAGACAACTTTAAAAGAGAATTGTAAAAAAAGTTGCGCAACAAAAATTGCCTTGTGTGAACGCAGACTGATAAAATGTACAAATTTTTACAAATTATCACGTAAACAAACAGAACAATTTATCTTTTGTGTTATTAAGATCATACACTGAACATTCTACAAGAAGCGCGAAACTGACAGCTGTTTTGTTCATGTTTTCACAATTTGTATTTAAGCATTTATGATGGATTTTGATTTATTTGAAGCAGATGAAGATTATATTTTATCTACTATTAACATTGAGCCAACTCAAATTCCCCACGATGCTCTGATTAATGAAACTATACCAGAATTTCAATGTCAAGGAGAAGATTCCACAAATGCACAATTTTCTAAAGATGGCTTCATTAGAAATGGTTTCTTGCATTATTTAACAAATGCCAAGATTAAGGCCATTGATGAAGTGACTTTAAGTACATATGATTTTCAAAAGAAACAAATGAACGACAGTGTAGTTACTAATTTTTTTTTTGGGGAGACACGGTAAGTGCTATTAAATTCATTTTACTACGTTAAGTTTAATATACAAATTCATATTGCCAGCATAAATATTCAATATTTAATAGCAAGCGTTAGTGGTACAACATATGAAGGACTTTCTTTTTATGGAAGACGTCGTCAAATAACTTTATTTTTACATATTCTTCTGCAAACTACCCATACAGAACAATGGTCTACGGTGAAGCCACAGCTTGCTCGACTAAGAACACTTTTAAACAATTGCACCCACATCGATATGTGGAAACTAATATATTTTGCCAATAGTTGCAAAGGAAATGCGTGTAATATTCCGGCCTATCATCTTTTACATGGTATTCTAGAATGGAAGTTCTTAGATTTATGTATACTTCATAAATATGATTTGAACTCTACATATGCGGAAAACCTGAAAAAATCTATTTCATCATTAATATGCCAATGTGAACGTGTTATGGATGATTTGCTGATATGATCCATACTTTTGTATGCTAAAAAACGTTCTGCTGAATTGTTGTTCTCCTCACCATTCCCCTGTACGAGCGTTAAAGAGATGTGGTTGCTTTTACAATTTATTGCGCAAAAGTGGTCTCTTAAGGATGAATATAACAGAATGATAATAACAGAAATAATAAACAATAGGAATCTGAATATAAAAAATTCCGAAATAAATTAAATAAAGAACTGAATTTAACCAAAAACAATTATACCACGAAATGGATGGTTGTAATTTTTTTGTTTTTTGAAAATATTACGTTAATTCAGCGGTAATATACAAAAAAAAATGTATTTACAGCTAAAGTAAATGAAATGCTACAGGGTGAGTTAGAAAGATTAATAATCTAATTTTAAGTCAGGGTTTAAGATAACGAAGATCAAAAAAAAACTATGTAAAAGAAATAATGTACCACAACCTTTACTAATTGTTTTGCTACAAGGTGCCTCTACAAAACCCCCCTCCAAGATCAGAGTTGGGTCCGCATGCAACACAAATCTGATACCACTGGTAGCAAGAACAATCACTACACTATTTGCGTATATCCTTTGTGTGATAGATGCCTACTGATCGGCCCTTCATGTCCTCTAATTCATAATAACAATAGCCTGTTTTTTTACGTATTCTAGCCTTAACAAAAGGATGACCAAGTTTCGCATTATAGCCTTTTTCAAGATTACTTTGTCTAAAGTTACGCCTAAAAATTTCTTGACCTACAACTTAATTTTCCTCACGTGTTCTAAGGTTGTACGATTTCTCATTTCGGTCTTTTTGTTTTGACATATTCTTGGCAGCTCGACTACTAATAACGTCAAATGAATCCTCTCGATTAAAACGAATCGCTCTGTCGTCTAACATTTCCAGATTGCGAAGTAGCGCATACGTTTTACCGTTGGCAATCATATGCTGTCCGAACGCCATATAATAAGGTGAAGTACCTATAGACGCATGCACCGATGAACGTAACGAAAAACTGATGCTGCTGAGGTATTCATCCCAATTACGTTGATCGTGTTTAATATACGCTCGTATAGCCGAAAGAACTGAACGATTAACGCGTTCAGATTCATTTGACTGCGGCGAATAAACTGCCGTGTAAACGTGATTGATTCCATAATTTTGTAGTAATTTATTGAATTGATTCGACTTGAACTGTGAACCGTTGTCAGATACAACTATTTCCGGTGTACCGTAAATATGGAAAAGATCCTGTTCCAAATATTTAATGACAACGTCTGATGAAATTTTTTTATGGGTCTAAGGAAACAAAATTTAGAAAAGTGATCTAAGACAATAAATATTCCTATATTACCAGATTTTGACCGAGGATAAGGTCCTAAGAAATCTATATAGATCTTCTGAAAAAACCTGTACGACACTGCTGTTTTGCCCATAGGGGGTCGCATAACAAAATTGGGATGTTTACATATCTCGCAAGAATTCACATAATCTTTAACATCATTAACTAAGTTTGGCCAAAAGTAAAATCTCCGTATAAGCTCAATTGTTTTATTAATTCCACCATGAGAGCTAAGCGGACTATCGTGTGCCTTCCGAAGCACCTCTGCAGTCATATCTTTGGGGATCCAAAGTTTCCATGCCATATCATCCTGTACTTGTTCCCCAGTACAGTGTTCCGTTCGTCTGTACAAGTATCCGTCAACAATCTTTAAGTCAGGAGTTTTATCAATATTTTTCTCAACATTATTTAAAAGTTCGTTGTATTCTGTACTCTTAAAAATTTCGGATTGCAAATCCACAAAAACCCCAGTCTCGTCTATAGCGGACAATTGTTTACCAGAAATTTCGGACAAATCTTCTACATTGGTACGTGAAAGTGCATCAGGAACTATGTTTTGGCTACCTTTTCGAAGCTCTATATTAAACTTAAAGCCTTGGAGTTTCAAAGCCCATCTTGCCAACCGCGAATTCAGGTCTGTTTGGGACATGAGCCATTTTAGCGATGCATGATCGGTTGTCATGGTAAACTCATGCCCTTCCACATATGCCCGAAATTTTTTTATACTTAACATTGCTGCTAAACACTCTTGTTCGGTTACCGAATGATTACGTTGGGCTTGGTTGAGCTTCTTTGACATAAAGGCGATTGGAAACTCTTCACCCTCCGCAGTTTTCTGAACCAACACGCTTCCTATGCCAGTGTTGCTGGCATCACAGTGTATATAGAAAGGCTGTGAAAAATCAGGACTGCGCAACACTGGTGCGGTTGTCAAAATAGACTTTAACTCCTCCAAAGCTTTTTGGGCTTCATCATTCCAAACATATTTCCTGTTCGTCTTTAACAAATCTGTTAAAGGAGCAGTAACTGACGCATAGTTCTTGATGAACTTTCTGTACCAACCGGACATGCCTAGGAACCGTCTGATTTGCTTAACAGACCTCGGAGTCGGGAATTCGATTATGGCCGATATTTTATCCGGGTCTGTCTGAATTACACCGTTCCCTACCAAATGGCCAAGATAACGGACTTCTTGTACGCAAAATTTTGATTTTTCGACATTAATAGTCAGTCCTGAGGAACGAAGTTGTTGCGAGATTTCCCGCAATACTGCCAGGTGCCTATCAAATGAGTCTGATATGATTAACAAGTCGTCCAGATAGACAAACACCTCTGTTCTCAATGTTGCCGGTATCACCTTATCCATAAGTCTTGACATAGTTTGGGGAGCATTACAAAGGCCAAATGGCATCACTTTGTAATGTTATAAGGGGCGGCCGGGAACAGTAAATGCCGTTTTATCTTTCGACGACTCATCCAATGGTATTTGCCAAAACGCGTCTTTAAGATCCAGACTAGTTATGTATTCAGCCTTCGGTAATCTGCTTAAAATACCATCTATATTGGGTAGAGGATACGCATCCTTGACAGTAACTGTGTTAACCTTCCGACTTTCAAGGCATAGTCTCACTTTTCCCGGTTTTTGAACCAAAACGATCGGCGAGGACCACGCGCTATCTGACTCTTCAATTACGTCCATTTTCAACATCCGGTCTAATTCAGCGTAAATCAAGTTTTCCATGGCAGGTGAAACGGGAAGATGTCGCTGTTTTATAGGGGTTGAGTTCCCAACATCGATTACGTGATTTATTACGCTTGTCCGGCCAAGACCCTCTTTTAAAAATGACGGAAATGTATTAATAACGAGCTGTAGTTGCTGTTTTTCAAATGTTGATAATGGTCGTTGGTCAACAAGTTCCGAATCATGATTTGAAAATAATTTACTATCTAATTCGGATATAAGGCCAGTTGGTAATAATTCAAAGGCTTGCCAGAAGTCTATTCCTAGATAAGGATTTTGAGATAAACTTGGTATGATAAAAAGTTGAATTGGCTTAACAATACTCCTAAAAGTAATTTCAGTATTTATATAACCAGAAACATTTTGAGTTTTCCCATCTGCGGTTTTTACAAATGAACTAATTTTTTTAAACGGGTAATTTGAAGTTAAGAATGTCTTAGCAGCTACTGAACCTAAACAACTGACAGATGCACCGGTATCTAATAAGCCACTGTAATTTTGTCCAAAAAGTAAAACATCTGCGTATGGTCTTATGTCATTAGGTTTGTCGTATAATGAACTTAGCAGACATCGCCGCGTATGGGCAACATTTTGCCAATAATTCCTCATCCGCTTCGTTGAACGTAGTTGCTTAATAGTTGGTTTTTCGTCATTAAATATTTCAGCCCGTTTAGCATTATATTCTGCTAATCTAACATGGAATGGCTTAAAATATGTAGGTGGAGGAGATTTTTTGGCAGATAAGGGCAGCATTTTAAGTGGTAATGATATATTTGGGTTTAACATTTCTTCATTGCCTAGTCTTAAAATTTTCGTGGGTTCTAAAATTGTATGTGTCATTTCCTTGCTTTGAACATTATCATTTTTGAGAATGTCTGAAGGTTTAAGTGAATAATCCGTGTTTTTATTTAGGTCACTAGATTGATTTATTCGGTATTGGTGCTGGTCGAGCTCATCTGTTTGTGTGCACTTCTCGGTGCACTCGCTCTGTAGTTTTTTGAATTGCACTTTGAACATTTAGGTTTGTAAATATTTGGTGTACCACATCCATAACAAAACACCTTACGCTCTTCCAGACAATCTTGATATCTATGACCAGCTTTCTGGCAGTTCCAACATGATAATGAGATTTCCGATACATCATCATCAAAAGCTTCTATATTGTCATCCACGATTTCATGAACCTGCCTACGAAGTGCAAAGTGTTTCCGGCCGACGTCTTGCATAAAAAATTCTCGACGACGACAAATGTCACGTAATTTGGATACAGAAGTCGTAGGAATGTTAAGTATTTCATGTTGAATTTCGGGCAGTAAATTCCAACGTAAAATTTCAACTAGCACGCTCTCCTGTAATGGTGTGGTTAACCTGTCAGAAATATCAACTATTTTTTCATAAAACGTGTCGAAACATTCGCCATGTTTTTGTTTGCGATCACGAATCATTTCACGAAAATCAACATCTGTCCGAGAATCTTGATACTGTTCGCGAAGAGCATCACAAAGTATAGGCCAAAGAATTTTCCTGACAGAGCGATGGTAACTCCAAAACCAATCATTGGCTTTGGACTCAAACAGAATATAAATATGATCGCAAATAAAGTTAAAGTTTCCGTTTAATGTTTGCCTCAACTCTATAGATAAAATTGTCTACCGACATTCCCCTAGCATCTCCCGTAAATCTAACCTTCCAATTGTGTATTATGTGTCCAATCTTGTCAGGTGTGAAAGAAGAATTAGAAGATGGTGAATTGTTACTTCCATTAACGCCAAAGTTATGGTTGGTAGAACCTTGAGGGAAATTCTGATCTTGATAAGTATTCGTGGGTAGACCTAATAATTGTTCAAGGGTCTGTTGTTCAACAGCCGGTAAAGTGAATATTTGATTATTGAGGTTTGAAGGATTTGTTTCCATTCTAGGAGTCGTATGGCCATTCTGTTGTTGAACATTTACATTCAACCGCCGAAAACCCTCTTCAATGTTGGATTCAATCAACTTGGTCAAATGTTGGCTAAGACTTGTTAGCATCTCAGCTTGTTGTGCTCCCACAGCAGCTGTTACCAAGTTACGGATGTGCTCACGCTGATCTTGAGGAGAGCTTGTTGACATCAACGAAGAATGTGATTCTGTAGTGGGTTCGGTTTCATTAACAGGTGTTGGCGGTATGGTATTGGAGCGGTTTGTATCATATTCTAAGGTTCGTTGAGTTTTTGATCTAGTACTAATTTGGGAAGCTTATAAGGGTTTGGCAACTTTACAGGAGGCAATAAGGACGCAGAAAGCCGCCCATTGCAGAAAGGACAAGTTTGCTTAGTCTTGGGAAGTCTTCTTACGCATGTGGTATGTAAAGGATGTCCACAGGGAGGTATATACATAGATTTTGAATCAATAATGACATTTTTACATAAAACGCAATGAACACATTTCGCAGCCCCAGCTAAATCTTCTGTACTGTTTTTAAAGGCATCTTTTACAAATATTAAGAAAATCGCAAATACACAGAAAATATGCTTTACGTCGCCCACCAAATAAACAAAAAACAAGTAAGAAAATTATAGTCGGTCTAGACCGACTATACGATACCCTATACCATGCGTTAAGAGACCCTATCTCTTCGGTCCAACTAATTAGATATAGAAAATGAGGAGAAACCAAATTTGAGTGGGATTTTTATTAATTTTTTTGGCTGCAGATATGAAAAATTTCATATCGGATGCTATATCTATATGGGGACTTGGTCCAAAAATGGACCGATCCTGATCATGTTTGTTAAAGTCTCTTGTATTTTGCAAAAATATATACAAACAAAATTTGAGAAGAATCAGTGCAATATTTTTGTTTTTTAATAGATTTAAGTGAAGATCGGGAAGCAGCTCTATATGGGGCCAAAGGGATCATTTTTGGACTACTCATTAATGGATGTAATGAACGCATACAAACCCAATTTGAGTAAGATCTATATGACAATTTGGATATTATGGCAATTTATGTCGATTTCATAGGGGTAATTTGTATAGGGGCTAGGTCTGAACATGGACCGATTCTCACCAATTTCAATAGCGTTCATTCCATGGCCAATTAAAGCTTATTTACCAAATTTCATCAAAATATATTCATATTTGCGACCTGCAGTTTGATTACAAGGTTTACATGGACACACAGACGGACGGACGGACGGACGGACGGACGGACGGACATTGTTAAATCAACTCAGAAAGTGATTCTGATTCGATCGGTATAATTAAAGATGGGTCTAGGTCAAAGATTTTTGGTTGTTACAAACAGCAGCACAAAGTCATTATACCCAAACCACATAGTGGTATAGGGTATAAAAATACTAGTTCTAAATAAAAATATAAAAAAAATATTTTTTTTTTTTTTTACGTTTATCAATTCAATATAATTTAAATTAATATAAATTGATAGTAAAATATTGACTAAAAAAAATTCGAGCAATAACTCAGTATTTTATATTGAACAAATGGTATTCCAAAATTCAAAGAAATTTTTGATAAAATTTACTAAATATAAATTAATTTATTAATTGTATATATATTAAAGAACCAAGATTTACAATTGGGACTCAACTGTACAACTTCAGAAATAATTCAAAATAAACCTTTTTCTGATCTATATAAATTGAAAATGATTATGGTTCGATGTGTATGAAAAACTCCTCAGTACAATTTATATAAATTGTTTAAAAATTAGGAATAACTTTCAAATAAATCCTTTCACTAAAACTGGATCTTCACAAAAAAA
Source organism: Cordilura impudica (assembly GCA_963682025.1). NCBI lineage: Eukaryota > Metazoa > Arthropoda > Insecta > Diptera > Scathophagidae > Cordilura > Cordilura impudica. The sequence goes on along the minus strand of OY821522.1, from coordinate 33,561,390 downwards.
AACTGATTGGAATATTCCATTCAAATATTGTTCAATTAACAATTTATACACTCAACCAAAAATAAAATAAAAAAAATTTTACAAGAATATAACAAAGATAATATTGATTAATTAGAGAGGTATATGAGATAATTCATAAAAATGTTTTGACTTCTGCTCAAAACTGCAAATAGTTTGAGAGAAATTCGGTCAAAAAAAAATCACTTAAGATTAAAGAGCCTGATATAGGTAAAGAAAAATAATTTAAAGAAGATTTAAGATATAGTAAAATGGCTGGTGTTTTATTAGAAAACTTTCCAATAAAAGAAATTTCCAAACCAAAGGTATTCTAACAACAAAAAAAGTTAAGATAAAAAAAATTTATATAAAACTGTTCGATTTCTTTGCTAAGTTGTCGGATAGGGAAATAATGAGTAACCTTCTAATAGACCCAAGTGAATTTTTAGAAATGGAAAGGAAATAAAAAAAACAGAATTGAGAGACATAGCAAAGAGAAAATGTTAGAAGATGTTAAGTTGCTACTAATTTAGTGTTAAACCACAATAGCCATTTCCGAACAAAACTAATATAAGGAATTTTACTGAAATAATGAAAAAAATAAAACGGTCTACGTTTTAGCATAGATTTCCAAAACGGAGCATTTCCAGTAATAATTTTTCATAATTTAAATAAAATTGTGAAGAAAAAACAGGAAGGCGGATGAAAACTTTAATGAAGGTTAACACCATATGTTTCTTATGGATATTAATTCCATAGCACTAGTAAATCATACGTAGGAGGAAAATAATATAAAGAAAAATTAATAGTGATAGAGAAGTAAATGGTAAGAAAATGCAAAAAAATAAGGAGCCACATGAAACAAAACTTTAAAATTAATTCAAAAGATGAAAAAAAAATTATAATTAATCATGTGAGGCCCCACGTTGGGCTCCAAAAATTCTTTCTGTAGCATGCAACTTAGCTCATAAGGAGCAAAAGAACAAATTTTCCAGCAAACGTTCGTAGCATTAGCACGCATTTAGGTTCCGGCCTCTATCTCGTCGGCAATTGGGGTGGGATTATTGGACTACGATGTGCTTGCGGCCGTCGACTATTATGCAAAGAGAAAAAGATTTTAAAGAATGCGTGCATTGCTAAAAGGAAAGGGGGAAAATAAGGGAAGAAAAAAGAAAATGAGAGGAAGAAAATTCATTTAGAGGAGAAGACAAGTAACTACATTGTTCGAATATGTCTTGATGTTAAACATATTTTCACCCGCCCAACCATGATCATATAATAAAATGTCAGTAGTAATTTATATGATCCCAAATACATTTACCTATCCGCACAGCTTGCTAGAAGTCAGAACACTAGACTTTTATATACTCATTTTAATTAAGGACTTTATTAGAAATGAAAGAAAAATCTTAAATGTAACATTAAGTCAATATTGGAACAATACATAACTAACTTATATCGAAACTAATAATGCAATTCAATTTGAAAGTAACAAATTTAAATTAATTTAAATCAAACTAAAATATTTTTACCACCAGCAAACCAGAAAAAATTAATCGTGCAGAAATCAATAAAAAAAATGCTGGAAAAAAACCTAAAAAGGTATATCCCGTTCGGATATCAGGGTGTAATATATAATAAATCAAATTGTGCAAAAATAAAAAAAAAGATTATAAAAAAATAAGTAAAAAGTTATTTTTCTAGGTCTCGACAGGATTCGATAAAGCGACCATAAAATCAAAATTGATCCAACATAAAGAATGTATTCCTTTACAGTCAATAGACTTTATATTTTTAAATCGGAACGCGTGGAAATGAAACATATTTTATTCCCGTTATTCGTTTATTTTTTTTTTTTTTACATTAAACAAAACACATTAAAAGCAATTAAAAGTATATTTTAATACCTTCAATAGACCTTTTTTGGTATCAAATTAAATTGCTTTTTATTTCCAATTGATTGCTTTTAATATTTCTAAGCGTTAAATAAGTCCCAAATATATATTCATCACTGTTGAATTAACGTAATTCAATAATAAACTTGTTGAATGTTACTAACATAATATATCAAAGTTAACAAGTAGTTTTAACAGTGATGTGTACAGAATACGGTATATTGAAATCTATTTTGTTCCCGTTATTCGTCTTTTCGTATTTTTTTAACACTAAAACACATTAAAAGCAATTAAAAGTATATTCTAATACCTTCCATAAACGTTTTTGGTATCAAAATCAATTGTTTTTTATTTTCAATTGATTGATTTTTAAATTTTTTAATGCAACATCGTTAAGTAAGTCCCAAATATGTATTCATCACCGTTGAATTAACATAATTCAATAATAAACTTGTTAAATGTTATAAACATAATATATCAATGTTAACAAGTAGTTTTAACAGTGATGTACCTATACAAGTTTGTTAGTAAAATTAATTTTATAAAAAAATTTGTAAAGATTGACTTACATACATTGATCGACTTATTCCCACGATGAAAGATCTTTCATAGCTGGATGATGTTTGTTGCTGACATATTTAATTCAATTTAATTAGTAAATTTAATTATATTTTATTTAATTTAATTAATTTTATTCGCGTTGTAGTTTTCCAATCTTCGAAAAAAAACCACTGCTGTATTCACAACTCGAGTTTTATCAATATGATGATTTTTGTTTCTTTTATATTATTTAGACAAATGCTACAGCTTAATACGAAGCAGTATATTTTAATCACAATTCAATATATATTTTTCTTTTTATATCAAATGGCATAATATTAATACCGAAAGCGATGTTTTTATATGTACTTTATGTAAAAACCGCGTTTTCTTGTTGACTTTTGCACTTTGCGAATTACGCTGGTGGTAATATAACTAACAAGAATGTAATATAAAAAAATGAATACTAAATATATTTAGGAATGTATTTCTTTCTTTTTTTTTTCATAGAATTTTAGGTTGTATTTACATTTGGGTGTATCACGTTTTCTTTTTATCTAGCTTTAGTCATTTATGTGGATTTATATGAAACAAATTAGATTTATGTTTTTGATCAGATAGGGATTTTAAATATTTTTCATTTCTTACTAGCCAATATTTACATTTTTAAAGTTAGAAAGTCTTTATATCATAATTTTAACCGATTTTATATTTTCATTTTAACCTTTTTAGACACTTTCGTTGGCTAATTTGATAATTTTCTTTACTTTCGCCCTCCGTAGGCTTCTTTTAAGTAAAATTTTACTAAGTTTATCAATTTCTAATATAAGCACTTTCACTACCGTGTCTTTTAGACTTCACACGTTTTAATTTGGTTTTTTCTTTTCCTAGTCTTTATATAGAATTCCTAAAATTTTACACTGCACTTTTCGGATGCTTGTAGAAAAAAAATTGCTCGTTCCCCAAAAAAATTTTGCAACAGGTTACGTTGAATTCGGGTTTCCCAAAACAGGACTCTAGTGGAACCTACTCCCCTAGCAATAGATGCAGCGTAAAAGGTGTGTTTTCGTTTGCTTTGTATAATGAAACGACGCTTTTGCAGATGTAATTGGATTTTGATGGATCATAAACAGTTCTTTAAAGAAATTACTCGGCTTGCAATGGAATGAAAATATATGTTATATGAAAGCCTGGAGACATTAATATTTAAAGTGGTTTAACTTACATTTTGAGAACATACTAGTGGTGTTTTACACAGCCAATATTTGGGGAGATTAATCAGAACCCTTGGAAACCAAATCAGTAAAATCCTGTCTAAGAGTTTAAATTATTTTATTTGAAAAACGTTAATTAAATTTGCAAATATGTTTAACTTACATAAAAAAAAAGAGAATCAGAACGATGATTTGAATAGCTTCACACGTGACGATCCGCAGAAAAAAATTTCGTTGTTACCTACACCCTAGCTATATATACCACGAAATGGATAGTTGGAATTTTTTTTGTTTTTTGGAAATATTGCGTTAATTCAGCGGTAATATACAAAAATAATGTATTTACAGCTAAAGTAAATGAAATGCTACAGGGTGAGTTAGAAAGATTAATAATCTAATTTTAAGTCAGGGTTTAAGATAACGAAGATCAAAAAAAAACTATGTAAAAGAAATAATGTACCACAACCTTTACTAATTGTTTTGCTACAAGTGCCTCTACATATGGACCTTAATTTTTTTTTCCAAAAGTGGTCTTGCTCAAAGTCTTAGCTTTAATTTGATATATGGTGCCTTATGCTAAGGACCTTAGTTTATTTATCCAATTTTGTCTTGCTCAAAGTCTTAGCTTTAAATTGTTATACGGTGCTTTATGCTCCGGACCTTACCTTTTTTTGCAAAAGTGGTCTTGCTCAAAAATTTTACCATAAATATTTGTATGGAAATCTTTTTACGTTTTTTCTAAGTCTTAGCTTTAATTTGATATAAGGTGCTTTATGCTACGGACCATATTTTTTTTCCAAAAGTTGTCTTGCTCAAAAATTATACCATAGATTTTTTGTATGGAAACCTTTTTTCGTTTTCCTAAGTCTTAGTTTTAATTTGATATGCCGTGCTTTATGTAACGTACCTTAGTTTTTTTTCCAAAAGTGGTCTTGCTCAAAAATTTTACCATAGATTTTTTGTATTGAAACCTTTTTACGTTTTCCTAAGTCTTAGCTTTAATATGATATACCGTGCTTTATGTTACGTACCTTAGTTTTTTTCCAAAAGTGGTCTTGATCAAAAATTTTATCATAGATTTTTTGTATGGAAACCTTTTTACGTTTTTCTAAGTCATAGCTTTATGCTATGGACCTTAGTTTTTTTCCAATAGTCGTCTTGCTCAAAAATTTTACCATAAATTTTTTCTATGGAAACCTTTTTACGTTTCTGTATGGAAACCTTTTTACGTCTTTCTAAGTCTTAGCTTTAATTTGATATACCGTGCTTTATACTACGGACCTTATTTTTTTTCCACAAATGGTCTTGCGCAAAAATTTTACCATAGATTTTTTGTATGGAAACCTTTTTTCGTTGTTTGCATGGAAACTTTGATACATTTTTCTAAGTCTTAGCTTAAATTTTATATACCGTGGTTTATGCTACGGACCTTAGTTTTTTTTCCAAAAGCGGTCTTGCTAAAAAATTTTACCATAGATTTTTTGTATGGAAACCTTTTTGCGTTTTTCTAAGTCTTAGCTTTAATTTGATATACGGCGCTTTAAGCATCGGATCTTATTTTTTTCCAAAAGTGGTCTTGCTCAAAGTCTTAGATTTAATTTTATATACGGTGCTTTATGCTACGGACCATAGTTTTTTTCCAAAAGTGGTCTTGCTCAAAGTCTCAGCTTTAATTTGATATTCCGTGCTTTATGCTACGGACCTTAGTTTTTTTTTCCAAAAGTGGTCTTGCTCAAAAATTTTACCATAGTTTTATGTATGGAAACCTCTTTACGTTTTCCTAAGTCTTAGTTTTAATTTGATATATGGTTGATTATGCTACGGACTTTAGTTTTTTTTTCCAAAAGTGGTCTTGCTCAAAAATTTTACCATAGATTTTTTGTATGGAAACCTTTTTACGTTTTTCTAAGTCGTAGCTTTAATTTGATATACGGTGCTTTTTGCTACGGACCTTAGTTTTTTTTTCCAAAAGTGGTCTTGCTCAAAGTCTTAGCTTTAATTTGATATACGGTGATTTATGCTACGCACCTTAGTTTTTTTTCCAAAAGTGGTCTTGCTCAAAAATTTTACCATAAATTTTTTGTATTGAAACCTTTTTACGTTTTTCTATCTCTTAGCTTTAATTTGATATACGGTGCTTTATGCTAGGGACATTAGTTTTTTTTCCAAAAGTGGTCTTGCTCAAAGTCTTAGCTTTAATTTGATATACGGTGCTTTATGCTACGGACCTTAGTTTTTCTCCAAATTTGTCTTGCTCAAAGCCTTAGCTTTAATTTGATATACGGTGCTTTATGCTACGGACCTTATTTTTTCCAAAAGTGGCCTTGCTCAAAAATTTTACCATAAATTTTTTGTATGGAACCCTTTTTACGTTTTTTCTAAGTCTTAGCTTTAATTTGATATGCCGTGCTTTATGTAACGTACCTTAGTTTTTTTTCCAAAAGTGGTCTTGCTCAAAAATTTTACCATAGATTTTTTGTATGGAAACCTTTTTACGTTTTCCTAAGTCTAAGTTTTAATTTGATATGCCGTGCTTTATGTAACGTACCTTAGTTTTTTTTCCAAAAGTGGTCTTGCTCAAAAATTTTACCATAGATTTTTTGTATGGAAACCTTTTTACGTTTTCCTAAGTCTTAGCTTTAATTTGATATACCGTGCTTTATGTTACGTACCTTAGTTTTTTCCAAAAGTGGTCTTCATCAAAAATTTTACCATAAATTTTTTCTATGGAAACCGTTTTACGTTTCTGTATGGAAACCTTATTACGTCTGTCTAAGTCTTAGCTTTAATTTGATATACCGTGCTTTATACTACGGACCTTAGTTTTTTCCACAAATGGTCTTGCGCAAAAATTTTACCATAGATTTTTTGTATGGAAACCTTTTTTCGTTGTTTGCATGTAAACTTTGTTACGTTTTTCTAAGTCTTAGCTTAAATTTTATATACCATGGTTTATGCTACGGACCTTAGTTTTTTTTCCAAAAGCGGTCTTGCTAAAAAATTTTACCATAGATTTTTTGTATGGAAACCTTTTTACGTTTTTCTAAGTCTTAGCTTTATTTTGATATACGGTGCTTTAAGCATCGGATCTTATTTTTTTCCAAAAGTGGTCATGCTCAAAGTCTCAGCTTTAATTTGATATTCCGTGCTTTATGCTACGGACCTTATTTTTTTTTTTCCAAAAGTGGTCTTGCTCAAAAATTTTACCATAGATTTTTTGTATGGAAACCTTTTTACGTTTTTCTAACTCTAAGCTTTAATTTGATATACGGTGCTTTATGCATCGGACCTTATTTTTTCTAAAAGTCGTCTTGCTCAAAGTCTCAGCTTTAGTTTGTTATACCGTGCTTTATGTTACGGACCTTAGTTTTTTTTTTCTAAAAGTGGTGTCGTTCAAAAATTTTAACATACATTTTTTTGTGGAAACCCTTTGACGTTTTCTAACTCTTAGCTTTAATTTGATATACGGTGCTTTATGCTACGGACCTTATTCTTTTTCCAAAAGTGGTCTTGCTCAAAAATTTTACCATAGATTTTTTGTATGGAAATCTTTTTACGTTTTTCTAAGTCTTAGCTTTAATAATGATATACCGTGCTATATGCTATGGCCCTTAATTTTTTTCCAAAAAAAAGGTGTTGTCAAGAACACTAAAGAAATAAAATCGCTAAAAAAAGAAAACGATACGTTAAGGGAAGAAGTTAAAAATTTAAAATCTACTGTTAAATTTTTGAACGATGCTAGGGTTCAAAAAGATGTCGTTATTAGTGGTGTTGCTGTTGCTGATGAAAAAAGTGCAATTGATGTTGTGTTAGATGTAGCAAAACAAACAGGAGCTGATATTTGTGAAGATGAGGTTGAGGAAGCCTATTTTTTAAACCAGCGTAAACAAAAAAAAGATGAAAACAAAAAATCTGTTGTTGTTAAATTTGTCAACAAAAAAAGCAAACGTTTGTTCATGCAGGGGAAGTCCAAGCTTAAGGATGTGGAAAAGTTTAAAAAGGTTTATATAAATGATTTCCTGTGTAAAGAGTCATTGGAACTCTTAAATTATGCTAAGTCTTTGAAAGCAGTTGGTTTTAACTTTGTTTATGCTAGAAATGGCAACGTTTTTGTTAAAAAAGAGGCGAAATCTAAACAATTTGTTTTGAAAACGAAAGAAGATGTTGATAATTTGCTTAGTAAATCAGCAGGAGGTAGAGCTAAACGCAATATTCTGGCTAATGTGGCTATTTCTGATGATGATGATGATGAAGAAGAAGATGAAGAAGATGATGATGATAAAGAAGAAGAAGAAGATAATACACAGTTTGTATCCCCAAATTAGTATTTATACAAATTATTTATTTTTATTTTGTTAAAAAAACTTTTTATATAATTTTTTTTTTATGAACACTAAATATTTTTTTAATTTAAATTCTTTTAATGAGTCAAATAATGAACCATATTTAAAAACGTTTAATATTTTGTCTGTTAATGTAAGAAGCATTTCAACAATTGATAAGTTTAACAAGTTTAAAGCTGAAATATGTAGATTGTCGGTAATACCTTAAAATATAGCGGTTCAAGAGACCTGGTTTGATAAAAATTTGGTTTGTTTATACTCAATTGACGGTTACGACGTGATTCTTTGTTGTAGGAGTGATTGTTATGGCGGAACAACAGTATATGTTAAAAAGCAAATAAAATACAGATTACGTGTGTTACAAAGTGATGATTTTTTGGATTTAATATGTATAACTTTGCCAGATGTCAAAATTGATAACAAACCTTTGACTATTACGTCGCTATACCGATCGCAAAAATGTAAACTACCATCGTTTTTTGAAATGCTAGAAACATTATTAATAGAAGTTAAAAACTCCACATGCATTTTTGTTGGTGATTTTAATATTAATTTGATGCTTATGAGTCTTGAAAGTCGTGCTTTGATAGATGTTTTTTCTGAAGCCGATTTTGCTTCATGTCATAATCTTATAACTAGGCCTGAAAGTAAAACTTGCATTGATTGTGTTTTTAGTAATATATCAAATTGCATAATGGTAAATTCAATTGAAACGTCAATATCGGATCACAATATAATTTTTTGTAAGCTTAGAATGAACTTTAGCCATAGCGAAACTATGACTGAGAAAAAATTTTGTATTGACTTCAGAAAGTTCGGATCGTTTTTGGATGATAACTTAGTCATTTCAAATTTGAGCAGTTCTAATGTCCAATGTGAGGATCTTGTTAATACACTTTCTTTAGCTGCATTACAAAGTACTGTTAGTACAACAAAACCAATAAATATTAGACACAAAATGAGCCCGTGGATGTCGGGGGAATTAATTTCTTTAATATCTTATAAAAATAAGTTGTTAAAAGCTAGGAGGAAAAATAAATATAACAGGATTATTGCAGATGACCTAAAAAGAATTAGTAAGGTCATTAAGTATTGTAGCAAGAATTTGATGAATGACTACTACTCGTATAACATTGAGAAATGTGGAGGAGATTCTAGAAAAACATGGAAATTCATAAATAAGCAAATTGGAAAGAAAGAAGAGACCTCTAAGGAGTTATTAAATGATGATGGTAATACTATAACTATGAATGATGAAAAGGTTTCTAGTTTTAATAGATTCTTTTATGAATCGGTTAGAAGCTTACGTGCAAGTATACATAAAGATGCAAGTGATGATATCAATTTGTTTCGGACATTGGTTCCAACTAAGTCATGTTTTGATTTGGAAGTTACAGAGGATCGAGTAGTAGGTAATATTTTAAATAATTTAAAAACGAATAAGAGCCCTGGTCGTGATAACATAACACCAAAGATGTTGTTGGTACGTAAATTAGCTGTGACAGAAGCAATTACAACAATATTTAATAATATGATTCAGGAAGCTAAGTATCCAAATGTGCTTAAAATACACAAAATTATTCCCATTCCCAAAGCTGTAAGTGCTAATAGAGTTGAGAACTATCGCCCGATATCCGTTCTTTCAATCTTAGATAAAGTTTTTGAAAAAATAATTTTTGAGCAACTATCCAATTACCTTGATGGCAACAATATATTGTTTGAACGACAATATGGCTTCAGAAAAGGTACTGGAACTGAGGAAGCTGTAATTAATGTAGTGGATTGTATTTGCAATGGACTTGATTTAGGATATAAAGGAGTGGCTGGAGTATTCTTCGATTTATCAAAAGCTTTTGATTTGGTAGATCATAATATATTACTACAAAAGCTTTATTTTATAGGTTTTTCCAGTAATACTTTAGCGTTTTTTAAGGATTACTTAACCAATAGAAACCAATATGTTCAGATTGGTGAATCTAGTAGTAACAAGCTAGAGGTATGTTGTGGAGTACCACAGGGCAGTGTTCTTGGCCCCCTTTTGTTTAAGATTTACATAAATGATATGAAAAACATAAACTTTAACGGAAAGTTATTTATGTTTGTAGATGGTGTTTGCCTTTTATGCAACTATAAGGATGAAAAAGTATTGAGGACACATATTGAATATGATGCTGCGATATTGGCAGAATTTTTGCGGTTTAATAAATTAATATTAAATAGCAAGAAAACAAAATTTATTCGATTTAGACCATATATTTTAAAGAATGATCAAGTTATGAGTGTGCATATTGATGGAGAAGTGATACAGGAATCTGAAAATGTTAAATACCTTGGAATTAATATAAATCACAATCTTATGTGGGAAAATCATATTTCTAAGTTGAAGTCAAGAATATCGTCGGGAATTGGTGTACTCTACAAGTTCAGAAATAAACTAGATACTAAAACTAAAATGTTGTTGTATCAGTCGTTAATTCACTCACACCTTACATACCTACCTGTCATTTATGGTGGCAAATCAAGCACAATAATAAAGTCATTGCAATCTGTCCAAAATAAGGCACTGAAAATTGAATTTAAGCAACCGTTGAGGCTTAGCACAGTTGAATTGTACAAAGATTTTGCAAAAACCGTTCTTCCTGTAAGAGGGCTTTATAAACAGCAGCTGTTGTTGTACGTTTTCAAATGTTTAAGAAGTATTGGGTCTCATACAATCAGTTTTAATCAAAACGTATCATACACTGAAAGAATCACAAGACAGGCTTTGATTCTTAATGTTGTAAGGTGTCGTCTTGAGTTAACCAAACAACGTATAAGATTTGCTGGACCTAACGAATATAACGATTTACCGGATGGTTTAAAAAATATTGAAATTTTATCTACCTTTAAAGAAAAATTAAAACAATACTTACTTGAAAATGTTGAGATGCTTCTTACAAGTTAGCTTAAAATTTTAATATGATATGTATATTATTAATGAAATTTTTATATATTATTAATGTTGAATAAAATAACTTTTTTTATTTAGAATGTTGCCAACTTGGTAGCCTCTAAAATGACATATTTGGCGCTGAGGCGAAAACTTGTAAATTTTGTAAATAAATATTGGAAAAATAAAAAAAAAAAAAATAAAAAAAAAATAAGTGGTCTTGATGAAAAATTTGACCATAGATTTTTTGTATGGAAACCTTTTTACGTTTTTCTAAGTCTTAGCTTTAATTTGATATACGTTGCTTCTTGCTACGGACTTCACTTTTTTCCAAAAGTGGTCTTGCTCAAAGTCTTAGCTTTAGTTTTATATACGGTGCTTTATGCTACGGACCTGAGTTTTTTTTCTCCAAAATTGGTCCTGAATCAAAGTCTTAGCTTTAATCTGATATACGGTGCTTCATGCTACGGACCTTATTTTTTCCAAAAGCGGTCTTGCTAAAAAATTTACCATAGATTTTTTGTATGGAAACCTTTTTACGTTTTTCTAAGTCTTAGCTTTAATTTGATATACGGTGCTTTATGCTATGGACCTTAGTTTTTTTTTCAAAAGTGGTCTTGCTCAAAAATATTAAAATAGATTTTTTTTATGGAAACCTTTTTACGTTTTTTTATGTCTTAGCTTTAATTTTATATACGGTGCTTTATGCTATGGACCGTAGTTTTTTTTCCAAAAGTGGTCTTGCTCAAGGTCTTAGCTTTAAATTGATATACGGTGCTTTATGCTGCGGACCTTACCTTTTTTTTCCAAAAGTTGTCTTGCTCAAAAATTATACCATAGATTTTTTGTATGGAAACATTTTTACGTTTTCCTAAGTCTTAGTTTTAATTTGATATGCCGTGGTTTATGTAACGTACCTATGTTTTTTTTCCAAAAGTGGTCTTGCTCAAAAATTTTACCATAGATTTTTTGTATGGAAACCTTTTTACGTTTTCCTAAGTCTTAGCTTCAATTTGATATACCGTGCTTTATGTTACGTACCTTAGTTTTTTCCAAAAGTGGTCTTGATCAAAAATTTTACCATAAATTTTTTCTATGGAAACCTTTTTACGTTTCTGTATGGAAAACTTTTTACGTCTTTCTAAGTCTTAGCTTTAGTTTGATATACCGTGCTTTATACTACGGACCTTAGTTTTTTCCACAAATGCTCTTGCGCAAAAATTTTACCATAGATTTTTTGAATGGAAACCTTTTTTCGTTGTTTGCATGGAAACTTTGTTACGTTTTTCTAAGTCTTAGCTTAAATTTTATATACCATGGTTTATGCTACGGAACTTAGTTTTTTTCCAAAAGCGGTCTTGCTAAAAAATTTTACCATAGATTTTTTGTATGGAAACCTTTTTACGTTTTTCTAAGTCTAAGCTTTAATTTGATATACGGTGCTTTAAGCATCGGATCTTATTTTTTTCCAAAAATGGTCTTGCTCAAAGTCTCAGCTTTAATTTGATATTCCGTGCTTTATGCTACGGACCTTATTTTTTTTTCCAAAAGTGGTCTTGCTCAAAAATTTTACCATAGATTTTTTGTATGGAAACCTTTTTACGTTTTTCTAACTCTAAGCTTTAATTTGATATACGGTGCTTTATGCATCGGACCTTATTTTTTCCAAAAGTCGTCTTGCTCAAAGTCACAGCTTTAGTTTGATATACCGTGCTTTATGTTACGGACCTTAGTTTTTTTTTCTAAAAGTGGTGTCGTTCAAAAATTTTAACATACATTTTTTTGTGGAAACCTTTTGACGTTTTCTAACTCTTAGCTTTAATTTGATATACGGTGCTTTATGCTACGGACCTTATTCTTTTTCCAAAAGTGGTCTTGCTCAAAAATTTTACCATAGATTTTTTGTATGGAAATCTTTTTACGTTTTTCTAAGTCTTAGCTTTAATAATGATATACCGTGCTATATGCTATGGCCCTTAATTTTTTTCCAAAAGTGGTCTTGATGAAAAATTTGACCATAGATTTTTTATATGGAAACCTTTTTACGTTTTTCTAAGTCTTAGCTTTAATTTGATATACGTTGCTTCTTGCTACGGACTTCACTTTTTTCCAAAAGTGGTCTTGCTCAAAGTCTTAGCTTTAGTTTTATATACGGTGCTTTATGCTACGGACCTGAGTATTTTTTCTCCAAAAGTGGTCCTGAGTCAAAGTCTTAGCTTTAATTTGATATACGGTGCTTTATGCTACGGACCTTAGTTTTTTTTCCAAAAGTGGTCTTGCTCAAAGTCTTAGCTTTAATTTTATATACGGTGCTTTATGCTATGGACCTTAGTTTTTTTCCAAAAGTGGTCTTGCTCAAAAATATTAAAATAGATTTTTTTTATGGAAACCTTTTTACGTTTTTTTATGTCTTAGCTTTAATTTTATATACGGTGCTTTATGCTATGGACCGTAGTTTTTTTTTCCAAAAGTGGTCTTGCTCAAGGTCTTAGCTTTAAATTGATATACGGTGCTTTATGCTGCGGACCTTACCTTTTTTTCCAAAAGTTGTCTTGCTCAAAAATTATACCATAGATTTTTTGTATGGAAACCTTTTTACGTTTTCCTAAGCCTTAGTTTTAATTTGATATGCCGTGCTTTATGTAACGTACCTTAGTTTTTTTTCCAAAAGTGGTCTTGATCAAAAATTTTAAATTTTTTCTATGGAAACCTTTTTACGTTTCTGTATGGAAACCTTTTTACGTCTTTCTAAGTCTTAGCTTTAATTTGATATACCGTGCTTTATACTACGGACCTTAGTTTTTTCCATAAATGGTCTTGCGCAAAAATTTTACCATAGATTTTTTGTATGGAAACCTTTTTTCGTTGTTTGCATGGAAACTTTGTTACGTTTTTCTAAGTCTTAGCTTAAATTTTATATACCATGGTTTATGCTACGGACCTTAGTTTTTTTTCAAAAGCGGTCTTGCTAAAAAATTTTACCATAGATTTTTTGTATGGAAACCTTTTTACGTTTTTCTAAGTCTTAGCTTTAATTTGATATACGGTGCTTTAAGCATCGGATCTTATTTTTTTCCAAAAGTGGTCTTGCTCAAAGTCTCAGCTTTAATTTGATATTCCGTGCTCTATGCTACGGACCTTATTTTTTTTTCCAAAAGTGGTCTTGCTCAAAAATTTTACCATAGATTTTTTGTATGGAAACCTTTTTACGTTTTTCTAACTCTAAGCTTTAATTTGATATACGGTGCTTTATGCATCGGACCTTATTTTTTCCAAAAGTCGTGTTGCTCAAAGTCACAGCTTTAGTTTGATATACCGTGCTTTATGTTACGGACCTTAGTTTTTTTTCCTAAAAGTGGTGTCGTTCAAAAATTTTAATATTCATTTTTTTGTGGAAACCTTTTGACGTTTTCTAACTCTTAGCTTTAATTTGATATACGGTGCTTTATGCTACGGACCTTATTCTTTTTCCAAAAGTGGTCTTGCTCAAAAATTTTACCATAGATTTTTTGTATGGAAATCTTTTTACGTTTTTCTAAGTCTTAGCTTTAATATTGATATACCGTGCTTTATGCTACGGACCTGAGTTTTTTTTTCTCCAAAAGTGGTCCTGAATCAAAGTCTTAGCTTTAATTTGATATACGGTGCTTTATGCTACGGACCTTAGTTTTTTTTTTCCAAAAGTGGTCTTGCTCAAAGTCTTAGCTTTAATTTTATATACGGTGCTTTATGCTACGGACCTTAGTTTTTTTCCAAAAGTGGTCTTGCTCAAAAATTTTACTATAATTTTATGTATGGAAACTTCTTTACGTTTTCCTAAGTCTTAGTTTTAATTTGATATGCGGTTGCTTATGCTACGGACCTTAGTTTTTTTTTCCAAAAGTGGTCTTGCTCAAAAATTTTACCATAGATTTTTTGTATGGAAACCTTTTTACGATTTTCTAAGTCGTAGCTTTAATTTGATATACGGTGCTTTATGCTACGGACCTTAATTTTTATACCCTCCACTCCAGTGTGCAGAGGGTATATATAAGTTTGTCATTCCGTTTGTAATAATTAGAAAAAAAATTTTGGACCCCATAAAATATATATATATTTGTGATCCTTATAATAGCCGGAGTTGATATAGCATTGTCCGTCTGTCCGTCTGTCCGTCTGTCCGTCTGTGGTGGAAATCACGATGACGGCATCACTCGGGCAGCTAGGGTGCTCGTTGATATAAAAAATGATTCACTAACATCCTGGAAAGTTTGCCATTTAAAATCATCCAAATCGGTCGATCAGGGCCCGAGATTTGAATGAAGAACTAAAAAAAGTCTTGAAAAAATATAATTTTCTATGTTGTTCTTGTCACGATCACGCCCTGAATAGTGCAGCTACAGTGATCATTTTTAGTTCTAATGATTCACCAAATTCATGGGAAGGTTTCTCTTTCAAAAATCATTAAAATCGGTGGAACAGGTCCAGGGAAATCTTTGAAAAAGTAAAAAAAACTAAAAATATGATGTTTCTATATTGTTCTTGTTGTTATTCTAAATGTTGTGTTGTTGTCACAGCTGGACTTGTTGTTTTTGTGGTCGTTGTGGTAATAATATAATAAAAACTAACCCTTTGTAAATTTTTTTTATTAACCTACCAGAGTTAAAAAATTAAAAAGTTTCCATTGTTTTGGCATCACTCTAAAATTTGTTAGATCATTTCTGTTGTTGCCGCGAGCCAGCCTGCAAAATTTCAGAGCGAATGGCTCACGGGAAATTGGTTAAAATCGATGCAAAATTTTTTCGACAAGCAGACACTACGAGTTAATATAAAGGGAGTAAAAATTCACCAACATCTTCAGCAAATAATGCTAAAATACCTAGTTGTTAATAGAAAAAAAAAAATGTAAATATAGCAAAAAAAAATTTTATGCATAAATTTATTTATAAATTTATATAAACATATTAAATAATACAAATAATATACATATATTATATATGTATATCCATAACAACTTCATGTTAGAAATAAGTAGGTATATTATTTTATTTAAATAAAATTCTGCAATATTTTGTTGTGGGGAAAATACATTTCTTTTGCATTAACAGTCACTTCATTTTGCTCAGCGTGACTATGCCACAGTAGATGGCGCCCCAATTTTTGTTTGTTCTAATTAGCTTTGCAATAGTTATTTCTATTTTAACATGAATGTTAATATTTTCAACTGGATATCATACAGAACAATGTTAAGAGTATACACGGGCTGGTCTTTTATTTCATACGTATTTTCATTATTCTTTTACAAATATGAACATAAGTCTGGCTTATTAAATTTTTGTTGTCTTTACAAAATAGAGTTACCGAGTTCATCAATGAGTTTTTGCTTTCAAAACAGTTCTACATAGTTATATAGAATTATCATTCTGCTTTACCTACAAAATATTTGATTGCGATTACATCTAATTTTTAAATTTTGTTTATAATTACTAAAGCATTATTATTCACATATATACAAAATTGCACTTTTTAAATTTTTCATTCAAATTTAAGAAAATATCAATTCTAAAAACTGGAATTAAAAATTTCCAATTATAAGTTACAATTAATTGAATTTCAGAAAATCATATCAAAACGTCGGAAATTATAATTTTAAATTTAGAAGATATCAATTGCATCTTTAATATATAAATTTTATTCGTTAAACACAAATTGAAATTCCAAAAAAAAACACCAAATACCTATGTTTACATTTACAAAATTTTTACATTTAAAAAAAATATTGACATTCAGAAAAAATTAATAGCTTTTCAGTATCGCGATTCAGTAACTTCTTTAAACGATAGTCGAATCGTTAAAAAAAGAAAATTGCAAAATTATCAGTAAAATTTTTAAACGATATTCGCTATTGTTAAAGACAGCTGTTGTTGTTATCTAAACATTTTTGTGTTGTTTATTCAATCAATAAAGACTTAAATTTTTAGGTTGAAATGTCGTCATACATAAATAAAAATCATAAAATAGTGAAAATATTTTGCTTTAATTAAAAAACTTTTTTATATAAATAAAAAAATTAAATAGCATATTCAATTCATTACTCCATTTTCAAATAAATACACAGAAATATTAGTAAAAAAATAAAGATATTAAACATAAACATAAAATCATCCTGTCAAACACGAAGTAATTTGTTTTTTTCTATTCTTCTTTGTGTTTTTCGCTTATTTTGACAGAGATGCCACTCGTTTACAATTTAAATAAATAGAAAAATAGATTTGTCGACTGTCGTTAAGATGTATGTACTTAGTGAATCACTTAATCCTTAGTGCAAACAACAATAGCTGTCGATATATTTTGCGATTGTCGGATCGTTGAAATTTACAGAATCACACTACAGAAAACATTAATTTAAATTCAATCAATTTTAGAAAACCTCAAATGATATTTAAGAATTGCGAACATAACAACTGTTACATAAATAAACGCAATTTGATGAGAATGTTATTTTTTATATATAAATTTTCACAATTTTTTTTGGATGAAAATTTGAAGTTTTCCAGAAAATAAAAAGAACAAATTATTTTAATTCAAATGTTTGGGACATTTGGTTTTTTGCGTTTGGCATCCCTAATTTGAATATTTATTATTATAAATTTATTATTATAAAATTGAGAGAGTTTTTTTTTTGGTTATTATTTTGTTACTCCATCCGCCCTATATGGCCGCAATGAAGAAATATTTGGCCAGTTAAAAGAAACTATACAGCCGTCTCCAATTAGCACGATTTAGTGCATATAGCCACCCTACACAACCATTACCTTTGCAGTGGAGGTTAGAGCGAGCTATTTAATTAGGAAAAACTAAATTAAACGAGAAGTTATGTCCTATAACCGGAAACGCATGCATATAGGTATATAACCTAAATGCATACCGATCAGCAACCACGATGACCAAAAAACAAACACCGAAATACATCCGAAATAATAGAAAAGACGAAAACCAACCCAAAGAATTTGCTGAAATAATTTGGTATTAAGTTTAACAAATTGTTTACTTTTTCATTAACATTTATTATCAAGACACAAACCGAGGTTGAGGGTATCAAAGATTCGGCACAGCCGAATTTAACACTCTTACTTGTTTTTTTTTTCCAAAAGTGGTCTTGCTAAAAAATTTACCACAGATTTTTTGTATGGAAACCTTTTTACGTTTTTCTAAGTCTTATCTTTAATTTGATATACGGTGCTTTATGCTATGGACCTTAGTTTATTTTTCCAAAAGTGGTCTTGCTCAAGGTCTTAGCTTTAAATTGATATACGGTGCTTTATGCTACGGACCTTATTTTTTCCAAAAGTGGCCTTGCTCAAAAATTTTACCATAAATTTTTTGTATGGAAACCTTTTTACGTTTTCCTAAGTCTTAGCTTTAATTTGATATGCGGTGCTTTATGCTACGGACCTTATTTTTTCCAAAAGCGGTCTTGCTAAAAAATTTACCACAGATTTTTTGTATTGAAACCTTTTTACGTTTTTCTAAGTCTTAGCTTTAATTTCATATACGGTGCTTTATGCTAAGGACCTTAGTTTTTTTTCCAAAAGTGGTCTTGCTCAAGGTCTTAGCTTTAAATTGATATACGGTGCTTTATGCTACGGATCTTATTTTTTCCAAAAGTGGCCGTGCTCAAAAATTTTACCATAAATTTTTTGTATGGAACCCTTTTTACGTTTTTTCTAAGTCTTAGCTTTAATTTGATATACGGTGCTTTATGCTACGGACCATATTTTTTTCCAAAAGTTGTCTTGCTCAAAAATTATACCATAGATTTTTTGTATCGAAACCTTTTTACGTTTTCCTAAGTCTAAGTTTTAATTTGATATGCCGTGCTTTATGTAACGTACCTTAGTTTTTTTTCCAAAAGTGGTCTTGCTCAAAAATTTTACCATAGATTTTTTGTATGGAAACCTTTTTACGTTTTCCTAAGTCTTATCTTTAATTTGATATACCGTGCTTTATGTTACGTACCTTAGTTTTTTCCAAAAGTGGTCTTGATCAAAAATTTTACCATAAATTTTTTCTATGGAAACCTTTTTACGTTTCTGTATGGAAAGCTTTTTACGTCTTTCTAAGTCTTACCTTTAATTTGATATACGGTGCTTTATGCTACGGACCTTAGTTTATTTTTCCAAGTTTGTCTTGCTCAAAGTCTTAGCTTTAATTTGATATACGGTGCTTCATGCTACGGACCTTATTTTTTCCAAAAGCGGTCTTGCTAAAGAATTTACCATAGATTTTTTGTATGGAAACCTTTTTACGTTTTTCTAAGTCTTAGCTTTAATTTGATATACGGTGCTTTATGCTATGGACCTTAGTTTTTTTTCCAAAAGTGGTCTTGCTCAAAAATATTAAAATAGATTTTTTTATGGAAACCTTTTTACGTTTTTTTATGTCTTAGCTTTAATTTTATATACGGTGCTTTATGCTATGGACCGTAGTTTTTTTTTTTCCAAAAGTGGTCTTGCTCAAGGTCTTAGCTTTAAATTGATCTACGGTGCTTTATGCTGCGGACCTTACCTTTTTTTTCCAAAAGTTGTCTTGCTCAAAAATTATACAATAGATTTTTTGTATGGAAACCTTTTTACGTTTTCCTAAATCTTATTTTTAATTTGATATGCCGTGCTTTATGTAACGTACCTTAGTTTTTTTTCCAAAAGTGGTCTTGCTCAAAAATTTTACGTTTTTCTAAGTCTTAGCTTTAATAATGATATATCGTGCTATATGCTATGGCCCTTAGTTTTTTTCCAAAAGTAGTCTTGATGAAAAATTTGACCATAGATTTTTTGTATGGAAACCTTTTTACGTTTTTCTAAGTCTTAGCTTTAATTTGATATACGTTGCTTCTTGCTACGGACTTCACTTTTTTTCCAAAAGTGGTCTTGCTCAAAGTCTTAGCTTTAATTTTATATACGGTGCTTTATGCTACGGACCTGAGTTTTTTTTCTCCAAAAGTGGTCCTGAATCAAAGTCTTAGCTTTAATTTGATATACGGTGCTTTATGCTACGGACCTTTGTTTTTTTTCCAAAAGTGGTCTTGCTCAAAGTCTTAGCCTTAATTTTATATACGGTGCTTTATGCTACGGACCTTAGTTTTTTTTCCAAAAGTGGTCTTGCCCAAAGTCTCAGCTTTAATTTGATATTCCGTGCTTTTACCATAGATTTTTTTGTATGGAAACCTTTTTACGTTTTTCTAAGTCGTAGCTTTAATTTGATATACGGTGCTTTATGCTACGGACCTTAGTTTTTATACCCTCCACTCCAGTGTGCAGAGGGTATATATAAGTTTGTCATTCCGTTTGTAATAATTAGAAAGAAAATTTTGGACCCCATAAAATATATATATTTGTGATCTTTATAATAGCCAGAGTTGATATAGCATTGTCCGTCTGTCCGTCTGTCCGTCTGTGGAAATCACGATGACGGCATCAATCGGGCAGCTAGGGTGCTCGTTGATATAAAAAATGATTCACTAATATCCTGAAAAGTTTGCTGTTTAAAATCGTCCAAATCAGTCGATCAGGGCCCGAGATTTGAATGAAGAACAAAAAAAAGTCTTGAAAAAATATAATTTTCTATGTTGTTCTTGTCGCGATCACGCCCTGAATAGTGCAGCTACAGTGATCGTTTTTAGTGCGAATGATTCAACAAATTCATGGGAAGATTTCTCTTTCAAAAATCATTAAAATCGGTGGAACAGGTCCAGGGACTCTCTGAAAAAGTAAAAAAAAATTAAAAATATGATGTTTCTATATTGTTCTTGTTGTTATTCTAAATGTTGTGTTGTTGTCACAGCTGGACTTGTTGTTTTTGTGGTCGTTGTGGTAATAATATAATAAAAACTAACCCTTTGTACATTTTTTTATTAACCTACCAGAGTTAAAAAATTTAAAAGTTTCCATTGTTTTGGCATCACTCTTAAAATTTGTTAGATCATTTCTGTTTTTGCCACGAGCCTGCCTGCAAAATTTCAGAGCGAATGGCTCTGAGGAAATTGGTTAAAATCGATGCAATATAAAGGGAGTTAATATAAAGGGAGTAAAAATTCACCAACATCTTAAGCAAATAATGCTAAAATACCTAGTTGTAAATAAAAAAAAAAATAATGTAAATATAGCAAAAAAAATATTTTATGCATAAATTTATTTATAAATTTATATAAACATATTAAATAATACAAATAATATACATATATTATATATGTATATCCATAACAACTGCATGTTAGAAATAAGTCGGTATATTATTTTATTTAAATAAAATTCTGCAATATTTTGTTGTGGGGAAAATACATTTCTTTTGCATTAACAGTCACTTCATTTTACTCAGCGTGACTATGCCACAGTAGATGGCGCCCCAATTTTTGTTTGTTCTAATTAGCTTTGCAATAGTTATTTCTATTTTAACATGAATGTAATATTTTCAACTGGATATCATACAGAACAATGTTAAGAGTATACACGGGCTTGTCTTTTATTTCATACGTATTTTCACTATTATTTTACAAATATGAACATAAGTTTGGCATATCAAATTTTTGTTGTCTTTACAAAATAGAGTTACCGAGTTCATCAATGAGTTTTTGCTTTCAAAACAGTTCTACATAGTTATATAGTATTATTATTCTGCTTTACCTACAAAATATTTGATTGCGATTACATCTACTTTTTAAATTTTGTTTATAATTACTAAAGCATTATTATTCACATATATACAAAATTGCACTTTTTAAATTTTCCATTCAAATTTAAGAAAATATCAATTCTAAAAACTGGAATTAAAAATTTCCAATTATAAGTTACAATTAATTGAATTTCAGAAAATCATATCAAAACGTCGGATATTATAATTTTAAATTTAGAAGACATCAATTGCATCTTTAATATATAAATTATATTCGTTAAACACAAATTGAAAATCCAAAAAAAAAAAAACACCAAATACCTATGTTTACATTTAAAAAATTTTTACATATAAAAAAAAAATATTGACATTCAGGAGAAATTAATAGCTTTTCAGTATCGCGATTCAGTAACTTCTTTTAACGATAGTCGAATCGTTAAAAAAGGAATATTGTAAAATTATCAGTAAAATTTTTAAACGATATTCGCTATTGTTAAAGTCAGCTGTTGTTGTTATCTAAACGACAACCATTTTTGTGTTGTTTATTCAATCAATAAAAACTTAAATTTTTAGGTTGAAATGTCGTCATACATAAATAAAAATCATAAAATAGTGAAAATATTTTGCTTTAATTAAAAAACTTTTTTATATAAATAAAAAAATTAAATAGCATATTCAATTCATTACTTCATTTTCAAATAAATACACAGAAATATTAGTAAAAAAATAAAGATATTAAACATAAACATAAAATCATCCTGTCAAACACGAAGTAATATGTTTTTTCTATTCTTCTTTGTGTTTTTCGCTTATTTTGACAGTGATGCCACTCGTTTACAATTTAAATAAATAGAAAAATAGATTTGTCGACTGTCGTTAAGATGTATGTACTTAGTGAATCACTTAATCCTTAGTGCAAACAACAATAGCTGTCGATATATTTTGGGATTGTCGGATCGTTGAAATTTACAGAATCACACTACAGAAAACATTAATTTAAATTCAATCAATTTTAGAAAACCTCAAATGATATTTAAGAATTGCGAACATAACAACTGTTACATAAATAAACGCAATTTGATGAGAATGTTATTTTTTATATATAAATTTTCACAATTTTTTTTGGATGAAAATTTGAAGTTTGTAACGAGTGTTTTGTCTTGCGGCTGGTGTAGCTAGTCACGTCCAGGGTCTATTCAAGGACCCTCAAAACCTTAAATAATAAGACAGTTGTTTTTCCTTCTCTAGGATTGAATATAACAAACTAAATTTTATTCTGAAATTGATATATGTATATATATATCGTAAATAATGACACACTGGCGAATGGCTCTTCGTCTCTTATTCGGACCCTCTAGGCTTCTTATCGGTGGTCGAAATGGTTGTTTATCCGTAGATCGACAATTTCGGCTGTAGTTGATTGTATCGGTAAGTCGGCTGCATAATCGGCGGCAATCGGTTGTGTTGGTGAATTGATCACTTATTCGGCAGCCGTCGGTTGTATCGGTAGATCGGCTGCTGGTAGCAATCGGTTGTAGTTGTGAATCGGTTATTTAATCAGCATAGATCGGCTGCATCGGTAGGTCGACTACTTAATCGGTGGTAGTCGGTTGTATTGCTAATTCAGTTATTCAATCGGTACACATCGGTTGAATCGGTAGATCGGTTGTATCGGTAGATCGGCTACTTAGCTGGTAGCAATCGGTTGTAGTGGTGATTCAGTTATTTAATCAGCACAGATCGGCTGCATCGGTAGGTCGACTACTTAATCGGTGGTAGTCGGGGTTATCAGTAGATCGGATGTTTCGTGTAGTTGTCGGCTGGTTTAGCTGCTCGGCACAGATCGGTTGCGATGGTAGCTCGGTTGCTTCGCTTAGTGGTCGGCTGGTTTGACTGCTCGGTACAGATCGGTTGTGATGGTAGCTCGGTTGCTTCGCTTAGTTGTCGGCTGGTGATTATAGCTTGGTTGCTTCGCTTAGCTGTCGGCTGGTTTGGCTGCTCGGCCCAGATCGTTGGTGATGGTAGCTTGGTTGCTTCGCTTAGCTGTCGGCTGGTTTGGCTGCTCGGCACAGATCGGTTGCTCGGCAAGGGTCGGCTGTAATGGCAACGTAGGTTGATGGCAATCGCCGACCTGGAAGCAGAAGAGAAGAATTAGCGAGAGCAGTCAACCGAAGGTTGCTGGAGTAGCGAGTGCAGTCAAAAGAAGTTGCTGGAGTAGCGAGAGCAGTCAACAGAAGTTGCTGGAGTAGCGAGAGCAGTCAACATAAGTTGCTGGAGTAGCGAGAGCAGTCAACAGAAGTTGCTGGAGTAGCGGGAGCAGTCAACATAAGTTGCTGGAGTAGCAAGAGCAGTCAACCGAAGGTTACTGGAGTAGCGAGAGCAGTTAATCGAAGGTTGCTGGAGTAGCGAGAGCAGTCAACAGAAGTTGCTGGAGTAGCGAGAGCAGTCAACATAAGTTGCTGGAGTAGCGGGAGCAGTCAACATAAGTTGCTGGAGTAGCGAGAGCAGTCAACAGAAGTTGCTGGAATAGCGGGAGCAGTCAACAAAAGTTGCTGGAGTAAAATTAATTGATGACGACCGAGGTTGATCGTCAGTACAAAATATGTCCTTGGATATATCTACGTGGTGGCAGATTGTTCCGACATAGAGTCTTGTCACCAACTAGACTTAACCCAGAGTCTTGTCATTAACTCGACTTGACTCAGAGTCTTGTCATTAACCCGACTTGACTGAGAGTCTTGTCATTAACCCGACTTGACTGACTTTGCCTATACCAACCTTGTTTACTTATCTAAACTAATATATTGACTGAATGAGAATCAAAATTATGGTGTATAAGTGAAATGTGGTTGGTATAGGTTCAGTTAGTATTCGTGTTGTTAATGTGTATGACCGATTAAGTATGGGTAGTTGTAGTACGTATTAGATATGTACGTTGTATTTTGCGACGTTACAAGTTTTTCAGAAAATAAAGAGAACAAATTATTTTAATTCAAATGTTTGGGACATTTGGTTTTTTGCATTTGGCATCCCTAATTTGAATATTTATTATTATAAATTTATTCTCTATGTTTTCCAAATATGGCAATATTTTAATAAAATATTGAGAGAGTTTTTTTTGGTTATTATTTTGTTACTCCATCCGCCCTATATGGCCGCAATGAAGAAATATTTGGCCAGTTAAAAGAAACTATACAGCCATCTCCAATTAGCACGATTTAGTGCATATAGCCACCCTACACAACCATTACCTTTGCAGTGGAGGTTAGAGCGAGCTATTTAATTAGCAAAAACTAAATTAAACGAGAAGTTATGTCCTATAACCGGAAACGCATGCATATAGGTATATAACCTAAATGCATACCGATCAGCAACCACGATGACCAAAAAACAAACACCGAAATACATCCGAAATAATAGAAAAGACGAAAACCAACCCAAAGAATTTGCTGAAATAATTTGGTACTAAGTTTAACAAATTGTTTACTTTTTCAATTGCATTTATTATCAAGACTCAAACCGAGGTGGAGGGTATCAAAGATTCGGCACAGCCGAATTTAACACTCTTACTTGTTTTTTTTCCCAAAAGTGGTCTTGCTCAAAGTCTTAGCTTTAATTTGATATACGGTGCTTTATGCTACGGACCTTAGTTTTTTTTTCCAAAAGTGGTCTTGCTCAAAAATTTTACCATAAATTTTTTGTATGGAAACCTTTTTACGTTTTTCTATCTCTTAGCTTTAATTTGATATACGGTGGTTTATGCTACGGACCTTAGTTTTTTTTTTCCAAAAGTGGTCTTGCTCAAAGTCTTAGCTTTAATTTGATATACGGTGCTTTATGCTACGGACCTTAGTTTTTTCTCCAAATTTGTCTTGCTCAAAGTCTCAGCTTTAATTTGATATTCCGTGCTTTATGCTACGGACCTTATTTTTTTTTCCAAAAGTGGTCTTGCTCAAAAATTTTACCATAGATTTTTTGTATGGGAACCTTTTTATGTTTTTCTAACTCTTAGCTTTAATTTGATATACGGTGCTTTATGCATCGGACCTTATTTTTTCCAAAAGTCGTCTTGCTCAAAGTCTCAGCTTTAGTTTGATATACCGTGCTTTATGTTACGGACCTTTGTTTTTTTTCTAAAAGTGGTGTCGTTCAAAAATTTTAACATACATATTTTTGTGGAAACCTTTTGACGTTTTCTAACTCATAGCTTTAATTTTATATACGGTGCTTTATGCTACGGACCTTACTCTTTTTCCAAAAGTGGTCTTGCTCAAAAATGTTACCATAGATTTTTTGTATGGAAATCTTTTTACGTTTTTCTAAGTCTTAGCTTTAATAATGATATATCGTGCTATATGCTATGGCCCTTAGTTTTTTTCCAAAAGTAGTCTTGATGAAAAATTTGACCATAGATTTTTTGTATGGAAACCTTTTTACGTTTTTCTAAGTCTTAGCTTTAATTTGATATACGTTGCTTCTTGCTACGGACTTCACTTTTTTTTCCAAAAGTGGTCTTGCTCAAAGTCTTAGCTTTAATTTTATATACGGTGCTTTATGCTACGGACCTGAGTTTTTTTTCTCCAAAAGTGGTCCTGAATCAAAGTCTTAGCTTTAATTTGATATACGGTGCTTTATGCTACGGACCTTTGTTTTTTTTCCAAAAGTGGTCTTGCTCAAAGTCTTAGCCTTAATTTTATATACGGTGCTTTATGCTACGGACCTTAGTTTTTTTTCCAAAAGTGGTCTTGCCCAAAGTCTCAGCTTTAATTTGATATTCCGTGCTTTTACCATAGATTTTTTTGTATGGAAACCTTTTTACGTTTTTCTAAGTCGTAGCTTTAATTTGATATACGGTGCTTTATGCTACGGACCTTAGTTTTTATACCCTCCACTCCAGTGTGCAGAGGGTATATATAAGTTTGTCATTCCGTTTGTAATAATTAGAAAGAAAATTTTGGACCCCATAAAATATATATATTTGTGATCTTTATAATAGCCAGAGTTGATATAGCATTGTCCGTCTGTCCGTCTGTCCGTCTGTGGAAATCACGATGACGGCATCAATCGGGCAGCTAGGGTGCTCGTTGATATAAAAAATGATTCACTAATATCCTGAAAAGTTTGCTGTTTAAAATCGTCCAAATCAGTCGATCAGGGCCCGAGATTTGAATGAAGAACAAAAAAAAGTCTTGAAAAAATATAATTTTCTATGTTGTTCTTGTCGCGATCACGCCCTGAATAGTGCAGCTACAGTGATCGTTTTTAGTGCGAATGAATCAACAAATTCATGGGAAGATTTCTCTTTCAAAAATCATTAAAATCGGTGGAACAGGTCCAGGGACTCTCTGAAAAAGTAAAAAAAAATTAAAAATATGATGTTTCTATATTGTTCTTGTTGTTATTCTAAATGTTGTGTTGTTGTCACAGCTGGACTTGTTGTTTTTGTGGTCGTTGTGGTAATAATATAATAAAAACTAACCCTTTGTACATTTTTTTATTAACCTACCAGAGTTAAAAAATTTAAAAGTTTCCATTGTTTTGGCATCACTCTTAAAATTTGTTAGATCATTTCTGTTTTTGCCACGAGCCTGCCTGCAAAATTTCAGAGCGAATGGCTCTGGGGAAATTGGTTAAAATCGATGCAATATAAAGGGAGTTAATATAAAGGGAGTAAAAATTCACCAACATCTTAAGCAAATAATGCTAAAATACCTAGTTGTAAATAAAAAAAAAATAATGTAAATATAGCAAAAAAAAATTTTATGCATAAATTTATTTATAAATTTATATAAACATATTAAATAATACAAATAATATACATATATTATATATGTATATCCATAACAACTGCATGTTAGAAATAAGTCGGTATATTATTTTATTTAAATAAAATTCTGCAATATTTTGTTGTGGGGAAAATACATTTCTTTTGCATTAACAGTCACATCATTTTGCTCAGCGTGACTATGCCACAGTAGATGGCGCCCCAATTTTTGTTTGTTCTAATTAGCTTTGCAATAGTTATTTCTATTTTAACATGAATGTAATATTTTCAACTGGATATCATACAGAACAATGTTAAGAGTATACACGGGCTGGTCTTTTATTTCATACGTATTTTCACTATTCTTTTACAAATATGAACATAAGTTTGGCATATCAAATTTTTGTTGTCTTTACAAAATAGAGTTACCGAGTTCATCAATGAGTTTTTGCTTTCAAAACAGTTCTACATAGTTATATAGTATTATTATTCTGCTTTACCTACAAAATATTTGATTGCGATTACATCTACTTTTTAAATTTTGTTTATAATTACTAAAGCATTATTATTCACATATATACAAAATTGCACTTTTTAAATTTTCCATTCAAATTTAAGAAAATATCAATTCTAAAAACTGGAATTAAAAATTTCCAATTATAACTTACAATTAATTGAATTTCAGAAAATCATATCAAAACGTCGGATATTATAATTTTAAATTTAGAAGACATCAATTGCATCTTTAATATATAAATTATATTCGTTAAACACAAATTGAAAATCCAAAAAAAAAAAAAACACCAAATACCTATGTTTACATTTAAAAAATTTTTACATATAAAAAAAAATATTGACATTCAGGAGAAATTAATAGCTTTTCAGTATCGCGATTCAGTAACTTCTTTTAACGATAGTCGAATCGTTAAAAAAGGAATATTGTAAAATTATCAGTAAAATTTTTAAACGATATTCGCTATTGTTAAAGTCAGCTGTTGTTGTTATCTAAACGACAACCATTTTTGTGTTGTTTATTCAATCAATAAAAACTTAAATTTTTAGGTTGAAATGTCGTCATACATAAACAAAAATCATAAAATAGTGAAAATATTTTGCTTTAATTAAAAAACTTTTTTATATAAATAAAAAAATTAAATAGCATATTCAATTCATTACTTCATTTTCAAATAAATACACAGAAATATTAGTAAAAAAATAAAGATATTAAACATAAACATAAAATCATCCTGTCAAACACGAAGTAATATGTTTTTTCTATTCTTCTTTGTGTTTTTCGCTTATTTTGACAGAGATGCCACTCGTTTACAATTTAAATAAATAGAAAAATAGATTTGTCGACTGTCGTTAAGATGTATGTACTTAGTGAATCACTTAATCCTTAGTGCAAACAACAATAGCTGTCGATATATTTTGGGATTGTCGGATCGTTGAAATTTACAGAATCACACTACAGAAAACATTAATTTAAATTCAATCAATTTTAGAAAACCTCAAATGATATTTAAGAATTGCGAACATAACAACTGTTACATAAATAAACGCAATTTGATGAGAATGTTATTTTTTATATATAAATTTTCACAATTTTTTTTGGATGAAAATTTGAAGTTTGTAACGAGTGTTTTGTCTTGCGGCTGGTGTAGCTAGTCACGTCCAGGGTCTATTCAAGGACCCTCAAAACCTTAAATAATAAGACAGTTGTTTTTCCTTCTCTAGGATTGAATATAACAAACTAAATTTTATTCTGAAATTGATATATGTATATATATATCGTAAATAATGACACACTGGCGAATGGCTCTTCGTCTCTTATTCGGACCCTCTAGGCTTCTTATCGGTGGTCGAAATGGTTGTTTATCCGTAGATCGACAATTTCGGCTGTAGTTGATTGTATCGGTAAGTCGGCTGCATAATCGGCGGCAATCGGTTGTGTTGGTGAATTGATCACTTATTCGGCAGCCGTCGGTTGTATCGGTAGATCGGCTGCTGGTAGCAATCGGTTGTAGTTGTGAATCGGTTATTTAATCAGCATAGATCGGCTGCATCGGTAGGTCGACTACTTAATCGGTGGTAGTCGGTTGTATTGCTAATTCAGTTATTCAATCGGTACACATCGGTTGTATCGGTAGATCGGTTGTTGTGAGTCGGTTATATTATCGGTAGCCGTCGGTTGTATCGGTAGATCGGCTACTTAGCTGGTAGCAATCGGTTGTAGTGGTGATTCAGTTATTTAATCAGCACAGATCGGCTGCATCGGTAGGTCGACTACTTAATCGGTGGTAGTCGGGGTTATCAGTAGATCGGATGTTTCGTGTAGTTGTCGGCTGGTTTAGCTGCTCGGCACAGATCGGTTGCGATGGTAGCTCGGTTGCTTCGCTTAGTGGTCGGCTGGTTTGACTGCTCGGTACAGATCGGTTGTGATGGTAGCTCGGTTGCTTCGCTTAGTTGTCGGCTGGTGATTATAGCTTGGTTGCTTCGCTTAGCTGTCGGCTGGTTTGGCTGCTCGGCCCAGATCGTTGGTGATGGTAGCTTGGTTGCTTCGCTTAGCTGTCGGCTGGTTTGGCTGCTCGGCACAGATCGGTTGTGATGGTAGCTCGGTTGCTTCGCTTAGTGGTCGGCTGGTTTGGCTGCTCGGTACAGATCGGTTGCTCGGCAAGGGTCGGCTGTAATGGCAACGTAGGTTGATGGCAATCGCCGACCTGGAAGCAGAAGAGAAGAATTAGCGAGAGCAGTCAACCGAAGGTTGCTGGAGTAGCGAGTGCAGTCAAAAGAAGTTGCTGGAGTAGCGAGAGCAGTCAACAGAAGTTGCTGGAGTAGCGAGAGCAGTCAACATAAGTTGCTGGAGTAGCGAGAGCAGTCAACAGAAGTTGCTGGAGTAGCGGGAGCAGTCAACATAAGTTGCTGGAGTAGCAAGAGCAGTCAACCGAAGGTTACTGGAGTAGCGAGAGCAGTTAATCGAAGGTTGCTGGAGTAGCGAGAGCAGTCAACAGAAGTTGCTGGAGTAGCGAGAGCAGTCAACATAAGTTGCTGGAGTAGCGGGAGCAGTCAACATAAGTTGCTGGAGTAGCGAGAGCAGTCAACAGAAGTTGCTGGAATAGCGGGAGCAGTCAACAAAAGTTGCTGGAGTAAAATTAATTGATGACGACCGAGGTTGATCGTCAGTACAAAATATGTCCTTGGATATATCTACGTGGTGGCAGATTGTTCCGACATAGAGTCTTGTCACCAACTAGACTTAACCCAGAGTCTTGTCATTAACTCGACTTGACTCAGAGTCTTGTCATTAACCCGACTTGACTGAGAGTCTTGTCATTAACCCGACTTGACTGACTTTGCCTATACCAACCTTGTTTACTTATCTAAACTAATATATTGACTGAATGAGAATCAAAATTATGGTGTTTAAGTGAAATGTGGTTGGTATAGGTTCAGTTAGTATTCGTGTTGTTAATGTGTATGACCGATTAAGTATGGGTAGTTGTAGTACGTATTAGATATGTACGTTGTATTTTGCGACGTTACAAGTTTTTCAGAAAATAAAGAGAACAAATTATTTTAATTCAAATGTTTGGGACATTTGGTTTTTTGCATTTGGCATCCCTAATTTGAATATTTATTATTATAAATTTATTCTCTATGTTTTCCAAATATGGCAATATTTTAATAAAATATTGAGAGAGTTTTTTTTGGTTATTATTTTGTTACTCCATCCGCCCTATATGGCCGCAATGAAGAAATATTTGGCCAGTTAAAAGAAACTATACAGCCATCTCCAATTAGCACGATTTAGTGCATATAGCCACCCTACACAACCATTACCTTTGCAGTGGAGGTTAGAGCGAGCTATTTAATTAGCAAAAACTAAATTAAACGAGAAGTTATGTCCTATAACCGGAAACGCATGCATATAGGTATATAACCTAAATGCATACCGATCAGCAACCACGATGACCAAAAAACAAACACCGAAATACATCCGAAATAATAGAAAAGACGAAAACCAACCCAAAGAATTTGCTGAAATAATTTGGTACTAAGTTTAACAAATTGTTTACTTTTTCAATTGCATTTATTATCAAGACTCAAACCGAGGTGGAGGGTATCAAAGATTCGGCACAGCCGAATTTAACACTCTTACTTGTTTTTTTTCCCAAAAGTGGTCTTGCTCAAAGTCTTAGCTTTAATTTGATATACGGTGCTTTATGCTACGGACCTTAGTTTTTTTTTCCAAAAGTGGTCTTGCTCAAAAATTTTACCATAAATTTTTTGTATGGAAACCTTTTTACGTTTTTCTATCTCTTAGCTTTAATTTGATATACGGTGGTTTATGCTACGGACCTTAGTTTTTTTTTTCCAAAAGTGGTCTTGCTCAAAGTCTTAGCTTTAATTTGATATACGGTGCTTTATGCTACGGACCTTAGTTTTTTCTCCAAATTTGTCTTGCTCAAAATCTTAGCTTTAATTTGATATACGGTGCTTTATGCTATGGACTTTAGTTTTTTTTTTTCCAAAATTGGTCTTGCTCAAAAATTTTACCATAGTTTTTTGTATGGAAACCTTTTTACGTTTTCCTAAGTCTTAGCTTTTATTTGATATACGGTGCTTTATGCTACGGACCTTAGTTTTTTTTTCCAAAAGTGGTCTTGCTCAAGGTCTTAGCTTTAAATTGATATACGGTGCTTTATGCATCGGACCTTATTTTTTCCAAAAGTCGTCTTGCTCAAAGTCTCAGCTTTAGTTTGATATACCGTGCTTTATGTTACGGACCTTTGTTTTTTTTCTAAAAGTGGTGTCGTTCAAAAATTTTAACATACATATTTTTGTGGAAACCTTTTGACGTTTTCTAACTCTTAGCTTTAATTTTATATACGGTGCTTTATGCTACGGACCTTACTCTTTTTCCAAAAGTGGTCTTGCTCAAAAATGTTACCATAGATTTTTTGTATGGAAATCTTTTTACGTTTTTCTAAGTCTTAGCTTTAATAATGATATATCGTGCTATATGCTATGGCCCTTAGTTTTTTTTCAAAAGTAGTCTTGATGAAAAATTTGACCATAGATTTTTTGTATGGAAACCTTTTTACGTTTTTCTAAGTCTTAGCTTTAATTTGATATACGTTGCTTCTTGCTACGGACTTCACTTTTTTTCCAAAAGTGGTCTTGCTCAAAGTCTTAGCTTTAATTTTATATACGGTGCTTTATGCTACGGACCTGAGTTTTTTTTCTCCAAAAATGGTCCTGAATCAAAGTCTTAGCTTTAATTTGATATACGGTGCTTTATGCTACGGACCTTAGTTTTTTTTCCAAAAGTGGTCTTGCCCAAAGTCTCAGCTTTAATTTGATATTCCGTGCTTTTACCATAGATTTTTTTGTATGGAAACCTTTTTACGTTTTTCTAAGTCGTAGCTTTAATTTGATATACGGTGCTTTATGCTACGGACCTTAGTTTTTATACCCTCCACTCCAGTGTGCAGAGGGTATATATAAGTTTGTCATTCCGTTTGTAATAATTAGAAAGAAAATTTTGGACCCCATAAAATATATATATTTGTGATCTTTATAATAGCCAGAGTTGATATAGCATTGTCCGTCTGTCCGTCTGTGGAAATCACGATGACGGCATCAATCGGGCAGCTAGGGTGCTCGTTGATATAAAAAATGATTCACTAATATCCTGAAAAGTTTGCTGTTTAAAATCGTCCAAATCAGTCGATCAGGGCCCGAGATTTGAATGAAGAACAAAAAAAAGTCTTGAAAAAATATAATTTTCTATGTTGTTCTTGTCGCGATCACGCCCTGAATAGTGCAGCTACAGTGATCGTTTTTAGTGCGAATGATTCAACAAATTCATGGGAAGATTTCTCTTTCAAAAATCATTAAAATCGGTGGAACAGGTCCAGGGACTCTCTGAAAAAGTAAAAAAAAATTAAAAATATGATGTTTCTATATTGTTCTTGTTGTTATTCTAAATGTTGTGTTGTTGTCACAGCTGGACTTGTTGTTTTTGTGGTCGTTGTGGTAATAATATAATAAAAACTAACCCTTTGTACATTTTTTTATTAACCTACCAGAGTTAAAAAATTTAAAAGTTTCCATTGTTTTGGCATCACTCTTAAAATTTGTTAGATCATTTCTGTTTTTGCCACGAGCCTGCCTGCAAAATTTCAGAGCGAATGGCTCTGGGGAAATTGGTTTAAATCGATGCAATATAAAGGGAGTTAATATAAAGGGAGTAAAAATTCACCAACATCTTAAGCAAATAATGCTAAAATACCTAGTTGTAAATAAAAAAAAAAATAATGTAAATATAGCAAAAAAAAATTTTATGCATAAATTTATTTATAAATTTATATAAACATATTAAATAATACAAATAATATACATATATTATATATGTATATCCATAACAACTGCATGTTAGAAATAAGTCGGTATATTATTTTATTTAAATAAAATTCTGCAATATTTTGTTGTGGGGAAAATACATTTCTTTTGCATTAACAGTCACTTCATTTTGCTCAGCGTGACTATGCCACAGTAGATGGCACCCCAATTTTTGTTTGTTCTAATTAGCTTTGCAATAGTTATTTCTATTTTAACATGAATGTAATATTTTCAACTGGATATCATACAGAACAATGTTAAGAGTATACACGGGCTGGTCTTTTATTTCATACGTATTTTCACTATTCTTTTACAAATATGAACATAAGTTTGGCATATCAAATTTTTGTTGTCTTTACAAAATAGATTTACCGAGTTCATCAATGAGTTTTTGCTTTCAAAACAGTTCTACATAGTTATATAGAATTATTATTCTGCTTTACCTACAAAATGTTTGATTGCGATTACATCTACTTTTTAAATTTTGTTTATAATTACTAAAGCATTTTCATTCACATATATACAAAATTGCACTTTTTAAATTTTCCATTCAAATTTAAGAAAATATCAATTCTAAAAACTGGAATTAAAAATTTCCAATTATAAGTTACAATTAATTGAATTTCAGAAAATCATATCAAAACGTCGGATATTATAATTTTAAATTTAGAAGACATCAATTGCATCTTTAATATATAAATTATATTCGTTAAACACAAATTGAAATTCCAAAAAAAAAATACCAATTACCTATGTTTACATTTAAAAAATTTTTACATATAAAAAAAATATTGACATTCAGGAGAAATTAATAGCTTTTCAGTATCGCGATTCAGTAACTTCTTTTAACGATAGTCGAATCGTTAAAAAAGGAATATTGTAAAATTATCAGTAAAATTTTTAAACGATATTCGCTATTGTTAAAGTCAGCTGCTGTTGTTATCTAAACGACAACCATTTTTGTGTTGTTTATTCAATCAATAAAAACTTAAATTTTTAGGTTGAAAATCATAAAATAGTGAAAATATTTTGCTTTAATTAAAAAACTTTTTTATATAAATAAAAAAATTAAATAGCATATTCAATTCATTACTTCATTTTCAAATAAATACACAGAAATATTAGTAAAAAAATAAAGATATTAAACATAAACATAAAATCATCCTGTCAAACACGAAGTAATTTGTTTTTTCTATTCTTCTTTGTGTTTTTCGCTTATTTTGACAAAGATGCCACTCGTTTACAATTTAAATAAATAGAAAAATAGATTTGTCGACTGTCGTTAAGATGTATGTACTTAGTGAATCACTTAATCCTTAGTGCAAACAACAATAGCTGTCGATATATTTTGGGATTGTCGGATCCTTGAAATTTACAGAATCACACTACAGAAAACATTAATTTAAATTCAATCAATTTTAGAAAACCTCAAATGATATTTAAGAATTGCGAACATAACAACTGTTACATAAATAAACGCAATTTGATGAGAATGTTATTTTTTATATATAAATTTTCACAATTTTTTTTGGATGAAAATTTGAAGTTTGTAACGAGTGTTTTGTCTTGCGGCTGGTGTAGCTAGTCACGTCCAGGGTCTATTCAAGGACCCTCAAAACCTTAAATAATAAGACAGTTGTTTTTCCTTCTCTAGGATTGAATATAACAAACTAAATTTTATTGTGAAATTGACATATGTATATATATATCGTAAATAATGACACACTGGCGAATGGCTCTTCGTCTCTTATTCGGACCCTCTAGGCTTCTTATCGGTGGTCGAAATGGTTGCTTATCCGTAGATCGACAATTTCGGCTGTAGTTGATTGTATCGGTAAGTCGGCTGCATAATCGGCGGCAATCGGTTGTGTTGGTGAATTGATCACTTATTCGGCAGCCGTCGGTTGTATCGGTAGATCGGCTGCTGGTAGGAATCGGTTGTAGTTGTGAATCGGTTATTTAATCAGCATAGATCGGCTGCATCGGTAGGTCGACTACTTAATCGGTGGTAGTCGGTTGTATTGCTAATTCGGTTATTCAATCGGTACACATCGGTTGTATCGGTAGATCGGTTGTTGTGAGTCGGTTATATAATCGGTAGCCGTCGGTTGTATCGGTAGATCGGCTACTTAGCTGGTAACAATCGGTTGTGGTGGTGATTCGGTTATTTAATCAGCACAGATCGGCTGCATCGGTAGGTCGACTACTTAATCGGTGGTAGTCGGTTGTATTGCTAATTCGGTTATTCAATCGGTACACATTAGCTGGTAGCAATCGGTTGTAGTGGTGATTCAGTTATTTAATCAGCACAGATCGGCTGCATCGGTAGGTCGACTACTTAATCGGTGGTAGTCGGGGTTATCAGTAGATCGGATGTTTCGTGTAGTTGTCGGCTGGTTTAGCTGCTCGGCACAGATCGGTTGTGATGGTAGCTCGGTTGCTTCGCTTAGTGGTCGGCTGGTTTGACTGCACGGTACAGATCGGTTGTGATGGTAGGTCGGTTGCTTCGCTTAGTTGTCGGCTGGTGATTATAGCTTGGTTGCTTCGCTTAGCTGTCGGCTGGTTTGGCTGCTCGGCCCAGATCGTTGGTGATGGTAGCTTGGTTGCTTCGCTTAGCTGTCGGCTGGTTTGGCTGCTCGGCACAGATCGGTTGTGATGGTAGCTCGGTTGCTTCGCTTAGTGGTCGGCTGGTTTGGCTGCTCGGTACAGATCGGTTGTGACGGTAGCTCGGTTGCTTCGCTTAGTTATCGGCTGATTTGGCTGCTCGGCAAGGGTCGGCTGTAATGGCAACGTAGGTTGATGGCAATCGCCGACCTGGAAGCAGAAGAGAAGAATTAGCGAGAGCAGTCAACCGAAGGTTGCTGGAGTAGCGAGTGCAGTCAAAAGAAGTTGCTGGAGTAGCGAGAGCAGTCAACATAAGTTGCTGGAGTAGCGAGAGCAGTCAACATAAGTTGCTGGAGTAGCAAGAGCAGTCAACCGAAGGTTACTGGAGTAGCGAGAGCAGTCAACCGAAGGTTGCTGGAGTAGCGAGAGCAGTCAACAGAAGTTGCTGGAGTAGCGAGAGCAGTCAACATAAGTTGCTCGAGTAGCGGGAGCAGTCAACATAAGTTGCTGGAGTAGCGAGAGCAGTCAACAGAAGTTGCTGGAATAACGGGAGCAGTCAACAAAAGTTGCTGGAGTAAAATTAATTGATGACGACCGAGGTCGATCGTCAGTACAAAATATGTCCTTGGATATATCTACGTGGTGGCAGATTGTTCCGACATAGAGTCTTGTCACCAACTAGACTTAACCCAGAGTCTTGTCATTAACTCGACTTGACTCAGAGTCTTGTCATTAACCCGACTTGACTGAGAGTCTTGTCATTAACCCGACTTGACTGACTTTGCCTATACCAACCTTGTTTACTTATCTAAACTAATATATTGACTGAATGAGAATCAAAATTATGGTGTTTAAGTGTAATGTGGTTGGTATAGGTTCAGTTAGTATTCGTGTTGTTAATGTGTATGACCGATTAAGTATGGGTAGTTGTAGTACGTATTAGATATGTACGTTGTATTTTGCGACGTTAAGGTGCTATTACATGATGTGTTTTTTACACATGTACTGTCAAATTTTCCCACAACAAAAGTTGTACACATCGTGTGATACATATAAAACATTGTTTATGTGCAATACATGAGAAAAGTCACATGTACATTTTTCAATTAGAACAGGTTCTATTTTTGCATGACAAACAAGTGAAAATACAACACTGCTTGTGGCGAAAGAAAAACAGAGTACATTTTAAAGATTAATATTGAAAGAAAAATAAATTGTTTAGTATTAATTAACAATTAAAAAATACATAACCTTTTTTTTAACAAAAAATTTTTGTAAATTCACAAATTAAATCAGCTGTTGTTTACATTTAGAGGTTATGTCATACGGAAATACATACGCAGGTGTGATAGCAAAAATTATGAATCGTATGTAAAAAGACAATTTTGACAGACATGAAGAATTTCATGTGGATAAAAAAAGTGACAGTACATATGTAAAAAACATTTCGTGTAATAGCACCTTTACAAGTTTTTCAGAAAATAAAGAGAACAAATTATTTTAATTCAAATGTTTGGGACATTTGGTTTTTTGCGTTTGGCATCCCTAATTTGAATATTTATTATTATAAATTTATTCTCTATGTTTTCCAAATATGGCAATATTTTAATAAAATATTGAGAGAGTTTTTTTTGGTTATTATTTTGTTACTCAATCCGCCCTATATGGCCGCAATGAAGAAATATTTGGCCAGTTAAAAGAAACTATACAGCCATCTCCAATTAGCACGATTTAGTGCATATAGCCACCCTACACAACCATAACCTTTGCAGTGGAGGTTAGAGCGAGCTATTTAATTAGCAAAAACTAAATTAAACGAGAAGTTATGTCCTATAACCGGAAACGCATGCATATAGGTATATAACCTAAATGCATACCGATCAGCAACCACGATGACCAAAAAACAAACACCGAAATACATCCGAAATAATAGAAAAGACGAAAACCAACCCAAAGAATTTGCTGAAATAATTTGGTATCAAGTTTAACAAATTGTTTACTTTTTCAATTGCATTTATTATCAAGACTCAAACCGAGGTGGAGGGTATCAAAGATTCGGCACAGCCGAATTTAACACTCTTACTTGTTTTTTTTCCAAAAGTGGTCTTGCTCAAAGTCTTAGCTTTAATTTGATATACGGTGCTTTATGCTACGGACCTTAGTTTTTTTTTCCAAAAGTGGTCTTGCTCAAAAATTTTACCATAAATTTTTTGTATGGAAACCTTTTTACGATTTTCTATCTCTTAGCTTTAATTTGATATACGGTGGTTTATGCTACGGACCTTAGTTTTTTTTTTCCAAAAGTGGTCTTGCTCAAAGTCTTAGCTTTAATTTGATATACGGTGCTTTATGCTACGGACCTTAGTTTTTTTTCCAAAATTGGTCTTGCTAAAAAATTTTACCATAGTTTTTTGTATGGAAACCTTTTTACGTTTTCCTAAGTCTTAGCTTTTATTTGATATACGGTGCTTTATGCTATGGACCTTAGTTTTTTTTTCCAAAAGTGGTCTTGCTCAAGGTCTTAGCTTTAAATTGATATACGGTGCTTTATGCTGCGGACCTTACCTTTTTTTCCAAAAGTGGCCTTGCTCAAAAATTTTACCATAAATTTTTTGTATGGAACCCTTTTTACGTTTTTTCTAAGTCTTAGTTTTAATTTCGGATGCCGTGCTTTATGTAACGTACCTTAGTTTTTTTCCAAAAGTGGTCTTGCTCAAAAATTTTACCATAGATTTTTTGTATGGAAACCTTTTTACGTTTTCCTTCGTCTTAGCTTTAATTCGATATACCATGCTTTATGTTACGTAACTTAGTTTTTTTCCAAAAGTGGTCTTGATCAAAAATTTTTCCATAAATTTTTCTATGGAAACCTTTTTACGTTTCTGTATGGAAACCTTTTTACGTCTTTCTAAGTCTTAGCTTTAATTTGATATACCATGCTTTATACTACGGACCTTAGTTTTTTTCCAAAAATGGTCTTGCGCAAATATTTTACCATAGATTTTTTGTATGGAAACCTTTTTACGTTGTTTTATGGTAACTTTGTTATGTTTTTCTAAATCTTAGCTTCAATTTTATATACGGTGCTTTATGCTACGGACCTTAGTTTTTTTTTTCCAAAATTCGTCTTGCTCAAAAATTTTACCATAGTTTTTGTATGGAAACCTTTTTACGTTTTTCTAAGTCTTAGCTTTAATTGGATATACGGTGCTTTATGCTACGGACCTTAGTTTTTTTTTCCAAAAGTGGTCTTGCTCAATGTCTTAGCTTTAATTGGATATACGGTGCTTTATGCTAAGGACCTTAGTTTTTTTTACAAAAGTGGTCTTGTTCAAAGTCTTAGCTTTAATTTGATATACGGTGCTTTATGCTATGGACCTTAGTTTTTTCTCCAAATTTGTCTTGATCAAAGTCTTAGCTTTAATTTGATATACGGTGCTTTATGCTGCGGACCTTATTTTTTCCAAAAGCGGTCTTGCTAAAAAATTTAACACAGATTTTTTGTATGGAAACCTTTTTACGTTTTTCTAATTCTTAGCTTTAATTGGATATACGGTGCTTTATGCTACGGACCTTAGTTTTTTTTTCCGAAAGTGGTCTTGCTCAAAACTTTTACCATATATTTTTTGTATGGAAACCTTTTTACGTTTTTCTAAGTCTTACCTTTAATTTGAGGTACGGTGCTTTATGCTAGGGACATTAGTTTTTTTTTTTTTTTCCAAAATTGGCCTTGCTCAGAAATTTTACCTTTTTCGTTTTCCTAAGTCTTAACTTTAATATGATATACGTTGGTTTATGCTATGGACCTTAGTTTTTTTTTCCAAAAGTGGTCTTGCTCAAGGTCTTAGCTTTAAATTGATATACGGTGCTTTATGCTGCGGACCTTACCTTTTTTTCCAAAAGTGGCCTTGCTCAAAAATTATACCATAAATTTTTTGTATGGAACCCTTTTTACGTTTTTTCTAAGTCTTAGCTTTAATTTGATATTCGGTGCTTTATGCTACGAATCATATTTTTTTCCAAAAGTTTTCTTGCTCAAAAATTATACCATAGATTTTTTGTATGGAAACCTTTTTACGTTTTCCTAAGTCTTAGTTTTAATTTGATATACCGTGCTTTATGTAACGTAACTTAGTTTTTTCCAAAAGTGGTCTTGATCAAAAATTTTTCCATAAATTTTTCTATGGAAACCTTTTTACGTTTCTGTATGGAAACCTTCTTACGTCTTTCTAAGTCTTAGCTTTAATTTGATATACCGTGCTTTATACTGCGGACCTTAGTTTTTTTTCCAAAAATGGTCTTGCGCAAATATTTTACCATAGATTTTTTGTATGGAAACCTTTTTACGTTGTTTTATGAAAACTTTGTTATGTTTTTCTAAGTCTTAGCTTCAATTTTATATACGGTGCTTTATGCTACGGTCCTTAGTTTTTTTTCCAAAAGTGGTCGTGCTCAAAGTCTTAGCTTTAATTTGATATAAGGTGCTTTATGCTACGGACCTTAGTTTTTTTTTTTCCAAAAGTGTTCTTGCTCAGAAATTTTACCATAGATTTTTTGTATGGAAACCTTTTTACGTTTTTTAACTCTTTGCTTTAATTTGATATACGGTGCTTTATGCTACGGACCTTAGTATTTTTTCCAAAACTGGTCTTGCTCAAATATTTTACCATAGATTTTTTGTATGGAAACCTTTCTACGTTTTTTGTATGGAAACCTTTTTACGTTTTTCTAACTCTCAGCTTTACTTTGATATACGGTGTTTATGCTATGGACCTCAGTTTTTTTCCAAAAGTGGTCTTGCTCAAAAATTTTACCATAGATTTTTTGTATGGAAACCTTTTTACGTTTTTTGTATGGACCTTAGTATTATTGCCAAAAGTGGTCTTGCTGAAAAATATTAAACGTGTTTACGTTTTCCTAAGTGTTAGCTTAAATTTGATATACGTTGCTTTTTGCTACGGACCTTATTTTTTTTTTCCAAAAGTGGTCTTGCTCAAAAATTTTACCTTAGATTTGATGTACCGTGCTTTATGCTATGGACCTTAGTCTTTTTTCCCAAAAAGGTGTTGCTCAAAAATTTTACCATAGAATTTTCTATGGAAACCTTTTTACGAATTTCTAAGTCTTAGCTCTAATTTGATATACCGTGCTATGGACCTTAGTTTTTTTAAAAAGTGGTCTTGCTCAAAAATTTTACCACAGATTTTTTGTATGGAAACCTTTTTACGTGTCTCTAGGTCTTAGCTTTAATTTGATATACCGTGCTTAATGCTATGGACCATATTTTTTTTCCAAAAGTGGCCTTGCTCAAAGTCTTAGCTTTAATTTGATATGCCGTGCTTTATGCTACGGACCATATTTTTTTTCCAAAAGTGGTCTGGCTCAAAAAAAAATACCACAGATTTTTTGTATGGAAACCTTTTTACGTTTTCCTAAGTCTTAGTTTTAATTTGATATACCGTGCTTTATGTAACGTACCTTAGTTTTTTTTTTTCCAAAAGTGGTCTTGCTCAAAAATTTTACCATAGATTTTTGTATGGAAACCTTTTTGACCTTTTCCTAAGTCTTAGCTTTAATTTGATATACCGTGCTATATGTAACGGACCTTATTTTTATACCTCCACTCCAGTGTGCAGAGGGTATATATAAGTTTGTCCTTCCGTTTGTAATAATTAGAAAAAAATTTTGGACTCCATAAAATATATATATTTGTGATCCTTATAACAACCGGAGTTGATATAGCGATGTCCGTCTGTCCGTCTGTGGAAAGCACGACGACGGCATCAATCGGGCAGCCAGGGTGCTCGTTGATATAAAAAATGATTCACTAACATACTGAAAAGTTTGCTATTTAAAATCGTCCAAATCGGTCGATTAGGGCCCGAGATTTGAATGAAGAATTAAAAAAGTCTTGAAAAAATATAATTTTCTATGTTGTTCTTGTCACGATCACGCCCTCAGTAGGATAGGTAGGGTCTTCATTTTTAGTGAGAATGATTCACCAAACTCGTGGGAAGATTTTTATTTCAAAAATCATTAAAATCGATTGAACAGGTACAGGGAAATCTCTGAAAAATTAAAAAAAAATTAAAAATATGATATTTCTATATTGTTCTTGTTGTTATTCTAAATGTTGTATTGT
The DNA here is from genome assembly GCA_963682025.1 of Cordilura impudica. NCBI lineage: Eukaryota > Metazoa > Arthropoda > Insecta > Diptera > Scathophagidae > Cordilura > Cordilura impudica. The sequence continues at coordinate 33,518,907 of OY821522.1, read as the reverse complement.
TGTCGTAGCTGGACTTGTTGTTTTTGTGGTCGTTGTGGTAATAATATAATTAAAACTAACCCCTTGTACAAGTTTTATCAACTCTGGTACAAAAATTTTAAAGTTTCCATTGTTTTGGCATCACTAAAAAAATTTTTTATATCATTTCTGCCTGCAAAGTTTCAGATCGATTGGTTCACGGGAAAGGGGTTAAAATCGACTCAAAATTTTTCGACAAGCAGACACTACGGGTTAATATATGTAAAGGGAGTAAAAATTCACCAGCGTCTAAAGCAAATGATGCTAAAATACCTAGTTGTTAATAAAAAAAACAATGTAAATTTAGCAAAAAAAATTGTATGTATTAATTTATTTAAAGAGAAAAACACAAAAATAACGTTTGATGTTGTATTTTTTGTGTGTAATATTTACATATACATACATACACATATTAAATATTACAAATAATATACATATATTTTATATATGTACATATATCCATAATAAGTAACTGCATGTTAGAAATAAATCGGTATATTATTTTATTTAAATAAAATTCTGCAATATTTTGTTGTGGGGAAAATACATTTCTTTTGCATTAACAGTCACTTCATTTTGCTCAGCGTGACTATGCCACAGTAGATTGCGCCACAATTTTTGTTCTAATTAGCTTTGCAATAGTTATTTCTATTTTAACATGAATGTCAATATTTTCGACTAGATATCATACAGAACAATGTTAAGAGTATACACTGGCTGGTCTTTTATTTCATACGTTTTGTCATTATTCTTTTACAAATATGAACATAAGTTTGGCATATTAACTTTTTGTTGTCTTCACAAAATAGAGTTACCGAGTTCATCAGTGAGTTTTTTGCTTTCAAAACAGTTCTACGTAGTTATATAGAATTATTATTCTGCTTTACCTACAAAATATCTGATTGCGATTACATCTAATTTTTAAAAATTGTTTATAATTACTAAAGCACTATTAGTCACATAAATACAAAATTGCACTTTTTAAATTTTCCATTCAAATTTCAGAAAATATCAATTCTAAAAACTGGAATTAAAATTTCAAATTATAAATAAGAAAATATTAATTGAATTTCAGAAAATCATATCAAAACGTCGGAAATAATAATTTTAAATTTAGAAGACATTAATTGCATCTTTAAAATATAAATTTTATTCGGTAAACACAAATTGAAATTCCAAAAAAAAAACACCAAATATGTTTACATTTAAAAAATGTTTACATTTAAAAAAATATTGGCATTGGCATAATAGCTTTTCAGTAATTTCTTTTAACGATAGTCGAATCGTTAAAAAAATGAAATAGCAAAATTATCAGTAAAATTTTTAAATGATATTCGCTATTGTTAAAGTCAGCTGTTGTTGTTATCTAAACGACAACCATTTTTGTGTTGTTTATTCAATCGATAAAAACTTAAATTTTTAGGTTGAAATGTCGTCATACATAAATAAAAATCATAAAATAGTGAAAATATTTTGATTTTATTAAAAAACTTTTTTATATAAATAAAAAAATGAAATAGCATATTCAATTCATTATTTCATTTTCAAATAAATAAACAGAAATATTAGTAAAAAATAAAGATATTAAACATAATCATAAAATCATCCTGTCAAACACGATGTTGCATATGTGGCGTATTCACATACGTAAGCAGCACGAATAAAGTGCCAATAACAAAAGCATGTAAACAAACAGACCTACATATGCATACACGTATATCGACTAGCGACTGAATTGGGTAAAGTAAAACATATCCAATTGGTATTTGGGATAGGTCAAGCGCGTATAGCAAATGACTAAGTTTGTTCGTTTGTTTGTTTGACTGAGCGGGTTAATTTACAGAGCGTTGAAATCGAATAGAGTTGGTTGACATGTAGAGCAACTAGATTTGATTTCATATGCAAACCGAATACAATACACTTGTTGGTATACCGTATTGGTCTGCACTTTAACCAACTACAAATTCCACTCGTTGTTTGGAGTTGTACTTTATGTATGAGTAATGACAAATTATAGAGCTAGGAACCACACCCAAATATCCATGATCGCCTGGTACGATAATATATATTAGTAGTAAGCAAAACTAATTTAAGAGAGAGAATATGAAATATAAACATGTAAAATACTTATGGAGTGACTTTCAGAAAGTCGCTCACTTACACAATACAATTTCATACCCATTTGTAAATATATAAGCAGATTAAAATTGAAAATAAAATTAAGTTCTAACTTCGCTCTTGGAGCGTCAACACCAAAACTGATGTTTCTTTTATTTTATCCTGCGGTAACAACATCATAATAAGACTATCATTATATGTCGAATCCTGTAAATCATTATATGGCGATCCTGCGGACTTCGAAACCTGCGAATCATGCTGCACATCAAGCGAACTAACACTGCAAATCCTGCTACAAGATCCAGCGAATAAGTACTACAAATCCTGCTACAAGATCCAGCGAATAAGCACTACAAATCCTGCTACAAATCCTGCTACAACTTTCAATGGAGTAAAAAGTATTTTTTTTTGGTTGGTTTGTATACAAAAAAAAAAAAAAAATAAAATAATAATAAAAGCAAAAAAAAAAAAAGACTGGAATAACCAACAGACACCGCATTGGCGAGGTTGGTAGAATTTCGTTAATTTGAATAAAAAAAAAAAAAAAATACTGGAATAACCAACAGACACCGCATTGGCGAGGTTGGTAGAATTTCGTTAATTTAAATAAAGTTAAAAAAAAATTTGAATAAAGTTAAAGTTAAGAAGTGGTTTTAAAAAAAAAAAAATTTTTTTTCTGTCGCGCACGTGTGAACTAAGTACTTGCGTGGGTAAATCATTTTATGACAGACACCGCAGATAAACGTATGAGAGATTATAAAAGCTTGCTAAAAATTTTTCTAAAAAGTTTGATGGAAGAATCTTGGGAAGAAATAGTTGAAGGAATGCGCATAGCAGAGGACAATTGGAAAAGACAATTGCAAGACTACGGAGCGGAAGCGAAGAAACCAGAAATAGTGCAACGCGGCCCTAAATCAATTAAATTGGTGAAAAAGATTGAAGTAATTGAACCGAGGTACGAAATTTATCCGGTACAAAAGATAAAGAAATCAAGAGGTGACTTTGTTAATAGAAAGAAGAAAGAATTGACAGTTATAAACTCAGAATTGTCATACACTACAGACGTAGAAGCAAGGACTAAACTGCTGGAGCGTTTAGTGAAAGTTAAACTAGAGATTAAAGAGTTTCGGAAATCAAAGAAATTAACAAGCAAAAAATGGGGAACACCCAAACAAAAATAAATGAAGTTATCACGGCAACGACACAAGCACCAACAGCAGTAAGCATCAGCATCGAAATAGTAATCTTTATCTGTGTGGTGTTAACAGTGTTCATAATAATGAAATATTTACGAAGGTATATTAGGAAACAACTACGTAGACAGGGTATAAGAGCTGGTTTACAGCAATAAAATCATTAAAATCAAATCAAACAAAATTACAAGTAAATTTTAAATGAGAAAATTTTTGTTTTAAAAGAAAAAGTAAATAAAATATATAATGTTATATATAGATAAGAAAAATAGAAAGAATGTTATTATTTAAGAATATTTGAAAACAAAATTTTTTTTTGAAAGTTATTATTTCTGGTGGATACAATATTGAAATCATTGGAGTCTATTATAGTAAACGCTAGAAAATCAATAGGCCGTCCATACTCTTTAGAAACTGTTTCAGCAAAAAAGTTAGAAATAAAGAAATTAGAAAAGGACTTAGAGGATATATTAGTAGAAATAAACAGTTCGGAAGAACAAAGGGTAAGAACATCAGAAAACTTTAAAAAATTGAGAAACGAAGCATTAGAATTATTGACACAGCATTCAAAGAATAGGATTACATTGGACAAACGACAGATTGTGACAATGGAGGCACTGGACATAAACGAAATATCCGCTATAATAAAGCTTATTAATGTTTTTACGGGGAAAAAATCCGAATTTGGTAATTTTGTTGCAAATGTGGAATTGGTGAGTGGGACCATACCAGTAGAAAAACAGAATGCATTTTTCAATTTCGTGTTTAAATCACGTTTGGACACAAAAGTTCAAAATATAGTTAAACAGGAGACTGTTCCAACAACTATAACAGATTTGATTACGGCATTGAGCAAAGCTTACAGACCGAAAGGAAACTCCAACAATGTTTTGAATAAAGTTTCAAGATTGACTCAGAAGGGCGAATCGGTAAGAGAATTTGCAAATAGGATACAAGAGTTAGTTTTGGAACTAAACGAAATCCAAATATCAGAGGTCGGAGAAACGGACAGAGCTTCGATAGTAAGAACTAATAACATGATGGCATTCAATACGTTTAAAAATGGTCTGCGAGATCAGCAAATCTTGTCAACTTTAAATGCCAGTAGGGTTACAAATTTCGTCGACGCATTGAACATTGCGGAAGAAGCAGAAATTAGTTCAACACAAAGACAAGTGTTGTATGCTGCCGATAACCATTCTGCAAATAGACAGCAACGGTCAAAGTGTACTAACTGTGGTTCAACACATGGCAACAGGTGTCCAGCCAGCGGAGTGAAGTGCAATAAATGCGGAAAGTTTAACCATTATGCAAAAGTATGTCGTTCAGGTAATCAGAACTATGTCGGGAATAACAGATGGAATGTTAACAACAATAGAAGTGTCAATAGAAATAATAATAATAACAGTAATTACCGTAATAATGGTAACGGAAATCATATCAGAGGTAATAATAATTACCGCAACAACACAGGAAACAACAATAGAAGTTTCAACGTACATAGAGCTGAGACTCAGGGAAACTTCCAGATGCCGGAGATTACGCAGAGAGAATCTCCAAGGGGCATGAATTAGACACAAAAAGAATATTTAGAATATCATCAAATCTTAGGAACTACATCGAGTTGAACATAATTGACACAAATCATGCACTGACATTTTTAATAGACACAGGAGCAGATGTCTCTTTGTGCAAACAAAATTTTTTTTACCGTTATGATGTAGATTCGAATGATGACTGTTGTTTAACAGGGATATCAGGAGAACAAGTTAGATCTATTGGTTCCACTGAAATGAAAATAAATATAAATGACATGACAATAAAACATAAAGTGCAATTGGTGGAAAATGATTTTCCAATAAATACTTAGGTAGAGATTTCCTGTCAAGATTCAAATGTAGCATAGATTATGATAAATGTATACTAACATTTATCACAAATAATGAAAATATAATCATTCCTATACATGACGATATAGTTGACATAAATCACATAATAATACCGCCAAGAAGCGAAATTATAGTACCTTTTAATATAGATATAGAAGAAGACAAAGTTATCATGAAAAAAGAGATCATTGAAGGTGTGTATTTGGCAAACACAATAATACCAAAAGAGGGTAAAAAGCACGTGAAAATTCTTAATGTGACAAATGATCAAATAACTATCAGAAATCTTAGAGTGGAAACGATGCCGCTAGAGAACTATGAAATTATCAGGGTTGAAAGACAAGAAGATTGTAGTTCGTATCCAGAAAATAGATTTATGAAATTATTGAAAAGTTTGGATTTGAATAATGCGGACAAAGAGTGTCAATATGAGCTGAAACAAATTATAAGAAAGTATCAACATGTATTCCATTTGGATGGCGAAAAGTTGACTACAAATAATTTCTACAAACAGTCAATTACTTTACTCGATAATAAACCGGTATATATAAAAAATTATCGTTTACCTCATGCTCAAACAAATGAAATAAATTCCCAAGTACAAACGTTATTAGATGATGGAATAATAGAACCATCAATAAGCCTTTATAATGCTCCTTTATTATTAGTTCCAAAAGGGGAACACATCGATTTAAGAAAATGGAGACTAGTAGTAGATTTCAGAAAATTAAATGACAGAGTCGTCAATGATAAATTCCCATTGACAAGATTGGACGATGTCTTAGACAAACTAGGCAGAGCAAAATATTTTTCAACGTTGGATATGACAAGCTCATTCCATCAAATAGAACTAGATGGAAAATCACGTCCTTATACTGCTTTTTCAACGACAAATGGTCATTACCAGTATACGAGACTACCATTTGGTTTGAAAATATCATCTAACAGTTTTCAACGAATGTTGACAATAGCTTTATCAGGCTTGGATTCTGAAGCATTTCTCTACGTTGATGATATAATTATTTTCGGATGCAGTTTTAAGCATCATAATGCAAACCTGGTAAAAGTTCTTGATAGATTGACCAAATACAATTTAAAATTAAATGCAAATAAATGCTGTTTTCTGAAACCTGAAGTTGTATATCTTGGTCACTTAATAACTTCAGAGGGTATAAAACCAGATCCTGGTAAATTTAACGCGATACATAAGTATCCAATACCTAAAAACGCCGATGATGTGAGAAGATTCGTTGCGTTTTGTAACTACTACAGAAGATTTATTAAAAATTTTGCGAATATAGCAAGTTGTTTAAACGAATTACTGAAAAAGGGAACAAAGTTTGAATGGACAGAGAAACGTCAATCTGCTTTTGATACATTAAAGCAGAAACTGATAAGTCCACCAGTCCTACAATATCCAAATTTCGACAAACCTTTTGTTTTGACAACATCTGCATCTGACTTTGCACTCGGAGCGGTTTTGTCACAAGGTGAAGTCGGTGTAGATATGCCAATATCGTACGCAAGTCGATCTTTGAATAAGCATGAAAGAAATAAACCTGTAATAGAAAAAGAACTGCTTGGCATACATTGGGGCATACAATTCTTCAGACCCTATTTGTATGGTAGAAAGTTTATAGTGGTAACTGACCACAGGCCACTAGTAGCTTTATTTTCGCATGAGAACCCGAGCTCAAAATTGACAAGAATACGTTTAGAGTTATCAGATTATGATTTTGACATAGTTTATAAAAAGGGAATGAACAATACTAATGCAGACGCACTTTCCAGAATTAATCTGGACTCAGATATACTAAAGACAATGATACCTCCAGGGATCGACGAATCCGTAAGAAAAGCATTGGTGATTACAAGAAGAATGAAAAACAAGGAAATTAATGAAAAAGCTAGCAAGAATAGAGTTAAGGCTACAAAGAAAAATGATACAGCTAAAGATGAGGAAAAGATAAATGTGACAGCCGACACGGAGTCTGATCAACTCGTGATATGGGACTGTACATCAATAAATGACATAAAGAGCGCGAAGAGGATAAAGTTTAAATTAGACACAAGGTGCACAACACAGATGAAAATTGAGGACGATAACAGTCTCAATGAAATGGTCATAAGATGTAGCGATAATCCATACTATTTAGAAAGTATATTGGAGAAACTACCATCGGTATTAGAGAAGTTGAATTACAAAGGTTACGCTCTCGAGCAGGGTGATGACATATTCAACATAGTGACACAAGAAAGATTCAAAGCAATCATAAACAGAAGCAAAGGAACTGACGTCAAAATATTACTATACAGAAATCCCCAATACATAGAAAATGAAGACAGAAGAAAACAGTTAATGGAAGCTTATCACAATACACCATGCGGAGGACATTTTGGAGTTAGGAAAACGCTACTCCGTTTAAAACAAAGATACATATGGAAGAATATGTATAAAATGGTAAAACAATTTATAAGAACGTGTGATCTTTGCCAAAGGAACAAACAGGTCAGACACACGAAAGAACCATTCGAAAAGACTGACACACCATGCCAAAGTTTCGAGACCATAGTGGTCGATACAGTGGGTCCACTGCGACATCAGAAAATTTCAGATACATACTTACCATGAAATGTGAGTTGACGAAATATGTAATAGCTTGCCCGATGGAAACTAAGGAGGCAAAATCTGTTGCTAAAGCACTGATTGAGAATGTTATCCTGAAATACGGATTATTTAAAACATTGAAATCGGACAAGGGGACTGAATTTACAAATCAACTAATGAAGGAGATATGTGAATTGTTGAAGGTGGAACAAAGATTTTCAACCCCTTATCATCATGAAACACTTGGAACTGTTGAGAGAAATCACAGAGTTTTAAATGAATATTTTCTATCCTTTGTTGATGGTGATAATTGGAATTCATGGATACCATACTATACATTCGCATACAATACTACTCCACATGTTGACAACGATTACTCACCTTTTGAACTAATTTTCGGCAAATTGCCGAATTTACCCGGTGACAATATACTAAACAATAATAAAATATACAATCTTGAAAATTACGCAAACGAATTAAGAATTAGGTTAAAATATTCTTTGGACAATGCTAGAAGAAGTATAGAAAAAATCAAGACAAAAAGAACAGAAGATTCAAAGATCAATAAGAATAGCATAATGTTAGAAGTAGGGGACTTAGTATTAATAAAAGTAGGAAACAGAAAAAAGAGTGAACCACCCTACGATGGACCCTATGAAGTAGTGGCTATAAAAAATTTAAATGTAGACATAAAAATCAATGGTAAAATAAAAACTGTACATAAAAATTTATTAAAGAAATATTATATAAGAACATAAAACACTTTGTAAACTCATAAAAATATACAATAAGAAAACTTATAGAACAAAATATGTATATAAATGTAAACAACGCAACCACTAATATCATAAGAAATATGAATAAGTAAACATAAATATCTTAAAGTGTAACAAACAAAAATATATCAAAATATCATAAACGAAAATATCTTAAAATATCATAAATAAAAATATGTTTAAAATACAAAAAAAATATAATACAATGTATTACAAAAAAAAAAAAAAAATCAAATTACAGAATATTTACATTTAGTTAGAAAAATCCCATATTTTATGTAAACAAAAATTATAAGATTTTTCTTGAGGATAAGGGTGTTGCATATGTGGCGTATTCACATACGTAAGCAGCACGAATAAAGTGCCAATAACAAAAGCATGTAAACAAACAGACCTACATATGCATACACGTATATCGACTAGCGACTGAATTGGGTAAAGTAAATCATATCCAATTGGTATTTGGGATAGGTCAAGCGCGTATAGCAAATGACTCAGTTTGTTCGTTTGTTTGTTTGACTGAGCGGGTTAATTTACAGAGCGTTGAAATCGAATAGGATTGACAATTTGTTTTTCTATAGATAAACAACTTTTTGCGCGAGAATTTTTTTTTAATTTTTATAAACTTTTTTAATATATTTAATATATATAGTATTTTAATAAATACGGTTATTTTTTTTTTTTTTGTTCCCGTGTTAATACTACTGCTACTGTTAGTATGGAAAAGAAAATACAACCAATCGGAGCCACCAATTAACATTGATGTCTCAAGTCTTATACTAAAGCACTCAGAACCTGCAGTAAACAACCATAACAGGTTTGCTGTTCTGGCAGACTTAGACATTAAAAACGACGAATCTGCTACAAAAGCTGCGGAAAAATTGAGGTTAAGGAAACCATCAACACCAGTGGATGCGCCTTCAAGGCCAACATTCTGCCCACCGATATTTCTCTACAATGTCAACATAAAGGACTTAGTTAATCAACTGGAAGCCGTAACACCAAAAATCATATTTAAAATTAAGAATGTCAACAGAAGCAAAAGTAAAGTATATTTTGCTGACGTAAAGGTTCATGAAGAAATGATGGCTATGTTAAAGAGTAAACAAATAAACTCCTACTCTTTTACTCCTAAGGAACTACGTAAAACTTCCTTAATTATTCGTGGTCTGTACTCTGGCACGGAGATTACTGACATTGAAAAGGCTATGAATGATTTGGTTCCTAATGTTGTATCAAAAGTATCGAAATTTACCACCGCTTTCTCGAAAAAAAATGAGTTTGATACTGGTTTATTCATTATTTCTCTCTTTACAGGAAAAGGCTTAAGCGATGTATCTCATATCAGGTACCTTCTAAGTCAGTCAATTGTGTGGGAAAAACCGAAGAAAAAAGATAGGGAAATACAATGCAGGAGATGTCAACGTTGGGGGCACTTTGCCCGTAATTGCAACAGAGAGTTTAAATGTGTCAAATGCGATAAAGTACACAATCCTAATGAATGTGGCAGAGAAAAGGAAGAGGATAACTCGCAAGCTACTTGTGTGAATTGTGGTGAAAGTGGTCACCCAGCAAATTGGCGAGGCTGTAAAGCCTATAAAAAATATATTGCAGATAAAAAAAACGAATGAACGAAGATCGTGAAAAGAAATCAGTTGCTGCTACTAACGTGTCCAGGGTTGTACAATCCTCCAGGGTTACCCAGGGAACGTCATATGCAAGCTTGTTGCGACCGCAGCAATCTTTAAGTGCTAACACCAGTGTCAAATCCCCCTTAATTGAGGAATTTATGAAGTTGAAAAATCTTTTTTTGGAACCTGAAGAGATGTCACTAGAAGAAGAAATCGAATGTTTTCTAACCAATTTTAAAAATAAAAAAATGTCAAAAAATGCAGCAAAAGATGAATTCATGCGCATTCTAAACAAGGTAAACCAATCAAATAGTCCCTAAATTTCTAAAAATGATCACTTACAACGTTCGCTCTCTTGTTGATACAAGTAGACGCGTAGAACTCATAAATACAATGTTTCATAACAGAATAGACATAGGTTTCATTCAAGAATGTCACCTTAAAAAATGTGTTAAAATGAAACTTAATGGTTATAATTTTATTTACGATAATTCACGTATTGGGGTAGCTGTGATAATAAAGGATTCAATTGATTACAAACTAGTAAACATTGGTAATATAACTTTTTTTGGATCATTTATTCATATAGAGCTTAATATAAATAATACACGGAAAAAAATATTGCTTGGCTCCTTATACATACCATGTAATCATCCAACGTCGGGAATAATTGATGGACTTAACAAAATATTGGATATTTCCAGAAATTACGATGGTTTTATATTAGGGGGTGATCTTAACTCCAAAAACCCCATTTGGGGTGATCAAACCGACAACTCTAATGGAAGAGCTTTGCAGTGCTGGCTCCAAGACAATATCCTAGATGTGATTCGATTATCGGACAACACGCCATCCTTTCCCAATGGTTCGTCCTTTTTAGATCATTTTTTAGTTGGTGGAGACTTCTTAAACAATGACGTTTCCTGTTTTAAAGTCACCAGTCTTCCTTCTTTCTCAGACCACTTTCCAATAAAAGTTGAAATCCAGCTCGATAGATTTGACTTCATTCTACGTAGCCCCCACGCATTCAAATCATTCAAAAATACAAATTGGGAGCACTTTAAATAAAATAGAAACTTGGAAAACCTTGAAATTAATCGACTCATAAAAGAATTTACTACAATAATAAACACAGTTTCTAACTCACATTCAAAAAAAATTGAGATAAAAAATAAGATATTTATATCCGATAAAATCAAAAACTTTCTCAAAGTAAAGCACAGATGGCAAAAAGATTTAAAAAAAATTTTTCATCGAAATGGTAACAGGCACAGCTCTGAATATAACATACTCTCAAAGCAAGTTCAACTTTTAAAAACTGTAATCAAGGAGCTTATTAATGTTGAACAAGCACAGCATTTTAGCCAACGTCTGGAAAAAATCAAACCAGGTCCCACTGCGTTCAAGGAAATATACGAAGTCATTGGTAAAAATAATTCCTTTTGCAATAAAATCATACATAATGATGTAACAACAACAGATGATGATGAGATATGTGAATTGTTTCGAGGACACTTTACCTCAGTTTATGAAGAGAAACTTCCAACAAATCCAGTGGATGACCTTTTTCAACGTGTTTCAAACAGCACTGCTAATCTTTCGAATGCCATTTACACCTTTGATAATGCTTTTAACTCATTGGAAAACGATGATACTTACCATTTTGTAAGTGTTGGTACTGTTAAGGATATTGTCAGTAGCATTAATAATAAAAAATCCTCTGGAATTGATGGAATTTCTAATTATATTATTAAAAAATTCCCCAACACAACATTTAAGTTTCTGACAATTGTGTACAACAATTGCATAAATAATGGCTACTTTCCCACTGATTGGAAACAGGCAAAAATCTTACCAATCAAAAAAAAAAGAGAAAGTCTGAGAATGGACGAATTTCGCCCTATCTCTCTGCTCTCCAATCTTGGAAAAATTTTAGAGCATATTCTAAAGAAAAAACTGGATGACGACTTTGTATTTAATCCATTATCGTGCTTCCAATTTGGGTTCAGGCAATCTCATTCAACAGTACACGCATTATTAAAATTCCATAACGACGTAACAACAAATCTAAGGATCCAAAAATGTACTGTTGCAGTATCGCTGGACATCCAAAAAGCATTTGATACAGCGTGTCATAAAGGTATTTTATATAAACTAGTGGAGCTTGGTGTTGACCCATTTTTGCTTAAACTATTTCAAAGTTATTTCCATCATCGAACGTTTAGCATCCAAATCAATAATTCCAGTTCTGATTTTGGAAATGTGAATAGCGGTGTTCCACAGGGCAGCGTACTAGCCCCAATTCTGTTCAATCTTTTTCTTTACGATTTCCCACACGAAACAACTGATTCGGCGGCTATTTTATATGCAGATGACTGCTTAGTCTTTTCCCACGATGTTTCTCCTGCGCAAGCGCTAGGAAGAGTTTCGTCACATCTTCAAATCATCAATGATTATTACAAAAAATGGGGTATTCAAATTAATGCTGCAAAGTCTGAAGCCATCTGTATCAGGAATGCCTCCGGGAAGTGTCCAAGATCAGTAGTTCCGGAATGCAAGAGTCTACAACTATACCTTGAAGGCACTGAAATACCCTTCAAAAGCAGCCTTAAGTACTTGGGAATAACATTCGACAAGCTGCTAAAATTCAATAACCATGGAAGGATGATTCTAGCCAAAGTTAAGAGAATCTCAGGCATATTTTCCAGTCTTTTAAATAGTAGATATTTGGATAAAAACACCAAACTTCTCATATATAAAGTTGCCATCAGATCAATATTGGTCTATGGTTTCCCAATCAGGTTTACCATTTCACCTACAGTAGCTAGAGAAATGGAGTTATTTGAAAGGAAGGTAATCAGAAAATGTATTAATATGAATTTCTCAACTCACACGACCCGTTACTCAAATACCGTAATATATAATACATCGTCTGTGACCCCATTCAGCACATATGCGCTCTCCATGACAAAGAAGTTTATAGAGAAACTTAACCTCCATGACAACAGCCTTTTAAAGGATATTTATGAATCCGAGAAATGCATTAACTGGTCCAGCTCCAATTATTTATCCCCCATTGGTATCATATGCATAAACCTAGATTCCAACATCGTTTCCCAGGCCATGCCAGAATTTTACATAAAGTCCACTCCGGGCTCACATAGAGGCTAAATGATTTACAAATCTGTGATATTACTATAAATTATTATATTTACATACTCACCTGTATAACTATACAATTCGATTTACCCGATTAATCTGTGATTATTAAATGTTATTATTGTAACGCACCGTTTATCGGTGTAGTTTTATTAATGTTAGGTGTTTTTTTAGTTTTAAGTTTATTTATTTTAACAGAATCTCTCTGTGTGATAATGTTAACGTCGCGAGCAAACGTTATTTTATAAATATCAACGAAGTGTACAATTATACGTCTTCCTTCTCAGTTTAGCGTGTAGCTTTTCTATTTACATTGTATATTAGAGCAAAACAATCATAGTTCTAAGAGCATTATATATTTTTTTTATTTTGATACTGTCGTTTTTGTATCTAAACATATGTTTTGAAAAGACTCAATAAAGATTTACTTTTACTTTACTTTGAAATCGAATAGAGTTGGTTGACATGTAGAGCAACTAGATTTGATTTCATATGCAAACCGAATACAATACACTTGTTGGTATACCGTATTGGTCTGCACTTTAACCAAGTACAAATTCCACTCGTTGTTTGGAGTTGTACTTTATGTATGAGTAATGACAAATTATAGAGCTAGGAACCACACCCAAATATCCATGATCGCCTGGTACGATAATATATATTAGTAGTAAGCAAAACTAATTTAAGAGAGAGAATATGAAATATAAACATGTAAAATACTTATGGAGTGACTTTCAGAAAGTCGCTCACTTACACAATACAATTTCATACCCATTTGTAAATATATAAGCAGATTAAAATTGAAAATAAAATTAAGTTCTAACTTCGCTCTTGGAGCGTCAACACCAAAACTGATGTTTCTTTTATTTTATCCTGCGGTAACAACATCATAATAAGACTATCATTATATGTCGAATCCTGTAAATCATTATAACGAAGTAATTTGTTTTTTTCTATTCTTTGTGTTTTTCGCTTATTTTGACAGAGATGCCACTCATTTACAATTTAAATAAATAGAAAAATAGATTGGTCGACTGTCGTTAAGATGTATTTACTTAGTGAATCACTTAATCCTTAGTGCAAACAACAATAGGTGTCGATATATTTTGCGACTGTCGGATCGTTGAAATTTACAGAATCGGACTACAGAAAATATTAATTTAAATTCAATGAATTTTAGAAAACCTCAAATGATACTTAATAATTGCGAACATAAAAATTGTTGCATAAATAAATGCAATTTGATGAGAATGTTATTTATATATAAATTTTCATATTTTTTTTTTTTTAATGAAAATTTGAAGTTTCTCAGAAAATAAAGATAACAAATTATTTTATTTAAAATGTTTGGGACATATAGTTTTTTGCGTTTGGCATCCCTAATTTAATTATTTATTATTATAAATTTATTCTCTATGTTTTCCAAATATGGCAATATTTTAATAAAAAAGTTGAGAGAGCTTTTTTTCTTTTTGGTTATTATTTTGTTACTCCATCCGACCTATATGGCCACAATGAAGAAATATTTGGCCAGTTAAAAGAAACTATACAGTCATCTCCAATTAGCACGATTGAATGCATATAGCATAGGGCGAGCTATTTAATTAGCAAAAACTAAATTAAACGAGAAATTATGTCATATAACCGCAAACGCATGCATATAGGTATATAACCTAAATGCGTGGCGATCAGCAACCACGATGACCAAAAAGCAAACACCGAAATAAATCCGAAATAATAGAAAAGACGAAAACCAACCCAAAGAATTTTCTTAAATAATTTGGTATTAAGTTTAAGAAATTATTTACTTTTTCCAATATTTTGTTTACATTTATTATCAATACTCAAACCGAGGTGGAGGGTATTAAAGATTCGGCACAGCCGAATTTAACACTCTTACTTGTTTTTTCCAAAAGTGGTCTTGCTCAAAAATTTTACCATAAATTTTTTGTATGAAAACAATTTTACGTTTTTTCTAAGTCTTAGCTTTAATTTGATATACGGTGCTTTATGCTACGGACCTTAGTTTTTTTTGTCCAAAAGTGGACTTGCTCACAAATGTTACCATACTTTTTGTATGGAAACCTTTTTACGTTTTCCTAAGTCTTAGTTTTAATTTGATATACCGTGCTTTGTGTTACGTACCTTAGTTTTTCCCAAAAGTGGTCTTGATCAAAAATTTTACCATAGATTTTTTGTATGGAAACTTTTTACGTTTTTCTAAGTCTTAGCTTTAATTTGATATACGATGCTTTATGCTATGGACCTTAGTTTTTTTTCCACAAGTGCTCTTGCTCAAGGCCTTAGCTTTAATTTGATATACGGTGCTTTATGCTACGTACCTTAGTTTTTTTTCCAAAAGTGGCCTTGCTCAAAAATCTTGCCATAGTTTTTTGAATGGAAACCTTTTTACGTTTTCCTAAGTGTTAGTTTTAATTTGATATGCCGTGCTTTATGCTACGTACCTTATTTTTTTTTCCAAAAGTGGTCTTGATCAATAATTTTACCATAGATTTTTTGTACGGAAACCTTTTTACGTTTTCCTAAGTCTTAGCTTTAATTTGATATACCGTGCTATATGTTACGTACCTTAGTTTTTTTTCCAAAAGTGATCTTGATCAATAATTTTACCATAGATTTTTTGTAGGGAAACCTTTTTACGTTTTTCTAAGTCTAAGCTTTAATTTTAGATACGGTGCTCTATGCTAGGGACCTTAGTTTTTCTTCCAAAAGTGGCCTTGCTCAAAAATTTTGCCATAGTTTTTTTGTATGGAAACCTTTTTCCGTTTTCTTAAGTCTTAGTTTTAATTTGATATACGGT
Organism: Cordilura impudica; assembly: GCA_963682025.1. NCBI lineage: Eukaryota > Metazoa > Arthropoda > Insecta > Diptera > Scathophagidae > Cordilura > Cordilura impudica. Next base: position 33,502,694 of record OY821522.1, on the reverse strand, counting down.
ACCTTATGCTACGGACCTTATTTTTTTTTTTCCAAAATTGGTCTTGCTAAACAATTTTACCATAGATTTTTTGTGTGGAAACCTTTTTACGTTTTCCTAATGTTATAGTCCCTATCCTAGCAGCAGAAACTAAAGATATGACGCATCCTACCGGCTGCGCCATTAATGTTATACTCCTAACAGCTGAAAAAAAAAAACCGCGGGTTTGCCTATTGTGTTTTAGCGCTGGCAGGCGCTGTCAATCGACGCCCAAACGGCGTCAATGTTGCTGTAAAAGGAAAGAAAATTAAAGAGCAAAGGCGGACAAGTATGCTTTCTAGCTAACGGGAGAAGTCAGAACAGCTTACCTACTTGTCTTCATCTGCTACTGTTCTGAATTTTCCCCCTTTATTTATATTAAATCTTAAAACTAATTAAAAATATCTATAACAACAATGACATTAAAAATACGGAAATTGCATTACTAATGCAAGCAAAAAAAATTAATAATAATACAAAAAAGAAACAAACATTAACCATAACGCAATGCAGTTCATGGCCTACTTAAATGGCTAACTTAACCAATAACAAAGAAACAAAAACAAATAATAAATAAAAACAAGTAAGAAAATTATAGTCGGTCTAGACCGACTATACGATACCCTATACCATGCGTTTAGAAACCCTATCTCTTAGGCCCAACTAACTGGACATTGAAAATAAGCAAAAACCAAATTTGAGTGGGATTTTTATTAATTTTTTTGGCTGCAGATATGAAAAAATTCATATCGGATGCTATATCTATAAAGGGACTAGGTCCAAAAATGGACCGATCCTGATCATGTTTGGTAAAGTCTCTTGTATTTTGCAAAAATATGTACAAACAAAATTTGAGAAAAATCAGTTCAATATTTTTGTTTTTTAATAGATTTAAGTGAAGATCGGGAAGCAGCTCTATATGGGGTCAAAGGGATCATTTTTGGACTACTCATTAGTGGATGTAATGAACGCATACAAACCCAATTTGAGTAATATCTATATGACAATTTGGATCTTATGGCAATTTATGTCGATTTCATATGGGTAATTTGTATGGGGGCTAGGTCTGAACATGGACCGATTCTCACCAATTTCAATAGCGTTCATCCCATGGCCGATAAAAGCTTATATACCAAATTTCATCAAAATATATTCATATTTGCGACCTGCAGTTTGATTACAAGCTTTACATGGACACACAGACGGACGGACGGACGGACGGACGGACGGACATTGTTAAATCAACTCAGAAAGTGATTCTGATTCGATCGGTATAATTAAAGATGGGTCTAGGTCAAATATTTTTGGTTGTTACAAACAGCAGCACAAAGTCATTATACCCAAACCACATAGTGTTATAGGGTATAATAACATAAACATACCAGCGGCTTTTCAAGGCCATTACCTATATTAAATCATTTCGTTTGCAAGTGCTTGACAACGCACCCGGAACTTACTAAAAGAAAAAAGAAGTAAACAAAACTAAGTCAATGAATGCATTGTAATAACAATGACAAAAAAAAAAACAGAACGCTAAAAACAAAAACACAATCGAGTTACTCTAATTACACCAGCGTTCATACAAGCCAAAAAACAAAAACGACTTAGCATATACAAATTAAATTAACAAAAACAAAACTAAAATCGTTACCCTCCACAACATTTAGTTAGGGCAAATATATGAAACCATGGTACATTGTCAAACACTTGAACATTATAGATTATATTATACTATTCATATTATGAATATTATGTTATATTATATTCTAATATTATTATTATTATTATTATTACTATTATTGTTATTATTATTATTATTATTATTACTATAATTATTATTTTTATACACGTTGTTATATTCTCTGTATTAAATTTAAACGGATCTTATACTATTCTTGTACAATTGTACTCTACACCCTATACGTGTGAAACCATGTTTCACAACATTCCTCCCCCTTTCCACGGAAACGATTCCCACATCGTTTACCAGCGACACTGAACTGGCACGCTGTTTCTGCTGCCGCTATTGTTGATTCTGCTGCTGCTGATGATGATGATAATGTTGATGCTGAAGATGATGTTGGTGATAATGTTTTTGCTGATGATAATGATAATGTTGATGCTGAAGATGATGTTGATGTTGATGATAATGTTGTTGCTGATGATAGTGTTGGTGTTAAGGCTGCTGATAATGACCAAACTGATAAGGACGAATCCGGAACCAATGCTGATGATGAAGATACTACTAATGACGATAATTTAGACAGTCGCTGTCTGGTTTACTGATCGGGCACCACAATGCGTCTTTTTACTCTAGCATGTGCATGACCGTTAACTTTCACCTCGTTGCATATAACCATTCCTGTGATTCGATTCCAATACTACACCATGACAATCGTTGGCCTGTTGCTTCATAAAACGGATTCTTGGCCACCTTCTTCGTAAAAAAAAATTACTTTGGCTGGCCGCTTCGTAAAACAAATTTTGGCCTGTCACTTGGACGACGGCATTGGGGACAGTAATTTCAGCAATGGATTGTTAATTTCCCGTTAGTCAATTGGTGCTTATTGTTGTATTCAACATAAGATCTGAGCACTCCCCTGATCACCTTCAATGATGAAACTTGTCGCAAACGGTGATCCAAGGCGAAAACCGAAAATTTTCAAATGATTCGCAAAGATGCAAATGGTTACGTCATCGCCACAGGAATCGGCTTGCTGCTTTGCCAAACGGATATAGTTCAGCTTAACTTTCCTCTTGACGACATCCCTGACAAACTAAACAGGAATGTTGTTTCGCTGGAACCAAACCAATAGCCAATCCATCGCATATAGAATTCTCGATGGAAGCAACTCGATGGAAGCCGAAGCAACTAGCCCTTAAAATGGATGGCGCTTAAGTTGTATACCTATACATTACCGCTAAAGTAGATGGTTTATGTTCAATCTCGGTTGGATAATAAACTTTGAAACTTTAGTGAGTAGGAGGGTACAATGGTGTGCATAGAAGTGTTTGGCGTAAGCCTGCATGGAGCCGCCATTGGTACAGATCTTGGAGGACTGAAGTGGAGAAGGGTTTCGTGTGAACAGTGGTTGATCACGAGTTAGTCGGTCCTAAGTTCAAAGCGAAAGCCGAAAATTTTCAAATGATTCGCAATGATGCAAATGGTTACGTCATCGCCACAGGAATCGGCTTGCTGCTTTGCCAAACGGATATAGTTCAGCTTAACTTTCCTCTTGACGACATCCCTGACAAACTAAACAGGAATGTTGTTTCGCTGGAACCAAACCAATAGCCAATCCATCGCATATAGAATTCTCGATGGATTCGTTCGCAATTCGCCCTTGCATCTGGGGTTGGATCATCAGCTCCGTACAGGCATTCAACCCTATGTCCGTCATGTGGCCACCCATCAGACCTGTCAGCCTACTGCTTCTAGCTGCTTTCTTGATGATTGTTGATCAGCATCGCTCTCAGTGGACTTGGGTCGGAATTCCCTAACTCTACTAATATATAATAACAAATGGAGTATTTTATCTATTGAACGACTAACTAACTATACGTATATTTTCTTCTCACATTTCCGTACAATATTTCCTTTTTCCAATAACTTTGTTTTCTAATAATTTTCAAAATTTAATTTGGGAATATTCCCCGTCGTTCACCTAGCTTAAATACTCAGTTTTAAATATAATTGTTTTTTTTTTTTCTTTTTATGTATGTTAATATATATATATATATATATATATATTTTTTTTTTTTTTTTTTTGAAATATGTATAGTTTTTTTTTTAGATATATGTATAGTTTTCCTAATTAAATGTGTATGTTTAATCTTTATATGTTTTTCTTTTGAAATATATTTCTCTCAATATGTGTATGCTTAGAGCATATTTTAATGTATCTTCTTTTTTTTTTACCAAACTATATTATTTCTTTTCTCTAAATATGTATTCATATTTTCCTTGTTTTTATATGTAGGTTAATATGTATATATTTTAAATAAGTAGTTTTTTTTTTTTTTTTTTTTTAAATATGTATGTTATTATCTATATATATTCATTTGTTTTTTTTTTTTTTTTCAATATGTATGTATGGGGAGACCTCCCATTTTTTTTTTTTATTCTTATTACTCTTTTCTTTTTTACGGAGGGGGCCTCCCATCTTTTCTTAATGTTTTTTTTTTCATACTTATATATATTTTTTTTTTCAACCATATTTTTTTTTTAGGTGAGGAGAACTCCCTTCTGTTCTCATTATTATTATATTTATTTTTTTCTTCTTTTTTTTCAATCGTTTTTAGTTTTAAAACGTGAGGAATCTCCCATCTTTTCTCGTTATTAATATATATATATATTTTTTTTACATGGGGAGATTTCCCATCTTTTCTTATTATTTTTTTTTCTGTTCTTTTTAATATCTTTTCTTATATATATATATATTTTTTATTATTTTTTAAATATATATTCTCCTCCATTAGGGGGTCCGCTGCATTTGGAAAGTACCCCGCCGGCCTCGTCGGCCCAAACGCAGGAGTACCCACCATCCGTTCAACGATGGCTCTGAATTTGGAGTCATTTCCAAGCTATTTTGAAAGAAAAATGTTATAAGAAAAGAAAAACAGTACCCAAACCCTGACTACCTGGACCGAACTACGGGCGTACGGCGGCCATAAAGATGGCTATGCTAGGTAGCCATCACCACCGATTTCATTACACTGAATACAGGCACACTTTGCATAGAGTACGGCATCATTTAGATGGCTATACTGGAGAGCCATCGACACCGGTACCCCCTCACGTGATACAACTATACTCTGCAAAGAAATATACCTTCATTCTTCCCTAACAGGAACCACTACACATAAAGGTCACGCTAATGCCAAGCTACCGGTGGCCTGTCTGAAACTATATTATATCCAATCATCCATACTCCTAATGAAAACCAATTAAGGCACGTGTCCTTCCTAAACACTGCCACCCATATAAGGCATGACCGCACACAGCGCGTCATCCTTCTCCGGAGTAGGACAAGTTCCTGCTGCATTTCGCATACCGGAACCGGCCACTGTGAGGCTATTCTCGGTAAAAACCCTCCCCACAATGTATGCCGCGAATTTTGCGAGACTCGCTCCTGACTCCCCTACCAGGTTCATTCCGTCGAACCATTTACAACTGCTGAGGTATGCCCGCTACACATGGCGTCATCCTCCATATATAAAAAAACTGAGGCTTCCAGGTGGGGTACACTTGTAGGCGGGTTTCGCGAGAACCCCCTACCTTCCCCTCACCACCTCAAATACACAACATAAAATAATAAAAAAAAAAACTTCATTACGGACGTATGTATACAACTAAATGATGGACATATGCTTTCAGTTCAGGATACCCATTAACAACTAGGGAGAATATAAGTGAATGGCCCTTTCGCCATTCACGAAGAAAGCCCGTGCGTACTCCTTCTGCCTAGCCCCGAAACCAACTAATTTCAGATCCGATAGCGTGTTTAACGACCTGCAAAGCGTTCGCATATGGTTATTATGTCATTTACGAGTTTTCCCTTATGCGTATCGTAGTCGTCCCATAGGTCCATTACCCCATGTAACCCAGTCCATTTCGGTCCGCACACTGTGATCTACCGTCACATTTATATATAAAAAGGAAATGCAAAAACAAACCACCCCTTTATTCATTCCTCTCTTCAAAATAAAACAAAAACATTAAAACTATTAATACCCTATTACTATACATAATTAACTAACTAACTACTACCTAACTAAACCTATCACTCCCACCAGATTGCTCCCATCCCCACATAGAGCCGAGGATGGGAGCAATTTGGTTACCAATATTTACCAATCTGCTACTAAAAAACTAATCTACCCCACTCCTAAATAAGAAACCCATATTCCAAAAATAACCAAAACAATCAATGAAAATTAACCGCACATTTCGACAAACTAAATGTTCAAAAGAAATAAAACTGTAATCGACTACACAACAAAATTATTATTTTACAATTGACCCCATTATTCTAAAAATTAATTAACTCGAAAGCAAAAAAAAACCTAAAACAAGTAACTACCTAATCCTGGTAAATAGTAAAAAAAAAACAAGTAAGAGCGTTAAATTCGGCTGTGCCGAATCTTTGATACCCTCCACCTCGGTTTGAGTCTTGATAATAAATGTAAATGAAAAAGTAAACAATTTGTTAAACTTAATACCAAATTATTTCAGCAAATTCTTTGGGTTGGTTTTCTTCTTTTCTATTATTTCGGATATATTTCGGTGTTTGCTTTTTGGTCATCGTGGTTGCTGATCGGCATGCATTTTGGTTATATACCTATATGCATGCGTTTCCGGTTATATGACATAACTTCTCGTTTAATTTAGTTTTTGCTAATTAAATAGCTCGCCCTAACCTCCATTGCAAAGGTAATGATTGTGTAGAGTGGCTATATGCATTAAATCGTGCTAATTGGAGATGGCTGTATAGTTTCTTTTAACTGGCCAAATATTTCTTCATTGTGGCCATATAGATGGAGTAACAAAATAATAACCAAAAAAAAAGCTCTCTCAACTTTTTTTTAAAATATTGCCATATTTTGAAAACATAGAGAATAAATTTATAATAATAAATAATCAAATTAGGGATGAAAAACGCAAAAAACGAAAAGTCCCAAACATTTTAAATAAAATAATTTAATGTTATCTTTATTTTCTGAAAAACTTCAAATTTTCATCCAAAAAAATTTGTGAAAATTTATATATAAAAAATAACATTCTCATAAAATTACGTTTACTTATGTAACAATTTTTATGTTAGCAATTCTTAAATATCATTTGAGGTTTTCTTAAATTCATTGAATTTAAATTAATATCGACAAATCTGTTTTTCTATTTATTTAAATTGTAAAGGAGTGGCATCTCTGTCAAAATAAGCGAAAAACACAAAGAATAGAAAAAAACAAATTACTTCGTGTTTGACAGGATGATTTTATGTTTATGTTTAATATCTTTATTTTTTTACTAATATTTCTGTTTATTTATTTGAAAATGAAATAATGAATTGAATATTTAATTTTTTTATTTATATAAAAAAGTTTTTTAATTAAAGCAAAATATTTTCACTATTTCATGATTTTTATTTATGTATGACGACATTTCAACCTAAAAATTTAAGTTTTTATCGATTGGATAAAACACACAAAAATGGTTGTCGTTTAGATAACAACAACAGCTGACTTTAACAATAGCGAATATCGTTTCAAAATTTTACTGATAATTTTGCAATTTTCTTTTTTTTTACAATTCGACTATCGTTAAAAGAAGTTACTGAATCGCGGTACTGAAAAGTTATTAATATCTCCTGAATGGCAATATTTTTTTTAAATGTAAACATTTTTAAATGTAAAGATATTTCTAAATTTAAAATTATTATTTCCGACGTTTTGATATGATTTTCTGAAACTCAATTAATATTTTCTAATTTATAATTGGAAATTTTATTTTCAGTTTTTATTATAATTGATATTTTCTTAAATTTGAATGGAAAATTTAAAAAGTGAAATTTTGTATATATGTGAATAATAATGCTTTATTAATTATAAACAATTTTTAAAAATTAGATGTAATCGCAATCAGATATTTTATAGGTAAAGCAGAATAATAATTCTATATAACTATGTAGAACTGTTTTGTAAGCAAAAAACTCATTGACGAACTCGGTAACTCTATTTTGTAAAGACAACAAAAAGTTAACCCCCCAATCTCACATCACACTGAAATTCTAAAATCGTTGTGTACGTATTATCAACGAAAAATTGTTCGAATTAGTCGAATCCATCGCCATTAAATTTTATGCTCAAACATCTGACTGCAATCTCATTTTTAAAATGTTGTCGAAGCGTAAACTTGAAAAAATTTGTATACTTCTCTCTCTTATTTTATTTTAAGTAGAGTTACTAAGTTTATTATACAGGCACATGTTTGAGGGAAAATGTTTACATTTATTATTATTAGTATTATTTTAATAATAGTTAATAATATTTATGCTCTATAATTAACAAACGTTTTTGTATGCGCATTTCAAAAAATAAATCATTATAATAGATTTAACAAGTTAAAACTTTAATTTCAATTTTACAGGATCCAGTAAATTTGCATTAAATTTATAACAGGGTAACATTAATCATCGTTAGTGTCTGCCACTATTCGCACGAAAAATTTGGTGCCATTAGTGTGACCACTGCGGAAAATGTGTGTATTAGTAAAAAAAAAATGTGAGTGTATTGAGTTTTTCGAACTTGCAGTGTGATGTGAGATTGGTGGGTAATATGCCAAACTTATGTTCATATTTGTAAAAGAATAATGAAAAAACGTATGAAATAAAAGACCAACCCGTGTATACTCTTAACATTGTTCTGTATGATATCTAGTTGAAAATACTAACATTCATGTTAAAATAGAAATAACTATTGCAAAGCTAATTAGAACAAACAAAAATTATGGCGGCATGTACTGTGGCATAGTCACGCTGAGCAAAATGAAGTGACACTCTGTTAATACAAAAGAAATGTATTTTCCCCACAACAAAATACTGCAGAATTTTATGTAAATAAAATAACCGATTTATTTCTAACATGCAGTTACTATCAATATACATACATACATATATATAATATATGTACATTATTTGTATTATTTAATATGTGTATGTATGTATATTTAAATATTACACACAAAAAATACAACATCAAACGTTATTTTTTATTTTATTTATTTTTATTTATTTATTTATTTATTGGAACTGCTCCATACACAAGACTAAAAGTCTTATTTTGCAGTATGGAACTGATTGTATTTAAAATTATAAAATCGTTAATAAATTAATAACTAATTACAAATTTTCTTTATATAAAATGCAAAGAACAATAAGATTAAAATTAAAGAATAAAGTTGAAATATTTGAAATTTAATTTAATCAAATGTATTATAATATCAAATAATATTTAATGTTTTAAATTGTTATGCTGAAAACAGTTTAAAAATATTTTCTTTAAATTTTCGTGCGTTACTTAAAAGTTGAGAGCTATGGGGTATAGAATTCCAGAGAGATACTGCGAATATGTAGAAATGCCACTCCGATATTAAACTTTTATATCTAATTGATCTAATTCTTTTTCCCCTGCTTATATCTGAAATATAAAGTTTGTCGTACAGATGTTCCGGTTTGTGGGTATACACTATTTTATGTAAAAAAACTAAAACTCTTATATTTAAAAGATTATCTAAAGAAACGCCATATAGTTGCGATGAAAACAAAGATACACTAGAACGTCTATTAAGTCCATACACATATCTGATTATGTTGTTAAATGCAACGTTCAATTTCCTTTTACTAATTGTATCACATTTCGCAAATAGCTCACAACCATACAGTAAAACAGGCATCAGATAAGTTTTGGCAAGTAGGATTCTTATTTTCATAGGTGTACAATGCTGGGTTTGCCACAGAGTTCTAGTCATAGAGAAAGTACGACCACAGGCATAGTTAATATGGTTCGACCACGTAAGAGTGTCATTAAAAAAAATACCTAGATTCTTAGCAGATTTAACGATTTCAATTTTCTGATTATTTATAATTATATTAGGTGTAATATTTAGTTTGGAAAGTCGCTTTTGAATTACAATGCATTTTGATTTTTTCGGATTTATCTCTAATCCATTCGCCGTTGCCCATGTATAAATACGATGGAGTTGCTGATTAATAGAGATAATACACTGGTCGATTAGGGCATTACTACAGCTGGTATAAAGCTGAACGTCATCCGCATACATTCTTACATTACAATTTGTTAAAATGCCTGGGAGGTCATTTGAGTACAATGAGAATAATAGTGGCCCAACAATGGACCCCTGAGGTACGCCCCTTGCTACAGGCAGTGTCATTGAATTTTGGATTCTAGTTTCAACATACTGATACCTGCCACGTAAGTATGTTGACAATAACTGAGTAGCGGTCGAAGAAAAATTAAAAAAGTTTTTAAGTTTGTAACAAAGAATGTTATGATCCACGGTATCAAACGCTTTTGAATGATCTAAAAGTATTAAAAATGTAGTCTTGCCATCATCAAGTTTCTCCCTAATCTCCTCTGTAACATCAACTAAGGCTGTTAGGCAGCTGTGTTTCCTCCGGAACCCAGATTGACGATCTGTTAGCAAGTTATTGTCATCCAAGAAACTAGTCATTTGTTTGTGCATAATACGCTCGAATACTTTAGAGAGAAATGGAAGAATAGCTATTGGTCTATAATCGGAACCAGCTTTGGGTATAGGAATGATTTTAGCTATTTTCCAATTCGATGGGAAGTGGCTTGTAGTTAATATTTTGTTAAAGAAAAAAGTTATAATTGGAAGTAGCTGAGGTAAAAGAATCTTGTGTTTTTCTTTTTAAATAAATTAATACATAAATTTTTTTGCTAAATTTACATTTGGGCAATTCACAACAGGTGTTGTATATTGTATGTTGTATTGAAATACACAATACAATCATTTGTTGTGAACACTCAGTTGTATTTTCATATTGTAAAACGCTTTCTTTAGTAATTTTCGATCCAACGAGGAAAGATCGCTTCGTCGCTTCTGCTATTTTGTTTATAATGAAAAAAAAAAAAATGTTAAATGTTTTGGTTGGTACTGAAAGAGAAAATACATACTAAAAATATAAACATTAATTTTTATATAAATAAACTTATCGATGTATTTGCGTTATTTGCATTATTTGCCATATTTTATTTTATAATTATTTATGCTGATAATATTCTATGTATTTGTTTTATCTTTTTCATAAAAACTGGCATTCACTTGGAACTGATATGTTATGATACAATATACAACATTTACAAAACATAGCAAATGAAGTTGGATCGTGTATCAGATTTTTCAGTGAAAATTACCAACAACAATTTTACACTATTGTAAAGTGATACACGATACAAGAGATACAACGATACATTACCCATTGTGAATTGCCCAATTGTTTTTTTATTAACAACTAGGTATTTTAGCATTATTTGCTTTAGATGTTGGTGAATTTTTACTCCCTTTGTATTAACTCGTAGTGTCTGCTTGTCGAAAAAATTTTGGATCGATTTTAACCACTTTCCCGTGACCCAATCGATCTGAAATTTTGCAGGCAGGCTTGTGGCAATGACAGAAATGATCTAACATATTTTTTTAGTGATGCCAAAACAATGGAAACTTTTAAATTTTTCTACCAGAGTTGATAAAAAAATGTACAAAGGGTTTGTTTTTGTTATATTATTACCATAACGACCACAAAAGCAACAAGTCCAGCTATGAAAGCAATGCAACATTTAGAATAACAAGAAAAATATAGAAATATCATGTTTTTCATTTTTTTTTTACTTTTTCAGAGATTTCCCTGGACCTGTTCCACCGATTTTAATGATTTTTGAAGTAGAAATCTTTCCATGAATTTGGTGAATCATTCTCACTAAAAATGATCACTGTAGCTGCACTATTGAGGGCGTGATCGTGACAAGAACAACATAGAAAATTATTTTTTTTTTCAAGACTTTTTTAGTTCTTCATTCAAATCTCGGGCCCTAATCGACCGATTTGGACGATTTTAAATAGCAAACTTCTCATGATGTTAGTGAATCATTTTTATGTCAACGAGTACCCTAGCTGCCGGATTGATGCCGTCATCGTGATTTCCACAGACGGACAGACGGAAATCGCTATATCAACTCCGGTTGTTATAAGGATCACAAATATATAAATTTTATGGGGTCCAAAATTTTTTTTCTAATTATTACAAACGGAATGACAAACTGGAGTGGAGGGTATAACAACTCTACAACAGCAACAATGACAGTCATATGTTTTTCAAATAGGAAAAAACTGTTTATGTGTTAGTTTCGGTCATTCCCCAGTATGCATTGAAATATTATTTCTCCAATGTTGGAGAAAAGTTAAGTTCTTAAATTGATGTCAAATGTAATTCTCAACTTGGGTTGAACAATTTTTCTCCTTGTTTGCTTTCAACTTGACATCAAGTTGAGACATTTTTTCCAATCTTTGAGAAACATTTTTACTCTCAATTGGATATCCAACACTTTTCTCCACTTGAGACCAAACATTTTTTCAACTTGAATACGATTTGTGTTAAGTCTGAGATATTATTTAAATATGTCATAAATAATAAATTAAATTAAAAAATGCCAAAAAAGTACAAATAAATCATTGATATATTTTTAATTATTTCTGCTTTTTGTCGAATTTTTCAAAAAATGTACAACTAATTAATTCATTTATTTTTAATTCTAGATTTTAAAAAATGTACATAATATGTACATTTAATGTTAAATATGTACATAGTAATGTTAAATATATAATGAAATTAAATTGAAACATTAAAAAAAGTACATTGTTTTCATTTCTAAAATTAGTATAATATTTTTTAATATGGCAATTCCGTACCTTCCATTTGATACCGATTGGAAATATTTCTTTGCTATCAAGTTGAGAATCACAAATTTCTCAATTTGATAACTATGAAAATCGCCATATAAAAATGTGCCTTTTAAGTTGAGAAGACTATATTCGAACTATTGAGGGCATTTGAGAATTAACGCTGGAGATTTGAGAAATGTATTTGATCTCAAATGCACCTCAAGTTGATAGCAAACAAAAATGTTTATTGGGACATTTATTGTAGGGTCGTTTGCACACACACAAAAAATAGAAAATAAATTGTCAATAAGCAAAGCAAGTGACTTCGAAATTCGATGATGCCAGTTAATCATTTTTTGTTCACGCGGAATTTATAATTGGAGGAATTTTTTTCTCGAGAAATGTATTTTCCGTGAGAAAGAAATTCCTTGAGAATATTCATAATTGGGATGAATAACTTTTAATTGGAACTTTTTAGTCAGAATAAATCATAATTCTAGTTAGATATTGGTTAATATTTAATTAGAAAAAATATTGTGGTGGCATCTACGCAATTATTGAGGCAGTCACGGAAAAATTAAATGCAAGTCTGTTTTTTTTAATCTAACAAAAATGGATTTTCCCTTTAACAAAATATGGCAGAATTCTTTATAAATGAAATGCAAAATGGAAAATCAATTTTGTGCTAATTCTTAACAAAATTAATAATATATATATATGTATTATTATATTTATTAATATTTGTAATTTTATTTGACATAATTTCACACACAGTTTTACAGATCAACTGTTTTAATTAGAAAAAATATTGTGGTGGCATCTACGCAATTATTGAGGCAGTCACGGAAAAATTAAATGCAAGTCTGTTTTTTTTAATATAACAAAAATGGATTTTCCCTTTAACAAAATATGGCAAAATTCTTTATAAATGAAATGCAAAATGGAAAATCAATTTTGTGCTAATTCTTAACAAAATTAATAAAATATATATATATGTATTATTATATTTATTAATATTTGTAATTTTATTTGACACAATTTCACACACAGTTTTACAGATCAACTGTTTTCAACTGATTTAGAAGTTTTCTGTTTTTGAAACAGTAGTGCCAATTTGTAACATTTTGTGATGTAATGAAAATCGCAGAATAATAAGTTAATACACAATAAAAAATATTAAATTTTTAAGTTTTATATACATATTGCAGTAAAAAAAACTTTGGTAAATTTACATTGAAGATGGTCAGAAATGAATGAGAAAAATATATAAACATTTTAGAAAAGCACATTTAATGTTAAACTTTATGCACAAAATATATGGGTTTTTGTTGTTTCGAATTTAACTGTGGCTCTAAGTGAAAAGTTTTAGACCGATCGTATATTACATCTTGAGGATCCTCACCTAATATTTTCAAATATTTTAAATTCTTTTTAACTCATTTAACCTCATTACGAAAATAGTAAAACAGTAAATATGGAAAATCCACGCACCTCAAAAAATTGTTTTCTATGAAATAAATTAAAGACATTTCATATTATACAATTTTCTTTCAAAAATGTATCAATTATTGCAAATTTGAAATTTGACATATAGTATTTGTACATATATTTGTATAGATTTCGCAGTATGAAAAGAACTATTATTTCTTTATTTAGAATATATGTAAGTATTGCTCGCAAAAAATGCAACATCATGAATGAAACACATAGACGACTGCTGGCAGCAGCATTTGTAGTCGTATAGTCAGCTACTTGATTTTTCTGAATACGACAGCAACATATAATACAAATGCATTTTTATTTAAATATACAATTACTTTTACTTATTTAAAATGCATTAGTACAACGTAAAAATAAATAAATTAGTTTAACGCCTTTTGATTATTAATGGAATTATAGCCTTTCATTTTGCGATTTTTTTTTTAAACAAAATAAAATATTTCATAGCACTAACTTCTTTTACATATTTTGTTATATTGTCAACACTATTTTTGTTTTGTAGCCAACAAAACACACTTGCAGTTTTTTTTTTATTTGAAGAACATATGACTGCCATTGTTGATGTTGTAGAGTTGTTTTTTTTTTTGATTTTGTTTCGTTAACTCTTTTGTATTAAAGCACCTCCAATATATGTATCCATTTTAGTTTGCAAATTCAGTATATTTATAATTTATTACTTACAGCAAAAAATAATAGAAACAATTTTATCAGTTATGCTTACGAAACTATATAAATAGACTTGAAGTTGGCTCCAAAAGCAGTAGCCTGTGTAAAGAACAAGTTAGCGACATGTAACTGTTACGTAACGTGTCAGCCTTTTTTTCACATGAAAAGTATTGGGACGTTCCGGTTACGTTCGGTAACTGTTTTAAATGATTTTCATGTAAAAAAAAAACAACTGACTCGTTACGGTTACGGTTAGAAAACATTGACCTTTTATATGTATTATAATGCTATGAATGCATTTATTTTTATTTTATTTTATTTATATATTCTTTTTTTTTTGTATTGTATATTATTTTTTTTTATTATTATTACTATTTCATTTAATTATTTTTTTCTTTAAATAAATTAATACATAAAAATTTGTTTTTTAAATTATTGGTGAACTTTTACTCCCTTTATTTACTGCCTTTATATTAACTGGTAGTGTCTGCTTGTCGACAAAACTTTGGATCGATTTTTAGCCCCTTTCCCGTGAGCCAATCGATCTGAAATTTTCCATGCAGGCTCGTGGCAATGACAGAAATGATCTAACAAATTTTTTTAGTGATGCCAAAACAATGGAAACTTTTAAAATTTTCTACCAGAGTTCACAAAAAAATGTACAAAGGGTTTGTTTTTATTATATTATTACCACAACGACCACAAAAACAACAAGTCCAGCTATGACAACAATGCAACATTTAGAATAACAACAGGAACAATATGGAAACATCATGTTTTTCATTTTTTTTTTTAATTTTTCATAGATTTACCTGGACCTGTTCCACCGATTTTAATGATTTTTGAAGTAGAAATCTTCCCATGAATTTGGTGAATCATTCTCACTAAAAATTATCACCCTAGCTATCCTATTGAGGGCGTGATCGTGACAAGAACAACATAGAAAATTATATTTTTTCAAGACTTTTTTTAGTTCTTCATTCAAATCTCAGGCCCTAACCGACCGATTTGGACGATTTTAAATAGCAGACTTTTCAGGATGTTAATGAATCATTTTCTATGCCAACGAGCACCCTAGCTACCCGATTGATGCCGTCATCGTGATTTCCACAGACGGACAGACGGACATCGCTATATCAACTCCGGTTGTTATAACGATCACAAATATATATATTTTATGGGGTCCAAATTTTTTTTTCTAATTATTACAAACGGAATGACAAACTTATATATACCCTCTGCACACTGGAGTGGAGGGTATAAAAACTTTGGTAAATTTACATTGAAGATGGTCAGAAATGAATGAGAAAAATATATAGACATTTTAGAAAAGCACATTTAATGTTAAACTTTATGCACAAAATATATGGGTTTTTGTTGTTTCGAATTTAACTGTGGCTCTAAGTGAAAAGTTTTAGACCGATCGTATATTACATCTTGAGGATCCTCACCTAATATTTTCAAATATTTTAAATTCTTTTTAACTCATTTAACCTCATTACGAAAATAGTAAAACAGTAAATATGGAAAATCCACGCACCTCAAAAAATTGTTTTCTATGAAATAAATTAAAGACATTTCATATTATACAATTTTCTTTCAAAAATGTATCAATTATTGCAAATTTGAAATTTGACATATAGTATTTGTACATATATTTGTATAGATTTCGCAGTATGAAAAGAACTATTATTTCTTTATTTAGAATATATGTAAGTATTGCTCGCAAAAAATGCAACATCATGAATGAAACACATAGACGACTGCTGGCAGCAGCATTTGTAGTCGTATAGTCAGCTACTTAATTTTTCTGAATACGACAGCAACATATAATACAAATGCATTTTTATTTAAATATACAATTACTTTTACTTATTTAAAATGCATTAGTACAACGTAAAAATAAATAAATTAGTTTAACGCCTTTTGATTATTAATGGAATTATAGCCTTTCATTTTGCGATTTTTTTTTTAAACAAAATAAAATATTTCATAGCACTAACTTCTTTTACATATTTTGTTATATTGTCAACACTATTTTTGTTTTGTAGCCAACAAAACACACTTGCAGTTTTTTTTTTATTTGAAGAACATATGACTGCCATTGTTGATGTTGTAGAGTTGTTTTTTTTTTGATTTTGTTTCGTTAACTCTTTTGTATTAAAGCACCTCCAATATATGTATCCATTTTAGTTTGCAAATTCAGTATATTTATAATTTATTACTTACAGCAAAAAATAATAGAAACAATTTTATCAGTTATGCTTACGAAACTATATAAATAGACTTGAAGTTGGCTCCAAAAGCAGTAGCCTGTGTAAAGAACAAGTTAGCGACATGTAACTGTTACGTAACGTGTCAGCCTTTTTTTCACATGAAAAGTATTGGGACGTTCCGGTTACGTTCGGTAACTGGTTTAAATGATTTTCATGTAAAAAAAAACAACTGACTCGTTACGGTTACGGTTAGAAAACATTGACCTTTTATATGTATTATAATGCTATGAATGCATTTTTTTTATTTTATTTTATTTATATATTCTTTTTTTTTTTGTATTGTATATTATTTTTTTTTTATTATTATTACTATTTCATTTAATTATTTTTTTCTTTAAATAAATTAATACATAAAAATTTGTTTTTTAAATTATTGGTGAACTTTTACTCCCTTTATTTACTGCCTTTATATTAACTGGTAGTGTCTGCTTGTCGACAAAACTTTGGATCGATTTTTAGCCCCTTTCCCGTGAGCCAATCGATCTGAAATTTTGCATGCAGGCTCGTGGCAATGACAGAAATGATCTAACAAATTTTTTTAGTGATGCCAAAACAATGGAAACTTTTAAAATTTTCTGCCAGAGTTCACAAAAAAATGTACAAAGGGTTTGTTTTTATTATATTATTACCACAACGACCACAAAAACAACAAGTCCAGCTATGACAACAATGCAACATTTAGAATAACAACAGGAACAATATGGAAACATCATGTTTTTCATTTTTTTTTTTAATTTTTCATAGATTTACCTGGACCTGTTCCACCGATTTTAATGATTTTTGAAGTAGAAATCTTCCCATGAATTTGGTGAATCATTCTCACTAAAAGTTATCACCCTAGCTATCCTATTGAGGGCGTGATCGTGACAAGAACAACATAGAAAATTATATTTTTTCAAGACTTTTTTTAGTTCTTCATTCAAATCTCGGGCCCTAACCGACCGATTTGGACGATTTTAAATAGCAAACTTTTCAGGATGTTAATGAATCATTTTTTATGCCAACGAGCACCCTAGCTACCCGATTGATGCCGTCATCGTGATTTCCACAGACGGACAGACGGACATCGCTATATCAACTCCGGTTGTTATAACGATCACAAATATATATATTTTATGGGGTCCAAATTTTTTTTTCTAATTATTACAAACGGAATGACAAACTTATATATACCCTCTGCACACTGGAGTGGAGGGTATAATAACTAATTAAAAAAAACTAACAATTCGGCCTAATGCCGGAACGATTTTTGGTCCGAAGACCGGCTGCGCCATTAATGTTATAGTCCCTATCCTAGCAGCAGAAACGAAAGATATGACGCATCCTACCGGCTGCGCCATTAATGTTATGTACTAAACCGCTGAAACGAAAGAAATGAAGCATCCTACCGGCTGCGCCATTAATGTTATACTCCTAACAGCTGAAACGAAAAAAAAACCGCGGGTTTGCCTATTGTGTTTTAGCGCTGGCAGGCGCTGTCAATCGACGCCCAAACGGCGTCAATGTTGCTGTAAAAGGAAAGAAAATTAAAGAGCAAAGGCGGACAAGTATGCTTTCTAACTAACGGGAGAAGTCAGAACAGCTTACCTACTTGTCTTCATCTGCTACTGTTCTGACTTTTCCCCCTTTATTTATATTAAATCTTAAATCTAATTAAAAATATCTATAACAACAATGACATTAAAAATACGGAAATTGCATTACTAATGCAAGCAAAAAAAATTAATAATAATACAAAAAAGAAACAAACATTAACCAAAACGCAATGCAGTTCATGGCCCACTTAAATGGCTAACTTAACCAATAACAAAAAAAAAAAACAAATAATAAATAAAAATAACATAAACATACCAGCGGCTTTTCAAGGCCATTACCTATATTAAATCATTTCGTTTGCAAGTGCTTGACAACGCACCCGGAACTTACTAAAAGAAAAAAGGGTAAACAAAACTAAGTCAATGAATGCATTGTAATAACAACGACAAAAAAAAACAGAACGCTAAAAACAAAAACACAATCGAGTTACTCTAATTACACAAGCGTTCATACAAGCCAAAAAACAAAAACGACTTAGCATATACAAATTAAATTAACAAAAACAAAACTAAAATCGTTACCCTCCACAACATTTAGTTAGGGCAAATATATGAAACCATGGTACATTGTCAAACACTTGAACATTATAGATTATATTATACTATTCATATTATGAATATTATGTTATATTATATTCTAATATTATTATTATTATTATTACTATTATTGTTATTATTATTATTATTATTATTATTATTACTATAATTATTATTTTTATACACGTTGTTATATTCTCTGTATTAAATTTAAACGGATCTTATACTATTCTTGTACAATTGTACTCTACACCCTATACGTGTGAAACCATGTTTCACAACACTAAGGCTTAGCTTTAATTTGATATACGATGCCTTATGCTAAGGACCTTAGTTTTTTTTCCCAAAAGTGGTCTTGCTCAAAGTCTTAGCTTTAATTTGATATACGGTGATTTATGCTACGGACCTTAGTTTTTTTTTCCAAAAGTGGTCTTGCTCAAAAATTTTACCATAGTTTTATTATATGGAAACCTTTTTACGTTTTTCTAATGCCGTTTTCTTTTCTGACAAAAAATGTCGCCTTTTTTTGCCCTTTTTTCGAAAAGTGTATTTTTTTATATATTCTGAATTAAGAGCAACCTTATCTTATACATCAATCGAAAGGTCTCAAATTAGATCCCTCGTAAATCACAAAAAATTTCAGCCATTGACTTCTTTCAGGTCATAGTGTGAGAATATTTCCCCATTGTTCCCCTTTTATGAATATTTTTTTGCATTTATAAACACAGCACTTTGAGACATTTCGATTAATATATAATATAAGGTTGCTCTTAATTCAGAATATATAATAAAATACACTTTTCCAAATAAGGGCAAAAAAGGGCGACATTTTTTGTCAGAAAAGAAAACGACATAAGTCTTAGCTTTTATTTGATATACGGTGCTTTATGTTATGGACCTTAGTTTTTTCTTCAAAATTGGTCTTGCTCAAAATTTTACCATAGATTTTTTTTATGGAAACCTTTTTACGTTTTTCTAAGTCTTAGCCTTAAATTGAAATACGGTGCTTTGTGTTATGGACCTTAGTTTTTTTTTCCAAAAGTGGTCTTGCTCAAAAATTTTACCATAGATTTTTAGTATGGAAACCTTTTTACGTTTTTCTAAGTCTAAGCTTTAATTTGATATACGGTGCTTTATGCTACGGACCTTAGTTTTTTTTCACAAAAGCGGTCTTGCTCAAAAATTTTACCATAAATTTTTTGAATGGAAACCTTTTTACGTTTTTCTATGTCGTAGCTTTAATTTGATATACCGGGCTTTATGCTACGGGCTTTAGTTTTTTTTCCCAAAAGCGGATTTTCTCAAAGTTTTAGCTTTAATTTGATATACGCTGCTTTATGCTATGGACCTTAGTTTTTTTTTCCAAAATTGGTCTTGCTCAAAAATTTTACCATAAATTTTTTGTATGGAAACCTTTTTAGGTTTATCTAAGTCTTAGCTTTAATTTGATATACGGTGCTTTATGCTATGGACCTTAGTTTTTTTTTCAAAAGTGGTCTTGCTCAAGGTCTTAGTTTTAATTTGATATACGGTGCTTTATGCTACGGACCTTATTTTTTTTTTCCAAAAGTGGTCTTGCTCAAAAAGTTTACCATAGATTTTTTGTATGGAAACCTTTTTACGTTTTTCTAAGTCTCAGCTTTAATTTGATATACCGTACTTAATGCAACGGACCTTAGTATTTTTTCAAAAATGGTCTTGCCCAAAATTTTACGATAGATTTTTTGTATGGAAACCTTTTACGTTTTTCTAGGTCTGTGCTTTAATTTGACATGCCGTGCAATATGCTACGGACCTTAGTTTTTATTTTCAAAGGTGGTCTTGCTCAAAAATTTTACGATAGGCCTTTTGTATGGAAACCTTTTTACGTTTTGCTAAGCCTTAGCTTTAATTTGATATACCTTGTTTTTTGCTACGGACCTTAGTTTTTTTCAAAAGTGGTCTTGCCCAAAATTTTACGATAGATATTTCTTATGGAAACCTTTTTATGTTTTGCTAAGTCTCAGCTTTAATCTGATATACGGTGCTTTATACTACGGACCATAATTTTTTTTTCCAAAACAGATCTTGCTCAAAAATTTTACCATAGATTTTCTGCATGGAAACCCTTTTATGTTTTTATAAGTCTTAGCTGTAGTTTGATATACCGTGCATTATGCTCAAAAATTTTACCACAGATTTTTTTTATCGAAACCTTTTTAAGCTAAGTCTTAGCTTTAATTTGATATACAGCGCTTTATGCTACGGACCTTAGATTTTTCCAAAAGTGGTCTTTCTAAAAAATTTTACCATAAATTTTTTGTATGGAAACCTTTTTACGTTTTTCTAAGTCTCAGCTTTAATTTGATATACCGTGCTTTATGCTACGGACCTTAGTTTTTTTTTTTTCAAAAGTGGTGTTGCCCAAAAATTTTACCACAAATTTTTTTTACGGAAACCTTTTTACGGTTTTCTAAGTCTTAGCTTTAATTTGATATACGGTGCTTTATGCTTCGGAATTTAGCTTTTTTTCGCAACGTGATCTTGCTCATAAATTTTACCAGAGATTTTTTGTATGGAAACCTTTTTTTGTAATTTGAAGTTATTAATTTATTTTGCATTCTTGTGCAACAAGAAAAAATTTCTTATAATTAGAGCACAGGTTTAATTTTTCATCGATACAATTTTCAGAAATAAGTTATAAGTTTATTATTAATAAATTATAATATTAATATAAAAAAAATATAAAAACATATAAAAAAAAATGTATGTAAAGAAAAAAAAATTTCTATATAAAAATATAAAAACATAGAAAATAAAAAGATACAAAAAGTAAAGAAAACAAGAGTACAAAAACTTAAAATTTTACTATGCAAAATGTTTAAAAATGTTGTTCGTAAATGCTTAGCGTTGCTTGTTCGTTGAAGCGATTGCGGAATAGAGTTCCAAAGACGAACTGCATTTAGGTAAAACTGACATTCACAGACTAGTGTTCGATATCTATGTATAATAAGCTTTCTTCAAATTTCTGATCTTGCAAATTGTAACTTATAAAAGAGGTAATTAGGTAATTTTGTATAAACCATTTTATGCAAAAAAATCAGAACTCTAATTTTTAACATATTATCAAAAGAGACACCAGAAAGTCTCGCAGAGAAAAAAACTTATGTGGGAGAATCTCCTTTAACCATACACATCGCGAATAATGTTGTTATATGCTACATTTAAACAACGTTTACTAGATGAGTCACAGTTAGAAAAAAGTTCACAGCCATAGAGTAGTCCAGATATAATATATGTTTTAGCTAAAATTATCCTTATTTTTAAAGGCGTGAAAGATTGAGTTGACCAAAGAGGTCTCAGTTTTACATAGGTTTGGCCAACTATATAGTTTATATGATTAGACCACATTATAGTGTTATTTAAAATATTGCCTGAAGGAACAATAGGAAAGTTTCGACCATTAATTAAAATCTCAGGAACGGCAATGGATGTTTAGATTGCTTACTAATCATCAAACATTTAGATTTTAATGGATTTAAAAATAGATGGTTCGCTATAGCCCAACGGTGTATATTATTGATATCCTCATTAAGTCGATTAGTATTTTGGTGAATAAAATCAGCTGATCTGCTTAAATATAACTGCACGTCATCTGCGTACATATGTATTTTGCAATGTATTAGATGTGGAGGCAGGTCATTTGTTTAAAGCGAGAAAAGCAGAGGCCCTAAAATAGATCCCTGAGGTACTCCTCTCACGATTTGTAGTGATATTGAGG
This sequence comes from Cordilura impudica, assembly GCA_963682025.1. Taxonomy (NCBI): domain Eukaryota; kingdom Metazoa; phylum Arthropoda; class Insecta; order Diptera; family Scathophagidae; genus Cordilura; species Cordilura impudica. The sequence continues at coordinate 33,479,864 of OY821522.1, read as the reverse complement.
TACTAATATTCACGTGTACCGACTGAGTTCGGTCAGAAAGGTAAGATCGTAATGTTTTAGTTTATTACAAAGCATAGAGTGATCAACTGTATCGAATGCCTTCGAATGGTCAAGTAGCACCAAGAAATTAACTTTATCTTCATCCAATTCACGCCTAATATTTTCAGTTACTTCAGCTAGAGCCTGACACAACTATGATGAGCCCGAAAACCTGATAGCATATTCGACAACAGACCAAGCTCGTCTATGTATGATGTCATTTGAGTGTGCAGGAGCTTTTCTAGTACTTTCAAAAAGTAACATAAAATTGATATGGGACGGAATTCATCATTAGGTTTAGGAACTGGGATTATCTTTGCATGTTTCCAATTAACAGGAAAGGTACTTGTTGTAATTATTGAGTTAAGGAAATAAGTTAGAGATGGCAAGATAAAAGGCAGCAAAGTCCTTACAAATTTGAGACGAATATTATCAAAGCCAATAGCATTTGTTACGATTGTTACGCACGAGAACTCGAAACGATTATCATTCAGGAAACCATTTTCATTGTTGAAATTATAAAAAGACGAGTTGATGTTGTTGTTGAATGTCAGTAAATTAGTAAAAACTGAATTTAACTCATTGACGTCAATATTGTTGTCCACATTTTTAATGACTTGTCGAGTCCAATTTCCCGGATGTGTTTCCAAGTCTGTTTAGTATTCACAGCAGAAGAAAACGTTTTGAATAATAGTCAGATTTGGCCTTTCTAATGTCCTCATTTACTTTTTTCCTAGCGATATGGTAATCATTTTTCAGTTCTATGGTTTGGAAGCTATTCCACCTTGAATTACATAAATCTCTGAGAACTATGTGCTGTTTAATGTTGTCAGAAAACCATGGTTTGGATTTGTATAGTTTGGTTTTAGTTACCAGAGGAACTACATTATTATATAGACGGTTAATATTAGTTTCGATAAAAGAAAGCTGATCATCAACTGAGGGCATATGATAAATAGTATCCCATTAATAAGTGCCAATCCTTCATGAAGTTAATTATAATGTAAATTTGTAAAGTCTCGGTAAGAGTAACGACAATTGTTTTCATGTTGGAGATGATAGTCATAAGCAAGAAAGATTAAATCATGTTTGGGGAAACATGACGCAGAAATTTGATCGTAGAGTAGTACATTAGAAATACCGCTTACAAAAAATAAGTCCAACAGAGTGTTAGTGCTACTAGAGTAATGTGTAGGATAAGAGCAATTTGTAGGATCAAGACCAAGAGATGACATATTATCTACTGGAGTTGATTCTATTAGCGTGTTAGAGTTGAAGTCACCAGAAATTACCACATCATTGTATGCCACGGTTAACGTTTCCAGTTTGGAGATAAAGCTTGATATATCACTACCTCGACTAGGCCTATATACGCGACCTATCAGTAATTTTCCACTACATGAAGTTATTTCTAAAAAAAATATGCTCTACAAGATCGTCAGAGTTAGATTTACAGCAGAGTTTACAGGCTATATGACTTCTGATGAAAATGGCAACTCCTCCAGCATGGCGTGCTCTATCAGCTCTAAAGATTTTGTAACCGTCAAGACGACTGGTGCTATCAGGCGTAGAGTTAGTAAGCCATGTTTCAGAAACACAAACTACATCCACATTTGAATTTTCAAACACAAGTCTAAACTCACCTGTCTTATTGTTCAAGCTTTGGGCATTAATATGGCAAATGTTTATACCTTTCCTTTGTCGTGCCAATATTTTTACCATGTTTATAGTTACATCTTAAGTTCCGCCTAAGGCCGAGGCCACGCAATGAGTGGCAAAGCGGCAAGCTGCAGAGCGGCAGAGCGGCGAGTTTGAGCGGCAAGTGGCTTATTACTAAGCGTCATATCTGAGCGGTTAGTTGTCAAAATGCCATTGTCAATGTTATTATTTATTATTAATATAAAAAGTTTTTATAATATAAGCAAAATATTTTCACCGCTTGGCCGCTCAAAAATGCCGCTCACATGCCGCTCATTGCATGGCCACTTCAGTAGTACTTCATATGTTTTAATTTTTTGCCGCTCGCCGCTTTGCCGCTCATTGCGTGGCCTCGGCCTTAGTGGCTATCGCCTTTTTCGAGCAGATAGATTATCTAATGCTGGTGGTGTTGCCATATATATAAAATCATCAATTAGCTGTAAATTGAAATCCAAAGCCGCCCAAAATGAACAAAATGAATATATATTCCTCGAAGTTTTTAACGGCAACAACCAAAAACTCTTAATTGGTACCATATATAGGCCCAATAAAGCTATTGATATAGACCCACTACTAGAAATGCTGACAACAGTTACACCTGGTTACTCAGATGTTATTATAACCGGCGACTTTATTTCTAATATATTAACGGATAAAAGTTTAATGGATGATATGTATGCCATTGCTTTGATTTTAGTAAATTCATCTATGCCTACACATTTTACAAAAACTACAAGCACTCTACTTGATCTTTGTTTCATTATTAATCATTCTCAGCTTCTGTTATTTGATCAGCTATCAGCGTCTCTGTTCTCAAAACATGATATAATTTTTATGTCTTATAACTATAATACAACCGCTCAAAAAAATACACAAACTATAAAATTTAGTTTGTTATGCCTACTGTTGATGAACAAGCATCGTTTTTAAATTACCATATAATTTATTTGTATGACAAATATATTTCAATCAAAACTAAAATGATAAGAAATGAGAAACCGTGGTTTTCTAACGAAATAAGGGCCTTGATTAATAAAAGAAACGAAGCATATGAAAGGTGGAAACGTTTCAAAACAACGGAGCTGCATAACACTTTTAAAAATTGTCGAAAAGAAGTGAACTCTAAAATTAGATCGGCAATATCAAATTATGAGGAAAAATTTAAATCAGCTGTTGCTCAAAAAAGAAGTGGAAATAAATTCGAAATATTAGTATTGTAAACGTGGATGCAAAAGTCGAAAATGATGTTGATATTAACAAATTTAATGATGAATTTACCAATATACCAATGCCTGATGTGAATGTTAACTTTTACAATAACAATACTTCATATACCAATAACCCCAATTCAACAACTAATATCGAAGGCAATTCAACCGAGAAAAATCCGCTTAATTTTTATTCCGTATATTTCACGCAGGAAGACATTTTGGAATCTATTTTTACCATTAAATGCAATTCTCTTGGACATGATGGAGTTCATCCTAAGTTACTTCTGCCATATATTTTATCACACATTACACATTTTTTCAACGCGATAATTACAACTTCAACTTTCCCTACGACGTGGAAACATGCAAAAATTATTCCCATTCCAAAAAATGATAAAACATATCGACCAATAGCAATACTACCTTATCTTTCTAAAGTATTTAATCCATATTCAAATGACCAAATTCAAATGAAAAACATAAAATGGACATAATTAAAAACAAAGAAACAACTGCATTAGCACAACACATAATAACAACAGGCCACACAGCTGATTTTGACAGGATTCGCATACTCGATAAGGAAAATATAGAGAAAAAACGATTCGCAATAGAAAGTCTACGAATACAACAAAACAGGAATAACAATGAACACTAAAGAAGACACAAACAATATAAGCGCCAGTTACAGAGTTGCTATTAAGTAAAACTTTTCTGTGATATTAGTTTAAGTTTTGTGTATTTATTTAAATTCATGTTTTTATGTTGTTTGTTTTATGTACAATTCTGTTTCAATGTGAAGGAAAATAGTTTCATATTGTAAGTTTAATCGTAATTTGGTGTATTTTATTAAATTAATGTATTGTTTTTTACCATTAAAAAGACGACTTCCTTGATAAAGTCTACAAATATAGACGAAACGTCAGAAAATATATAAAGAAACCTTGTTTTATTTACACTGAACACTTTAGGCCTTATTAGCTCAAATAAATTAATCAATTAAAAAAAAATTCGTTACTTACTGATAAACAGTCTGGGTTCAGACCTAAACATAGTTGTGTTTCTGCCCTGGTTGATGTTTCGGAGGAGCTTAGAGCTTATTTGGATAATAATATGATATCATTTCTTATTTTTCTGGATCATTCTAAAGCATTTGGTACAGTAGAACACTCTCTTCTTTGCCTTAAACTCAAGTGGATTTGCAAATTTTCAAATACCGCTGTTAAGTTAATTTATTCTTATCTACATGGTAGAAGTCAATCTGTATACCATGGATTTGATAAATCTACTAGTCTATTAGTTTCCAGAGGGGATCCACAGAGTTCGACACTGATCTTCCTTTTTGCCTCGATTATTGTGGAATACAAATGTATGCAGATGATGTGCAGCTCCACATAAGCTGTAAACCAACTAATATAGATGACTGTATTAACATAATAAATCATGATTTACATAAAATTTGGGAATGGGCTTCAGCAAATGGTCTTTGCTTAAATGCAAGCAAGTCTAAAGCCTTAATTATTGGCAAAACAGAACGCATACTTAACAAATTACCACCAATTCTGATTAACAACTCAAGACTTGGGTTATCCGAAACTGGTAAAAATTTAGGTGTATTATTCAACAGAGAACTCAACTGGTCGAATCATATTAATTCTATTTGTGAAAAAACTTACGCAATGTTACGAAATCTGTGGATGACCCAGTATTATACTCCATTCAATGTTCGTATGTTACTTGCTAAAACTTACTTGCTGCCACCACTTCTTTATGGATGCGAACTATTCGCAAACTGTGATACATTATGAATGAGAAAGCTTAACGTTACTTATAACAATATAGCAAGATACGTTTTTGGCCGCCCAAGAAGAAGCAGCATTTCTGAGTTCTCGAAACAGATTTGTAATATCTCGTTCGAAAATCTTTTAAAATGCCGTACATTTTTATTTCTACGCAAACTGATCTACACAAGACAACCTGGATACCTTTATAAAAGATAAATTTTTTCAAGATCAAACAGAGGAAAACGAATAAACACCATTCCACATCAGAAAGAAATGTTGAAAAGGCACTTCTTTTTAAACTCCATCTGCCTTTGGAACCATCTACCCCCTACTATTCAAATTATAAGCAACGCAAGCCATTTTAAATCCGCTATTTTTGATTTTTTTAAAATAATGTTTATATATCTTTTCATTTACGATTTTTATTATATTTTAACTTTCGCATTAACTTTAACATTTTGCATTAGCTGTCTTATTACTGTTATAATTAATTTTTTTTTTGTCTCTCCCTTTTTTTCTAACAAAAGTTAATTTGTACCTATATCTCCCCAGTATTGTAATATAAGACTCGTTCTTGTTATACTGTATTGTTAAATAAAATAACTAAATAATTTTAAATAATTTAAGGTGGTATTGGTATGCTGATAGTATTGCAAATGTTGTGGAATACGCCTTGAAGGTTTTCTCCATTAACGTATGGAATACCATTAAGACGCAGATCACATGCCACAACTACATTTGCATTTTTCAAGCATTGAATTTTTAACTCCTTTATTTCATTTTTGAGTGTTACCATTTCGTCCGCCACTGTTTCTAATTTAGCAACTCTTTCATTAACATTACCAATGTCACTTCTCATAGAACACATTCTCTTAACAATTTCTGTTAAGAGACGATGCTCAGTGTCTAATAGCAAAGCTTTAATCATATCAGTTTGTTTATTGACTGCTAGTTCAATACGTTTGTCGACTATTTGGAGGAAGCGAAGAGGAGAATCAGAAAGTCTTACATTTACCAACAACTCTTCTCTTACACGTTTATTTGATATTGTTGTAGTATATAACACACATTAAAAATACCAAAATTAGTTCTCAAGCTGACGTTGCGTCTTTTGTAAAACCAACAAATAGTTATTTCACAACAATACCGTTGCACGCGCATACGGCGCGATTACCAAAATACAGTAATTCTGCAAGGTAGTATTTTCCCGCCAACAATATTGAACGGCATTGCACATGCCAACGAATAAAGCAGCTCATTTTACAATAATACCATTGCACGCGCCAATGGTCAACACAGAAATTCTGCAAGGTAGTAAATTCACACCAACAACATTGAACAGCATTGCACGAGCGGCAGAATGACAACAGCGTGAATGAGTGGCGTGATCAGCAAACCTGTTATTATAAATTAGGGTAGTTTTAAGAAAATCTTTGCTTTTTATTTTGAATTACAAATAAAGACGGTTGTTGTGTCGCCATCAGCGCACAACAATTAATTTTTTTAAACTAAAATTCTTAAAGGAATTTAATTGGCGCCCGAGCAGGGACCTGCAGGATAAAGGTCCTCCGGTACATTCAAAAAAATAAAGTCAAGCCTTACCAAGTGCCCTAGTAGTTCAAAAGGACAAAAGGGAGCGTACGTTAAGTCGCAGCTCGGTAAGCACGCGTTGTAAATTTCGCGTAGTGAAGTAATTATAAGTTTTACAAAATAAGAAAAATTTTCTAAATGAATGAACAGTAAAAATAATAAATAATAGTAACTAAAACAAATATTTTCGAATTTAAAAATAATAAGTGACAGTAAAATTTTTAATTAAAGAAAATTTGAAAAGTGAAAATTAAATAAATACCTAAAACAAAATAAATAAAAAGAATAAGAAAAAATATATAAAAACTTAAGTGGAAACAGTGACTGTAGCAAATAGAAAAATAGAATAAAAATTTTTTTAAAAAGAAAACTTCAAAAATAAAGTAAAAAACTATTTTTTTTTTTAAAAATAAAAAAAAAAAAACATTTAATAAATAAAAACAAAAAATATTGTGAAAAAAACTAACTATTATAAAAAAAAACAAGTAAGAGTGTTAAATTCGGCTGTGCCGAATTTTTTGATACCCTCCACCTGAGTCTTTAATTTTTAATTTTTAATTTTTAATTTTTAATGTTTAATTTTTAATTTTTAGTTTTTAATTTTTAATTTTTAATTTTTAATTTTTAAATTCTAATTTTTAATTTTTAAGTTTTAGTTTTTAATTTTTAGTTTTTAATTATTAATTTTTAATTTTTATTATTAAATTTTTAATTTTTGTGTTTTCCATTTTCCATTTTCCATTTTTCATTATTCATTTTTCAATTTTCATTTTCAATTTCCATTTTTAATTTTTCATTTTTCATTTTCCCTTTTCAATTTTTCAATTTTCAATATTCAATTTTCATTTTCCATTTTCCATTTTTCAATTTTCATTTCCATTTTTCAATTTTCATTTTCCATTTCGCGTTTTCCATTTTCCATTTTCCATTTTTAATTTTTCATTTTTCAAGTTTCATGTTCCATTTTCCATTTTTCATTTTTCATTTTCCAATTTCCATTTTTAATTTTTAAATTTTCATTTTTCATTTTCCATTTTCCATTTTTCATATTTCAGTTCTCGTTTTCCATTTTCCACTTACCATTTTTCATTTTTCAATTTTCTTTTTCCATTTTTCATTTTGCAATTTTCAATTTTCTTTTTCCATTTTTCATTTTCCATTTTCCATTTTTCATTTTCCATTTTCCATTCTCTATTTTTCATTTTCTATTTTCCATTTTTCATTTTCCATTTTCCATTTTTCATTTTTCATTTTTCATTTTCCATTCTCCATTCTCCATTTTTCATTTTCTATTTTCCATTTTTCTTTTTCCATTTTTATTTTTTTTATTTTTCAATTTTCTTTTTTTCATTTTACATTTTACATTTTACATTTTACATTTTACATTTTACATTTTAAATTTTACATTTTACATTTTACATTTTACATTTTACATTTTACATTTTACATTTTACATTTTACATTTTACATTTTACATTTTACATTTTACATTTTACATTTTACATTTTATATTTTTACATTTTACATTTTACATTTTACATTTTACATTTTACATTTTACATTTTACATTTTACATTTTACATTTTACATTTTACATTTTACATTTTACATTTTATATTTTACATTTTACATTTTACATTTTACATTTTACATTTTACATTTTACATTTTACATTTTACATTTTACATTTTACATTTTACATTTTACATTTTACATTTTACATTTTACATTTTACATTTTACATTTTACATTTTACATTTAACATTTTACATTTTACATTTTACATTTTACATTTTACATTTTACATTTTACATTTTACGTTTTACATTTTACATTTTACATTTTACATTTTACATTTTACATTTTACATTTTACATTTTACATTTTACATTTTACATTTTACATTTTACATTTTACATTTTACATTTTACATTTTACATTTTACATTTTACATTTTACATTTTACATTTTACATTTTACATTTTACATTTTACATTTTACATTTTACATTTTACATTTTACATTTTACATTTTACATTTTACATTTTACATTTTACATTTTACATTTTACATTTTACATTTTACATTTTACATTTTACATTTTACATTTTACATTTTACATTTTACATTTTTCATTTTCCATTTTCCATTCTCCATTTTCTATTTTCCATTTTTAATTTTTTATTTTTCAATTTTCTTTTTTCATTTTTCATTTTACATTTTACATTTTCCATTTTCTGATTTCATTTTCCATTTTCCTTTTCATTTTTCATTTTCCATTTTTCATTTTCCATTTTTCATTTTCCATTTTTCATTTTCCATTTTTCATTTGCATTTTTTCTTTCATATTGGTGATTTTTTTTTATTATAACGTGATAACGATAAAAAAAATATGTGGCAATACTACTAACATGAGCTATGTTATTGTGTTCTTGGTATTGTTAATATATGTGTATGCATAATAATTTTGTGGCATTTTTTTTTGTTGTTGTACAATTATAATGTTCAACCACTAAACTGTTACAACAAACACACTGGGTTTTTTTTTTTTTTTTAGAGGTATCTACATATTTTTGCTCGTATCTAATCACGATGATGCCCGATTTAGCCAATTTTCAATACCAACCTGGTGGGAATTATGGCAAATAATTTTTTCGTAACCTGACCTAAGTAAATGCTTTTTTTTTTGAATGAGCGTGATTTCAACAGACACACGGACAGACGGACAGACGGACAGACGGACAGACGGACATCGCTATATCGACTCGAGCTGTGATAAGGATCAAGAATATATATACTTTATGGGGTCGGAAATTAGTTTTTCGATGCGTTACAAACGGAATGACAAACCTATATATACCCTCTGCCACTGAGATGTGGAGGGTATAAAATTAGAAAATTAGTAACTACTAAGGAAAAATAATAAAAAAGTGAACTCCAAATTAAAAGTAAAAATAAAAAATACTATTAACCAAGCACTAAAATAATTTTATATAAGTGAACAATAAAAATAATTTATAATATTAAACAAAATAAAATTTTTTCAAAAGACACCAAATTAAAACAAAAAATTTTTTTTAAAGACTAGAAAGAAAAAACTTAAATTCATCAACTAATTAAGTTCATGTAATCATCGAAGTACGAGAAAGCTGAACACTACCAGAGTAAGCTCCAGTAATCATCAAAGTACGAGATGCTGTTATTAACGTAAGAATAATTTTATATAAAATATCATTTTAAAAAATAAGAGAAGAAAAGAAAAATAGTGACCAAATTAAATTTTAATCCTCTAAAAAGAATTTTTTTCATTCTATTTTTGATAATAATAATTAAATTTTAACCTTTAAAGATTTTTTGAAAATAATAAGACCTGATTTTTAAATTTACTGAATTTCTTCTTGAATTCTTCACTGTATTTTTTGTTAACAAAATTAAATTTTAATCCTTTAAAAAATTTTACGTAAAAATTGTTCATTGTATTAAAAAAAAAAAAAAAAAATAAGACCTGATTTTTAAATTTAACAATCCAATTTTCTGCTTGAAACAAAATGCCTGACGAAACAATTGAACAACTCTCGGACAGACTGAGTAGGACACTGTCAGTGTCTACAAGTGGGACAACAGCCAAAAACGTAACTGGAATAAACGAAATTCAGAAGAACCAGATTATTTAAATAATTAACGAAGCTTTGAAAACGCCTTCAGATTATCTCTCAGACGACGGTTTTGACCAACCCATAGGTGCAGTTACGACAGAATTAGGAGAATTAGACAAAGTCCCAGACATAATAAAATCACTTAGGGAATTTTCTGGAAAACCAGATGAGTTCAACTCCTGGCGAAAATCCGTCGACAGAGTGTTAGACCTTTACTCCAGCCTTAAGGGAACAGGACGATGTTATGCAATTTTACATACTATAAGGACGAAAATTACTGGCGATGCAGATACTGCATTAGAATCGTATAGAACACCCTTAGATTGGCCTCGAATGAAGAAATGTCTAATGATGCACTATTCCGATAAGAGAGATATCGGCACTTTAGAATATCAATTGACAGTTTTGTGTCAGAGCAATAGGAGTATAACCGAATTTTATCAAGCTGTCTATCAACATCTTTCGCTGATACTTGATAAAGTATCATGTTTAAATCTAGACGAAGGAAGCCTTCGCTCAGTGACAAATACTTACAGGGATAAAGCCCTGGATACATTTGTTAGAGGTTTAAATGGTGATCTTCCACGTTTGCTTAGCGTGCGTGAACCAACTTCTTTGCCCGAAGCATTACATATTTATTTAAAATTGGATAATATGACATTTCGTATGAATTACGCTCATGGACAAATATCTAGAGGTAATATCCAGAAAGATAGAATTGGAGTAACCAATTCATTTTTTGGAAATCGACAGAAATTCTTTCCTGAGCTCGCTTACGTTGGTGGTATGACAAATAACAGACCACCATTGCCACCCCGTAACGGTCCTATACCAAACTATAACCCAAATTATACCCGTAACACAATGTTTAGGCCAACCGGTTATCAAAATTTTAGCCCAAGACCACAATTTAATCAAGGAAACCAAATCGGTTTTTCGAACCAATATAGTAAACCCCAATATTCAACATCGAATTATCAAAAACCAACTCCTAGAGTAGAACCTATGGACGTGGATAGTTCTATCCAATCAAGGCACATTAATTATATGAACAGACCACCAGTTAACCAAGTTTTTAAGAGACCAGCTGGGGGCTCATTTCAAGGTCCAATCAACAAACTCCAAAGGAATTTTCATGTGGTAACCAACAATGAGGCAACTCAGCGGCAATTAGACCAGGTTCCACTAGATTGTGAATATGCTCAAGAAGAAGGCGCAGTTGGGGGGATAACAGAAATGGACGAATATTATAAGGAATTTACCAACAGCGGACTTGAGATTTTCGAGCATTCACCTGAAGATCTCGAAACCGAGAAAAATAATTCCATAACAACAGATTATGCACAAGAAGATTTACTAAACGATCTTAATTTTTTTGGTTAAATAGTTCCTCGTTACCATACTTTCAAGTTAGAACGAGGAACGGACAAACTCTCAAATTCCTTTTAGATACCGGTAGTAATAAGAATTATATAAAACCTAATTTAGTCACAAACCATAGACCTAATCAGGAAAAATTTAGTGCAAAATCTATTGCAGGAAATGTAGAAATTACGCATCATGTTCTTTTAAATGTGTTTGGCATCAATGATGTCCCCATAAAGTTTTTCATCTTACCAGGATTAAGAACCTTCGATGGGATACTAGGCAACGACAGTTTAAAAGAATTATCAGCCGTGATTTATACTTCAAGGAATTATTTCACGGTAAAAGGGGGAATAAATATTCCAATATTCCAATACATTTCCCAAGATGTCAACAATATAGAAATTAGGATGGAACACCCTTCTGAAAACCAAAAAAGGTCTCTCGAAAACATTGTAAATCACCATAAGAGTCTATTTGCAGATCCTGACGAAAGACTCACCTATACAACAAGAGTTGTTGGTGATATACGTACTTCCACGGACATACCAACTTATACCAGAAATTACCCTTACCCAATGGCCATGAAGGGAGTAGTTGAAGAGGAAATTAATAAATTATTAAAAGATGGGATAATAAGACCATCACGTTCGCCTTATAACTCGCCTATATGGATTGTATCAAAGAAACAAGATGCTTCAGGTAGACAAAAATATAGACTGGTCATAGATTTCAGAAAATTAAATTCGATTACAATACCAGATAGATATCCCATTCCCGAGATAAATGAAGTTCTCTCACATTTAGGAGGTAATAAATATTTTACTGTAATAGACTTAAAGAGTGGATTTCATCAAATACCTCTTAGAGAAGAGGATATAGAGAAAACGGCTTTTTCAGTTAATAATGGTAAATATGAATTTACAAGACTCCCATTTGGGTTGAAAAACGCACCGCCCATATTTCAGAGGACGCTGGACGATATCCTCAGGGAAAAAATTGGCAAAACATGCTACGTTTAGATTGACGATATAATTATCTTTAGTAAACAAGAAAAATCACATTTTAAACACTTGTTGTGCTCCTAAAGGAGCTGAAACGAAAGAAATGACGCATCCTATCGGCTGCGCCATTAATGTTGTGCTCCTAAAGGAGCTGAAACGAATTTTATTTCCTAAACTGCTGAAGAGATTGAAACAAACCGCTGAAAAGATTGAAACAAAAGAAATGACGCATCCTACCGGCTGCGCCATTAATGTTATCCTCCTACAGCTGAAACAAAACAAACAAAAAAAAACGCGGCTTTGTCTATTCTGTTTTAGCGCTGGCAAGCGCTGTCAATCGACGCCCAAACGGCGTCAATGTAGCTGTGGAGAAAAAGAAAAGAACAAACAAAACCAGATTCCGTACCAGACAGTGCGGCCTCTAGTTTACATCTGCTGCCGTTATGTACTCTCTATTCTTTATTTATACTAAATCTTAAAACTAGTTAAAAATATCTACAACAAAAATTAAAGTAAAAATTGCATTGATAATGTAAACAAAAAAAAAATTAATAATAAAAAGAAAACCAACATTAACCATAACTCAATGCAGTTCATGGCCATGGCATACTTAAATAGCTAACTAACCAATAACAAAAAGAAAACAAATAATAATATCGCAAATACCGTGGGAAAAACAAAAAGACATACGTTAACATTTAATATACGCGGAAATTAAGAAAAGAAAATTAAGTCAATGTTATTGCTAAAAATTGCAATAACAGAACATTGCGATACAAAAAAAAACTCTAAAAAAAAGAATACAAACATAAGTAAGCCAACGCATGGTAACCGAACAAAAAAATAAACGGCACAACACCTGTCAATGCGGAACAATATCGTATTGCTCCACATTGAAAGTGACAAAAAATTCAAACATAAGCAAATGAGCCAATGTGCGTTACCATGCCAAATTGGGTTGTATGTATGTTTCTTGAAAGAAAACATTTAATAATTACGCTCGAGAAAAATCGATCGTTATTAATTAAATGAATTTATATTTCAGTTATGGTTGCTTGCGATATTATTATTGTTTCTGTTATGTTATATTTTAATTGTTATTATTATTATTATTATTATTATTATTATTATTATTATTATTATTATTATTATTGTTATTATTATTTCTATTATTATTATTATTATTGTTATTATTATTATTATCAATAATCTAATCTTATACTAATCTTATACATGTGAAACCATTTAACATTTAATAATTACGCTCGAGAAAAATCGATCGTTATTAATTAAATGAATTTATATTTCAGTTATGGTTGCTTGCGATATTATTATTGTTTCTGTTATGTTATATTTTAATTGTTATTATTATTATTATTATTATTATTATTATTGTTATTATTATTTCTATTATTATTATTATTATTATTATTATTATTATTATTGTTATTATTATTTCTATTATTATTATTATTATTGTTGTTATTATTATCAATAATCTAATCTTATACTAATCTTATACATGTGAAACCCTGTTTCACAACACACTTGAATGACATTTTTGAAACACTTAATGCTGCTAATATGAAAGTCCAGTTGGACAAGTGTGAATTCTGTAAAGAGGAGGTAGAATTCTTGGGATTCATTGTTTCTTACAATGGAGTAAAAGCAAACCCCAAAAAGGTCGAAGTAATAGTAAATTTTGCTTATCCTACCACACTTAGAGAGCTCCGGTCCTTTCTAGGCCTTTCAGGATATTATAGAAGGTTTATAAAAGATTACGCAGACTTAGCAAAACCTTTAACTAAATTATTGCGAGGAGATGCAGGTACGATTTCCAAATCTGAATCAAACCGTAGGAAAATTCAAATGGATAATGAAGCCAAAAACGCCATCGATTCATTAAAAAATGCCTTAGTTTCTAGAGAAGTAATTCTCGCATATCCTGATTTTAAAAAAGAATTTCAGTTGACAACTGACGCTTCTAATGTAGCACTAGGAGCCCTCTTAAGTCAGGATGATCAGCCAAAAGCATTCATATCTAGAACTCTGTCAGAAGCAGAAGAAAATTACGCAGCCAATGAAAAGGAAATGCTTGCTATAATATAGGCATTAGGAAACCTTAGGAATTACTTGTATGGGTCAGCTAAAGTTATCATCTTTACAGATCATCAACCGCTGACATATGCACTAAGCACAAAAAATAATAATAGTAAAATTAAAAGATGGAAAGCTATTTTAGAAGAATACAATTATGAAATGAAATATAAACCTGGTAGAAGTAATGTAGTAGCAGACGCGCTTTCTAGACCTCCAGCGACTGGAATAAATTCTTCATCAGGCACAGTGCACAGCAGTGACAGCTCTCCACAAGATCTTATTCCGAGCATGGAAACACCAATAAACGTATTTAAGAACCAAATTTTTCTTTCCATAGGTGAAACACCCACTTACCAATTTAAAATCATATTCCCAGGCTATCATCGACACCTTATAAGCGAACCTAACTATGATGAACAAAAACTTACAGAAATTCTAAAAAAGTATCTAAATCCGTCCGTTATTAATGGTATAAAAACTCCTGAACCAATAATGGGGAAAATTCAAACAATTTATCCGGACCACTTTTCAAGTTATAAATGTCGATTTACACAATTGGTAGTCGATGATATAACGTCAGAAAACGATCAAGAAAATATAATTGTGGAAACACGTAATAGGGCTCATCGCAACGAGAAAGAAAACAGATTGCAAATTATGGAAAAATATTATTTTCCACGAATGGCAAATAAAATTAAAAGGGTCATAAAACTATGTTCGACTCGTAAGAAAAATAAGTATGAAAGACACCCAAATATGCCTGAGTTAAAAGAGACACCTATACCAACTCATCCTGGCCACACAGTCCATCTTGACATTTTTTCCACAGACAAAAAATTGGTACTAACATCGACTGACAAATTTTCAAAGTTTGTCCAGACAAAATTACTAAAGGGACGATCGACAGAAAATGTTAGGAGACCTCTTAGGGAAATACTATTTTCTTATGGGGTACCGAAAAATATTGTCATGGACAACGAACCTTCTCTGAATTCAGCTTCAATCCTATTCATGATGAAAGACGATTTAAAAATAAACGTTTTCACCACTCCATCTTATCGAAGCGAAGCGAACGGACAGATAGAACGCTTCCATTCAACCTTAGCGGAGATAATGAGATGTCTTAAAAGTGATGGGACATCTAGAAATTTCGAAGAACTTTTGGAAAGAGCTGTAAATGAATATAACCATACCATTCATTCAACGACAAAAAAGAAACCTGTAGATCTTTATTTTGGTCGAACGATTGACTTTTCACCCCAAGATATGGAGATAACTAAATTATCTAACGTTGACCGACTAAAGCGCAAACAGGAAAATGACTTGACTTACCATCATAAAAATAAAAAACCAATTAAAGAATACGTACCTGGTCAGCTAGTCTACGTTAGGACAAATAAAAGATTAGGGCAAAACTTTCTAATCGGTTTAAGGAAGAGATAGTGAAAGAAAACCGTAATACAACTATAGTTACGGAAAGTGGCCGCATTATTCACAAGAGTCACATTAGAAATTGACAATTTTTTTTATTTACATCCCATTTATCTTCTTTTTACAGATTACTAATAGGTACCGTCCTTGCGGATTTTAATATACTTGACTACTCTAATGCGAGATTAATAACCATTCAGAATGGGATCGCAAAAAAACAGAACGGCACCTTTAAAGTTATACATTCTATCGACTTAGAACAATATAGAATTTTATCACAGGACATTGAATCTACATTGAACACTAATATTACATATAGTCATCCGCTCCGTCCGTTTTTAAAACAACAAGTCTCCGATATTAATGGACTCCTTAATCGGTTAAGTCCACACGTAAGGAGAAGATCTATCGATTTTATTGGTAGCGCATGGAAATGGGTTGCTGGGACTCCAGACAGCCATGATTTTGAAATTTTAAATCAGAAAATTAAAAATGTATTAGAAAATAACAACAGACAAATGATTATAAACGAACTTACAACTAACAGATTACAAGATAATTCAAACATTACAAATCAAATATTAAAAGTAAAGCGGGAAGATTGGAATAATGAACTGGCAAATACATTAGAACACAAATTAACATTAATTGAAAAAGAATTACAAAATATTGAATATGCAATACAATGGGCTAAAGTAAATATTGTAAACTCATTTATCTTGTCAAAAACCGAAATTGAAAATTTAAATTATGTTTTAAGAAATTATAGTATTCCTATTTTTAATGAAGATGAATTGTTATCATTTGGAAGCGTAAAGATTGTGACAAATAACAAAGAAATTTTATATATTTTAAGTATTCCCATTGCCCAAAATGATATCTGTAAAATTTTCTTAGCAAAGCCAGTAAAAATTGGAAATATTATTGATAAAATTGAATATGGCAAAATTTTAGATTGTAATAATAAATTATTCGCCATCAAAGAAAGCTGCAAAAGCTACAATGATTTAACAATATGTAATAGAGATAAGCTTGTAGAATTAAGTGATATTTGTATAACTAGTTTATTTAGAAATAAAATAGGTAGCTGCACACAGGTTAACAACGAGCACGTCCCAGCAATAAAAGAATCGAAGAAGAAATAGCATTAAATGGAACTTATTTGGTCAAATATTTCAATACAACAGTCAACATTGAGGGTCGAGAATACTATTCAATAAGAAAAAAACCTCTTCCAGCTTCATTACAACCAAGAGCATGGAATAGCAAAACCGAAGAAATCATATCACTGCAAAGACTCCAAAAATTGAATATGGGAAACATCAAAAGCTTGGAAACACTGGAAAACAAAAATAACTTTCTACTAACATCAAGCCTCATCATCATTGTATCCGTTTGTGTTATTATCGCTTGGATTTCTAAGAAGAAGAAAACAAAAAAAGAGGATGAAATAATAGAAACGAAAGAAGCCCAACCAGAACATCCAATTGTTGTAAAATCTACAGAGGAAAAAATTAGGAAAAAGAATTCCACCATTTTTGACATCCACACGTTTTAAGCAATCGGGACGATTGCATTTAAGGAGGGAGGATTTAACACAAAATACATTTAAAATAGATTAAAAATAAATATTTCATTGACAACAACAACACACATTAAAAATACCAAAATTAGTTCTAAGCTGACGTTGCATCTTTTGTAAAACCAACAAACAGTTATTTCACAACAATACCGTTGCACGCGCATCCGGCGCGATTACTAAAATACAGTAATTCTGCAAGGTAGTATTTTCCCACCAACAATATTGAACGGCATTGCACATGCCAACGAATAAAACAGCTCATTTTACAATAATACCATTGCACGCGCCAATGGTCAACACAGAAATTCTGCAAGGTAGTAAATTCACACCAACAACATTGAACAGCATTGCACGAGCGGCAGAATGACAACAGCGTGAATGAGTGGCGTGATCAGCAAACCTGTTATTATAAATTAGGGTAGTTTTAAGAAAATCTTTGCTTTTTATTTTGAATTACAAATAAAGACGGTTGTTGTGTCGCCATCAGCGCACAACAATTAATTTTTTTAAACTAAAATTCTTAAAGGAATTTAATTTATATTCTGTTATTTAAAAAAAAATTTTTTTTTGTGTTTTCTTTTTTGATTATTTAGTTATATGTATGTATGTTTAGTGAGAGAAATACTTGCAGAGTTTAAGTATTCACAGTTTTTTATTCTCAATTTTTTCTCTGTTTTATTGTTTTCTTCAGCTTCTGTTGATATTTGGTTAATGTTTTTTTGCAATGTTTGTATGTAAGCAACATGTAAAATACGAAAATAAAATAACCCAGAAATAAGTATTAAACTTGTTAACTTTTTTTAAAAAAGAAAAAATTTAACCAGATCACAAAAGTTTTTTTTTGATAATTGTTATAAACTAAATAGCTTTCATTTGTATATTTTATATCGTTAAGTTAAAGATTTATCGGAGCTAAAATTATTGCGACCGTCTCTCAAGGAGAGTAAAATATTTTTACGTTTTTCTAATGGCGGTTTTTTTTTTAAATTTCACATATTATTTGCACTTTTTCGAAAAGTTTATTTTTTTTTTTTACATATTTTGAATTAAGAGGAACTTTATCTTATACATCAACCGAAAGGTCTTAAAGCCGAGCCCTCGTAAATCACGAAAAATTGCAGCCATTGACTTCTTTCCGGTCATAGTGTGAGAATATTTCGCCATTGTTCCCTTTTTTGAATATTTTCACCCTATGACTTTAAAGAGGATAATAATCGAAAATTTTTTTACATTTATGTATGTATGTTTAGTGAGAGAAATACGTGCAGAGTTTAAGTATTCACAGTTTTTTATTCTCAATTTATTCTCTGTTTTATTGTTTTCTTCAGCTTCTGTTGATATTTGATCTAATGTTTTTTTACAATGTTTGTATGTAAGCAAAATGCAAAATATGAAAATAAAATAACCCAGAAATAAGTATTAAACTTGTTAACTTTTTTTAAAATAGAAAAAATTTAACCAGATCACAAAAGTTTTTTTTTTTTTGATAATTGTTATAAACTAAATAGCTTTCATTTGTATATTTTATATCGTTAAAATTAAAGATTTATCGGAGCTAAAATTTTTGCGACCGTCTCTCAAGGAGAGTAAAATATTTTTACGTTTTTCTAATGGCGTTTTTTTTTAAATTTCACATATTATGCTAATTCCTTATGATTCGTTTAAGATAACGAATCTTCAATGGAATTAAATGAATGTTTGGGTTTTGTTCAGCAACAATATTTTCCCACCGTTTGGTCAGCAAAGAATTCATACGTCAACACAATTAAACACGAGCAAAAATATTTATACTAAATATTTTTGGTTTGTTTAATAATGTTGTTTTCCCACCGTTTAGTCAGGCAAGGAATTCATACGTCAGCACAATTTGTGACACGAGCAAGAATATTTATACTAAATATTTTTGATTGTGTTCAATGCGATTGTTTTCTCACCGTTTGGTCAAGCAATGCGTGAGAACTCATACGCCAGCATAATTGATATTTATACTAATCGCACATGTGCGATTCAGCCAGACAGTATGAAATTCTTTGCTTGCATGGGCTAGCGGAATATATGCATTGACTGGCTATGGGAGAATAATTTGTTGCTGCATAAACAATTTTCGGTTTTAGTTTTAATTTTAATTTTTATTGTTTCTCTTTGTTTATTTAATTATACCCTATACCACTATGTGGTTTGGGTATAATGACTTTGTGCTGCTGTTTGTAACAACCAAAAATATTTGACCTACACCCATCTTTAATTATACCGATCGAATCAGAATCACTATCTGATTCGATATAACGATGTCCGTCCGTCCGTCCGTCCGTCCGTCTGTGTGTCCATGTAAAGCTTGTAATCAAACTGCAGGTCGCAAATATGAATATATTTTGATGAAATTTGGTAGTTAATCTTTTATCGGCCATGGGATGAACGCTGTTGAAATTGGTGAGAATCGGTCCATGTTCAGACCTAGCCCCCATATAAATGACCCCTATGAAAACAACATATATTGCCATAATATCCAAATTATCATACAAATCTTAGTCAAATTGGGTTTGTATGTATATATTACATCCATTAATCAGTAGTCCAAATATGATCCCTATTGGACAACTCTTAGTCATAGGCCCCATATACAGCTGCTTCCCGATCTTCACTTAAATCTATCAAAAAACAAAAATATTGCACTGATTTTTCTCAAATTTTGTTTGTATATATTTTTGGAAAATACAAGAGACTTTACCAAACATGGTCAGGATCGGTCCATCTTTGGACCTAGTCCCCATATAGATATAGCATCCGATATGAACTTTTTCATATCTGCAGCCGAAAAAATTAATAAAAATCCCACTCAAATTTGGTTTAAGCTTATTTTCTATATCCAGTTGTTGGGCCTGAGAGATAGGGTCTCTAAACGCATGGTATAGGGTATCGTATAGTCGGTCTAGACCGACTATAATTTTCTTACTTGTTTTAGTTTTAATTATTTCTCTTTTGTTCATGTATTTTTAATTTTAATTGTTTCTCTCTTATTTTTAAGTGTTCTTTATAGTAAACTTTCATATATATAGAGCGTGAAAATTAATAAAAGTTGTCATTCTTGATTTTCAATAATTGACGATAGTTGCAATCTTTAATTCTCTTGGTGTACTACCCTGAGAAATATTTACTTACTTATCCTTGTGCAACACTTGGATAAATAAAAACCCAATATCCATATCTTGGTGTACCACCAAGATAAACCACATTTTTAACTTGAGTGAGGCAAACGAGCCTTCACTCTAACACTTGGCGACCGTGACAGGACTTGCAATTTTAGCATAGTCCACCAGCGTTCAATCACCAGCTACCAGCGCCTAACCGCAATCACCAAGCTTTGAACCGATAGCTACCAGCTCCCAGCCACAATCACCAAGCTTTCAAACGAAAGCTACCGGCGACCACCACAATCATTATGGAAAACGCAACGCAGCTCCTCCGTCAGCTGAAGGAAATTGGCGATAATATCGCCAGTATCATACGAAATTTTACAAAGGACTCCATTAGCCGCAAAATCCCAACCTACTACCAGGAACGACTGACCAGGCTCAAGGCAGCGTGGGCAGAGTTTGATGAGGCCGACAACAAGTTACGGAGTTTAAAGGATGTAGATACGTCCGATGAATATTTCGCCTCCAACTACTATGATAAAATTCAGACCATGTCATCAAAATACATAACTCTCATGGAACGTGAGCTTGACAACCAAGGCCAAGGATCAGACATCCAGCATCTATCAAAACCCACAACCATGAAAAGAGATCCACCACAAGCTGGCGCAGCTGGTGGTGCCAATGGACTCATCAGTCGGACTATTGGAAAAATGGCAGCTTTAACTCGACAGTTAGAAGGTCTGCAACCGGAAGCTGAACAAGTAAAATCTTATTATGAAATTAAGAAGGCAGCAATTATCCAGCTATGGCAGCAATTAGAACAACTTAATGACGAAATACGGGACAAATACCCTGATCCAGACCTAGCTGGTTATGACTCAATGCAATATGTTCACCTCGAGAAGGAGGCTCAGAGCAATCATCCAGCTAATAAGTGTTAAAACACACCCCCATTCCTCAACTCCGGAAACTATAGTGAGACAAACTTCATTACCACTTCCTACTATCGCTATTCCCAAATTTGATGGCGATTATATGAAGTGGACTTCCTTTTCTGACCTTTTTATCAGAATCGTTCATGAGCAACAGATGTCCGATGCTCACAAGATGTGGTATTTATAGACAAACATCATTGGCGAAGCAGCAAATCTCATTAACCACATCACTCTCACCGAAGAAAATTACCAAGCGGCATGGCAATTGCTGCAAGATCGCTATAATAATAAAAGAGTTATGGTGGCGACGGCAATTCACCTTAAATGCCATCAAGCGATTGCACGATACAACAAGGGAGTGCTTGGCGGCTCTCTCCAACATGGGTCTCCAGACTACGTCATGGGATCCAATTCTAATACACATCTTAATTAAAAAGGTCGACAAAATAGTTCATACACAATATGAACAATCAATCCCAACTCCAAAGGAGTTACAAACAATCAACCATTTCCTAACATTCCTCGAGAACTACTTCCACACTCTTGAAGCAATGGGATATAAAGAGAAAACTTCGGTCAACAATACCAAAACTTGTTCAATTACAGCTCAAACACATCAGAATATTCGTCAATGCATCAGCTGCAGAACAGAAATTCATCCACTATATCGCTGCAAGGAGTTTATATCGCTTAATCCAAGACACCGACTTAACATTGCTCAAAGGCAAAGGTTATGTGTAAATTGCTTCAACAGCAATCATTCTACCAAACAATGTACAACTTTAAGCCGCTGTCAAAAATGCGGGAAAAAGCACCACACGCTGGTTCATTTGGAACAAACCCCCAAAAATGACACTACATCCACAGAACAAGGAAAATCTTCTAATAAATCAACTAATTCAACCAAAGTAGAACGCCAACCTTCAACATGGCCTAAAAATCAGTCCAGTTGAAGTCAGGAGCACAGCATTAAGTTCTGCAAGCCAAAAGCCCTATGTTTTACTCGGAACAGCCTTAGTAAAGGTGAAGGCAAATGGGTTGGAAACCGAATGCAAGGCTATTCTTGACTCCGGATCGCAAGTCAACCTAATTACAGAAAGATTAGTTGCCCGGCTCGGACTCTCAGCAAAGAGTACATCTATCTAAATCAATGGAATTTGGAAAAACCAGACCAAAGTACAACATTGAGTCAACATTACTCTTCAATCCCGACTCAACAACTTTTCAGCACGTCTAGAGGCATTTGTGTTGCCACAAATAATTCCGCCTCAACCTGCTCAGCTTATTCATATTGATAAGTGGTCTATTCCAAACAATATATCATTGGCAGACCCAACGTTCAACCGTCCAGATAAGGTGGACATTCTGTTGGGGGCCGAATATTATCACCAACTACTAGCAATCGGAAAAATTAAACTTACTAGCGACCTTCCAGTATTGAAAAAAACGACCTTCGGCTGGATAGTATCAGGAAAGGTATCTGGTCAACATCTATCAGCAGCAATGTGCAATGTGACTGAAAAAGATAGAATGAATATGGCAATTGAGTGGTTTTGGAAACTTGAGGAGATCGAAGGCCCACAACCAAACTTGTCACCCGAAGATGCACAATGTGAAGCATACTTTAATCAGCACTCCACACGCGACAAAGATGGAAGGTTCGTAGTACGACTTTGCATGGAGAAATCTGCTTTAGGAGACTCACGTAGCATCGCCTTCAATCGATTTCTTTAATTAGAACGTTGCTTATCAAAAGACGCTTCCTTAAAGGGAACAATACACCCAATTTATGGACGATTATGAAACATTAGGGCACATGACGAAAATCAACATAGACGAAGTGAAAGGGTCTAAATACTTTATACCTCACCATTGCGTGCTACGACCCGAAAGCAGCACCACCAAACTTAGAGTCGTATTTGATGCCTCCTCGAAAACATCATCAGGAAAGTCATTGAACGATATTTTGCACATCGGACCACCACTACAGAATGAACTGTTTACTACTTTGCTGCGATTTCGGCTTCCGCGTTTCGTGTTTACAACTGATATAGAAAAAATGTTCCGCCAAATAGCTATTCATCCAAAGGACAGGCAGCACCAGATAATCCTGTGGCGTAAAAATGTCGCTGAACCTATCAGCTACTTCACATTAAACACCGTCACATATGGAACCAGACCAGCGCCATATCTAGCAATCAGATGTTTGAAGGAAATAAGTCAGAACAACAAGATGAATTATCCCTTAGCAGCCAGTTTTTTGGAGAACAATTTTTATGTTGATGAGGGTTAGGTGGAGCCGACAGCTTAAATACAGCTCTGGAAACCCAACGCCAACTGCAAGAAGTCATGGCGCAGCATGGATTTAAATTACGAAAGTTGTGCGCCAATCATGCTCAATTGCTTCGTAATATCCCAGAATGTGATCAAGAAGTCAGCCTCGACTTCTCCACAGAAGAAACTGATTACAAAAAAACACTAGGACTAGCCTGGTTACCCAAATGTGACCAACTCCAGATCAAGGTCAACATACAACCAATCAAGGCTGTAACCAAAAGAACGGTTACTTCAGATTTGGCACGCATTTTCGACCCGCTTGGTCTTTTGTCCCCTGTGGTAGTCAGGGCAAAAAAGTTTTTCCAGGAGTTGTGGACTTTGAATCTTTCCTGGGATGAAGCGGTGCCTTCAGAATTTGATTCTCTGTGGCGAAACTTTCGAAATAATCTCAATGATCTCAAAAACTTTCAAGTTCATCGACATATCTACAAGGGCCAGATTTCCAGCAAAACCCAACTGCATGTCTTTACTGATGCTTCAGAAAAGGCATATGGGGCGGCAATATATAAGTTAACGACATAAATGTTATTTCATAAAAACAAAATACCAAATAAAATAATTTGGTTAAATTGCTGGCGATGCGTCTGCAATATTGTGAGAAAACATAAAAAACTCACAGCACGTGTAAGCTTAACATTTTCTGCAAACCAACAAAAAACAGACAGCGCGTGTTGAAATGAGACATCGGCAAATTTGGTATCATTTAATAACTTGTGCAATTAGTTTTAGTAGTTAGTTCGCTTTTAGCTTTTGAATGAAATAAACACAAGAATAATAAAAAATAAAAAAATAAGTTTTTCCTTTTAATCATTTTAAAATAAATGTAAGTTTAACTGGCGCCCAACTAAAAAAGTCTCGTCCGTCTTCTAATTAAGCAGTGAAACAAGAGTGTCCACAAAGATCCTGAAACAGCATAAAGTGGCTCATCGTTTTAATGCAACGCCCTAAAGTAGTGCGATAATAGAAGCCATCAAGGAAGCGACAAACATCAGCGTGAAGGACCCTTAGTAACCTTAGAGGAAAAAAAGGACAACTCCCAGCGCCGAGACATGCACATACTGATATTAATGTAAGAACTCCATTTTTATTATTCAGTATATTTATTGTGAATTATTATAGGCTACTAAATTTAAAGTAATAAGTGAACTAAATTTTTAAATTTGAAAAATTAAAACAATTTTTGAAAAAATTAAATTTGAATAAAAATTTTAAACAATTAAAATAAGTGAATTAAATTTTTAAATTTGAAAAATTAAAACAAGTTTTGAAAAAATTAAATTTGAAGAAAAATTTGAAACAATTAAACTAAGTGAATTAAATTTTTGAATTTGAAAAATAAAAAAAAAAAATTAAATTTGAAGAAAAATTTGAAACAGTTAAACTAAGTGGATTAAATTTTTAAATTTGAAAAAATTAAATTTGGAGTAATATTTAAATAATCAAATTTGAATGAAAATTTGAAGCAATTAATTTTGACTAAGTAAATTAAACTTGAAGAAATTAAATTTGAAGAAATTGAATTCAGGATAATTTTATACTGACTAAGTTTTGAACAATTTGACAAAATTTTAAGTTTGAATCAACTTTGAAAAAATTAAAACCAAGTGAATTAAACCTTGGAAAAACTAAATTTGAAACAACTAAACCTATTGCAATTTTATTTTGAATCTTAAAAAATTTTGCATTAAATTAGATCGGCCTTAGGACAGTTGAATATAAGGGCAATTTTATTGGGAAAATTGTTACAACGATATAAGAAATTTTTTTTCTGTTTCGACAAAATGTCAAACCCCAATAACCTGATAAGACCTAGTGTTTTGGACGCTGCAGGCGCTCCACCAATACAGCCAGTCCGCATGGCACAACCACCACTACAGGCAAATTTGACACCGGAGTTAATAAATGCCTTTAGCGATATTGCTAGGAGAATAATAAAGGAACCTTCAAAGAACTTAGATCATTCTTGGGAATGTCTGGATTTTACAGACGTTTCATTAAGGACTATGCTAAGTTAGCAAAACCGTTAACTCTCATTTTGAGAGGGGAGGAAGGACGATTGTCCAAGCGAATATCGGCAAAAAAAGAAATAACCCTCTACAATAGTGCAATAGAAGCTTTCAATAAAATTAAAAAACGTTGTAGCAGACACACTTTCTAGAATTCCAGACAACAAACAGCAGATAAACTCAATGACAGCAACACAACATAGCGACGATAGCTCTTCACAGAATCTGATACCATATACAGACGTACCAATTAACGTTTTCAGAAACCAATTATTTATTTCAATAGGAGAATCAGCCTCTTACCAGTTTAAGATCATCTTCCCCACTTACCATAGACATATTATAGTTGAACGTCATTTTACTGAAGATAGCCTTACGAAAATCTTAAAGCGATACTTGAACCCCTCGGTGACCAACGGAATCTTTACTGATGACCGCATTTTAGGAAAAATACAAACGATATATCCCTTGCATTTTACCCATTATAGGACCCGATATAGGACCCATTATAGGACCCGAAAATTGTGGAAGATTTAATACAGGAAACAGACCAAGAAGCCAAAATAATTCAGGAACATAATAGAGCGCACAGAAATCCTCTCGAAAATAGGGCACAGCTATTGGAAAACTATTATTTTCCCCAAATGGGTGCGAAAACTAAAAAGGTCGCGAAACAATGTAAAATATGTCAGGAAAATAAGTACGAAAGACACCCCACAACACCCATTCTGCACGCTACTCCTATTCCGGATTATCCAGGACAAATCGTACATATTGATATTTATCAGACCGATAAAAAAGTTGTTTTGACCGCCATAGATAAACTCACGAAGTACGCTCAGGCTAAACTTATAAAATCAAGAGCTACAGAAGATGTAAGATTACCGTTACAGGAACTACTAATAAACTTCGGTATGCCTAAGAAAATTGTCATAGACAATGAAAAATCATTGAGTTCAGCTCCAATAACGTTTATGCTCGAAAATCAATACGGCATCCAGATATTTAAGACACCCCCATACACAAGTACAGTTAACGGACAAATATAACGTTTTCACTCCACCCTTTCCGAAATGATGCGTTGCGTAAAAGCTAAATACACATATAAATTTTGAGGAATTACTCTATAGATCTTTATACAAATATAGCCACTCAATACACTCGACGATTAAAAGGAAACCAATAGAGGCATTTTTCGGACGAAACAAGAGTACTGACCCAAAACAGATAGAAAAAGATAGGTTGGACAATGTAGAGAAGATCATTGACAAGCAAAATAAAGATCTCGAATTTCATAATAAAAAAAGAACATCTCCCCCTAGTTATAAACCGAACGATACTGTTTATGTGAAAATAAATAAAAGACTAGGCAGTAAACTAACACCAAGGTATAAAAAGGAGAAAGTTAAAGAGGACAAAGGAGATACAATATTGAGAGAATCCGGACGTATAGTTCATAAATCTCACATAAAAAATAGTAATTAGAAAATAGCAATAAATAGAAAAAAAAAGGAAACGTATAAAGAATTATCCAACAATATGCCATAGGCATACGATTTAGTAACTAATAATGTAGAATCTTAATATTAAAAACACGTACACGTAGTATTGTATTAAATGAAATTGAAAAAAAAAGAAGAAAGGAGAAAACTAAAGCTATCGAATAATAATGTAAAACAATAAATATGAAAATAATAATCAAAATAAATATCGAGTACTAAGCCATAGGCTTACGATTTTAAACAGTACATTAGATAAGAACGTTAAATCTAAAAAATAAAAAAAATAAAATCCATGCAGAATTCCAGATTCTGGACTACACAAATTCTCAATTAGTTACTCTAAAGGATGACACGGCTAGAATACAGGAAGGAACTTTTAAAATAATTCACTTAATTGACTTAGCGGAATATGACAAAATGACGACAGAAATAGAGAACACAATTAACAACAATATAACGGTGACCCAGGAGTTATACCCTTTTCTCATACACGAATTATCTCAAATCCGCACGCTTATATCAGGGATAACCCCTAAAATAAAGAGGAAACGATCACTAGACTTTATAGGCTCTACATGGAAGTGGATAGCGGGTAACCCCGATCACCATGACCTAGAAATAATTAATGACGACTTACGAAACTTAACCGAAAGTAATAACAGACAGGTAATTATAAATAAATTATTAATCGAGAAGATAAATGAACAAAATCTGAGAAGTAATCAAATAATGAAAGTTGTTAAAGATAATACAAATATTAAATTGAAATTAAGTTTAAGAACGAAGTACCTATTAAGACTAATTAAAGAAGAATTGTTAAATATAGAATACGCCTTGCATTGGGCCAAATCTAATGTAGTAAATTCATTTATACTAACATAGAACTAAAAACTATAGAAGAAATTGTTAAACACGAGGGAATACCCTATGTAAACATTGAAGAAGAATTAGAATTCACAGATATTAATATAGCCGTAAACGGTTCAATGATTGTTTATATTTTAAGTTTACCCACTACACAAAACGAAGAATGTGAAACTCTTATAATGAAACCCGTAAAATCTACTAATAAGATAACCAAAATTGAATATGAAAAAATCCTAAAATGTAAAAGAAAAACCTTTGGAATTAAATCTGATTGTAAGAAATATAACAAAAAAACTATTTGTAATGAAAAAAACTTAGTAGAAATAAGTGAAAATAATTGTATAATTAAGCTATTGAAAAGCCAATTGCCAAACTGCACACGCACTAATGCTGATCATGTAAACGATCGAAGAAATACAACCTGGAATACTATTCCTAAATGACTACAATGGCTCTGCACTTATTGATAATCAACCGCTTCAACTAGCAGGCACCTTTATTATAAAGCATCATAATTCAACTATAAAATTACACGATAAAGTTTTTTATGTCCAAGAAATGACATACTTGGAACCATTACCAGCTATCTTACAGCAATCAACTGTAAAAGACCAGCTAGAAGAATTCCTTTCTCTTGAAATGATTAAAGACCTTGAGATACGGAATAGAAATAAAATCGCAAATGTAGACCTGATCAACAAAATCAGCCTTACCTTTAACACCAGTATAACAGTAATACTTATTGCTCTAATTATTATTTTAACAGCAAGATTTTGGAAAGACAAGTTTAAACAGAACATGATGCCTGAAACGAATCCCATGCCGACAGGGACGTCAGCACTTGAGAGAGGAGGAGTTAACGACATAAATGTTATTTCATAAAAACAAAATACCAAATAAAAAAATTTGGTTAAATTGCTGGCGATGCGTCTGCAATATTGTGAGAAAACATAAAAAACTCACAGCACGTGTAAGCTTAACATTTTCTGCAACCCAACAAAAAACAGACAGCGCGTGTTGAAATGAGACATCGGCAAATTTGGTATCATTTAATAACTTGTGCAATTAGTTTTAGTAGTTAGTTCGCTTTTAGCTTTTGAATGAAATAAACACAAGAATAATAAAAAATAAAAAAATAAGTTTTTCCTTTTAATCATTTTAAAATAAATGTAAGTTTAACTGGCGCCCAACTAAAAAAGTCTCGTCCGTCTTCTAATTAAGCAGTGAAACAAGAGTGTCCACAAAGATCCTGAAACAGCATAAAGTGGCTCATCGTTTTAATGCAATGCCCTAAAGTAGTGCGACAATAGAAGACATCAAGGAAGCGACAAACATCAGCGTGAAGGACCCTTAGTGACCTTAGAGGAAAAAAAGGACAACTCCCAGCGCCGAGACATGCACATACTGATATTAATGTAAGAACTCCATTTTTATTATTCAGTATATTTATTGTGAATTATTATAGGCTACTAAATTTAAAGTAATAAGTGAACTAAATTTTTAAATTTGAAAAATTAAAACAATTTTTGAAAAAATTAAATTTGAAGAAAAATTTTAAACAATTAAAATAAGTGAATTAAATTTTTAAATTTGAAAAATTAAAACAATTTTTGAAAAAATTAAATTTGAAGAAAAATTTGAAACAATTAAACTAAGTGAATTAAATTTTTGAATTTGAAAAATTAAAAAAAAATTTAAATTTGAAGAAAAATTTGAAACAGTTAAACTAAGTGGATTAAATTTTTAAATTTGAAAAAATTAAATTTGGAGTAATTTTTAAATAATCAAATTTGAAGGAAAATTTGAAGCAATTAATTTTGACTAAGTAAATTAAACTTGAAGAAATTAAATTTGAAGAAATTGAATTCAGGATAATTTTATACTGACTAAGTTTTGAACAATTTGACAAAATTTTAAGTTTGAATCAACTTTGAAAATATTAAAACCAAGTGAATTAAACCTTGGAAAAACTAAATTTGAAACAACTAAACTTATTGCAATTTTATTTTGAATCTTAAAAAATTTTGCATTAAATTAGATCGGCCTTAGGACAGTTGAATATAAGGGCAATTTTATTGGGAAAATTGTTACAACGATATAAGAAATTTTTTTTCTGTTTCGACAAAATGTCAAACCCCAATAACCTGATAAGACCTAGTGTTTTGGACGCTGCAGGCGCTCCACCAATACAGCCAGTCCGCATGGCACAACCACCACTACAGGCAAATTTGACACCGGAGTTAATAAATGCCTTTAGCGATATTGCAAGGAGAATAATACAGGAACCTTCAAAGAACTTAGATCATTCTTGGGAATGTCTGGATTTTACAGACGTTTCATTAAGGACTATGCTAAGTTAGCAAAACCGTTAACTCTCATTTTGAGAGGGGAGGAAGGACGATTGTCCAAGCGAATATCGGCAAAAAAAGAAATAACCCTCTACAATAGTGCAATAGAAGCTTTCAATAAAATTAAAAAACGTTGTAGCAGACACACTTTCTAGAATTCCAGACAACAAACAGCAGATAAACTCAATGACAGCAACACAACATAGCGACGATAGCTCTTCACAGAATCTGATACCATATACAGACGTACCAATTAACGTTTTCAGAAACCAATTATTTATTTCAATAGGAGAATCAGCCTCTTACCAGTTTAAGATCATCTTCCCCACTTACCATAGACATATTATAGTTGAACGTCATTTTACTGAAGATAGCCTTACGAAAATCTTAAAGCGATACTTGAACCCCTCGGTGACCAACGGAATCTTTACTGATGACCGCATTTTAGGAAAAATACAAACGATATATCCCTTGCATTTTACCCATTATAGGACCCGATATAGGACCCATTATAGGACCCGAAAATTGTGGAAGATTTAATACAGGAAACAGACCAAGAAGCCAAAATAATTCAGGAACATAATAGAGCGCACAGAAATCCTCTCGAAAATAGGGCACAGCTATTGGAAAACTATTATTTTCCCCAAATGGGTGCGAAAACTAAAAAGGTCGCGAAACAATGTAAAATATGTCAGGAAAATAAGTACGAAAGACACCCCACAACACCCATTCTGCACGCTACTCCTATTCCGGATTATCCAGGACAAATCGTACATATTGATATTTATCAGACCGATAAAAAAGTTGTTTTGACCGCCATAGATAAACTCACGAAGTACGCTCAGGCTAAACTTATAAAATCAAGAGCTACAGAAGATGTAAGATTACCGTTACAGGAACTACTAATAAACTTCGGTATGCCTAAGAAAATTGTCATAGACAATGAAAAATCATTGAGTTCAGCTCCAATAACGTTTATGCTCCCATACACAAGTACAGTTAACGGACAAATATAACGTTTTCACTCCACCCTTTCCGAAATGATGCGTTGCGTAAAAGCTAAATACACATATAAATTTTGAGGAATTACTCTATAGATCTTTATACAAATATAGCCACTCAATACACTCGACGATTAAAAGGAAACCAATAGAGGCATTTTTCGGACGAAACAAGAGTACTGACCCAAAACAGATAGAAAAAGATAGGTTGGACAATGTAGAGAAGATCATTGACAAGCAAAATAAAGATCTCGAATTTCATAATAAAAAAAGAACATCTCCCCCTAGTTATAAACCGAACGATACTGTTTATGTGAAAATAAATAAAAGACTAGGCAGTAAACTAACACCAAGGTATAAAAAGGAGAAAGTTAAAGAGGACAAAGGAGATACAATATTGAGAGAATCCGGACGTATAGTTCATAAATCTCACATAAAAAATAGTAATTAGAAAATAGCAATAAATAGAAAAAAAAAGGAAACGTATAAAGAATTATCCAACAATATGCCATAGGCATACGATTTAGTAACTAATAATGTAGAATCTTAATATTAAAAACACGTACACGTAGTATTGTATTAAATGAAATTGAAAAAAAAAGATGAAAGGAGAAAACTAAAGCTATCGAATAATAATGTAAAACAATAAATATGAAAATAATAATCAAAATAAATATCGAGTACTAAGCCATAGGCTTACGATTTTAAACAGTACATTAGATAAGAACGTTAAATCTCAAAAATAAAAAAAAAAATAAAATCCATGCAGAATTCCAGATTCTGGACTACACAAATTCTCAATTAGTTACTCTAAAGGATGACACAGCTAGAATACAGGAAGGAACTTTTAAAATAATTCACTTAATTGACTTAGCGGAATATGACAAAATGACGACAGAAATAGAGAACACAATTAACAACAATATAACGGTGACCCAGGAGTTATACCCTTTTCTCATACACGAATTATCTCAAATCCGCACGCTTATATCAGGGATAACCCCTAAAATAAAGAGGAAACGATCACTAGACTTTATAGGCTCTACATGGAAGTGGATAGCGGGTAACCCCGATCACCATGACCTAGAAATAATTAATGACGACTTACGAAACTTAACCGAAAGTAATAACAGACAGGTAATTATAAATAAATTATTAATCGAGAAGATAAATGAACAAAATCTGAGAAGTAATCAAATAATGAAAGTTGTTAAAGATAATACAAATATTAAATTGAAATTAAGTTTAAGAACGAAGTACCTATTAAGACTAATTAAAGAAGAATTGTTAAATATAGAATACGCCTTGCATTGGGCCAAATCTAATGTAGTAAATTCATTTATACTAACATAGAACTAAAAACTATAGAAGAAATTGTTAAACACGAGGGAATACCCTATGTAAACATTGAAGAAGAATTAGAATTCACAGATATTAATATAGCCGTAAACGGTTCAATGATTGTTTATATTTTAAGTTTACCCACTACACAAAACGAAGAATGTGAAACTCTTATAATGAAACCCGTAAAATCTACTAATAAGATAACCAAAATTGAATATGAAAAAATCCTAAAATGTAAAAGAAAAACCTTTGGAATTAAATCTGATTGTAAGAAATATAACAAAAAAACTATTTGTAATGAAAAAAACTTAGTAGAAATAAGTGAAAATAATTGTATAATTAAGCTATTGAAAAGCCAATTGCCAAACTGCACACGCACTAATGCTGATCATGTAAACGATTTCGAAGAAATACAACCTGGAATACTATTCCTAAATGACTACAATGGCTCTGCACTTATTGATAATCAACCGCTTCAACTAGCAGGCACCTTTATTATAAAGCATCATAATTCAACTATAAAATTACACGATAAAGTTTTTTATGTCCAAGAAATGACATACTTGGAACCATTACCAGCTATCTTACAGCAATCAACTGTAAAAGACCAGCTAGAAGAATTCCTTTCTCTTGAAATGATTAAAGACCTTGAGATACGGAATAGAAATAAAATCGCAAATGTAGACCTGATCAACAAAATCAGCCTTACCTTTAACACCAGTATAACAGTAATTCTTATTGCTCTAATTATTATTT
The DNA here is from genome assembly GCA_963682025.1 of Cordilura impudica. Taxonomy (NCBI): domain Eukaryota; kingdom Metazoa; phylum Arthropoda; class Insecta; order Diptera; family Scathophagidae; genus Cordilura; species Cordilura impudica. Next base: position 33,446,171 of record OY821522.1, on the reverse strand, counting down.
TAACAGCAAGATTTTGGAAAGACAAGTTCAAACAGAACATGATGCCTGAAACGAATCCCATGCCGACAGGGACGTCAGCACTTGAGAGAGGAGGAGTTAACGACATAAATGTTATTTCATAAAAACAAAATACCAAATAAAAAAATTTGGTTAAATTGCTGGCGATGCGTCTGCAATATTGTGAGAAAACATAAAAAACTCACAGCACGTGTAAGCTTAACATTTTCTGCAAACCAACAAAAAACAGACAGCGCGTGTTGAAATGAGACATCGGCAAATTTGGTATCATTTAATAACTTGTGCAATTAGTTTTAGTAGTTAGTTCGCTTTTAGCTTTTGAATGAAATAAACACAAGAATAATAAAAAATAAAAAAATAAGTTTTTCCTTTTAATCATTTTAAAATAAATGTAAGTTTAACTGGCGCCCAACTAAAAAAGTCTCGTCCGTCTTCTAATTAAGCAGTGAAACAAGAGTGTCCACAAAGATCCTGAAACAGCATAAAGTGGCTCATCGTTTTAATGCAATGCCCTAAAGTAGTGCGACAATAGAAGACATCAAGGAAGCGACAAACATCAGCGTGAAGGACCCTTAGTGACCTTAGAGGAAAAAAAGGACAACTCCCAGCGCCGAGACATGCACATACTGATATTAATGTAAGAACTCCATTTTTATTATTCAGTATATTTATTGTGAATTATTATAGGCTACTAAATTTAAAGTAATAAGTGAACTAAATTTTTAAATTTGAAAAATTAAAACAATTTTTGAAAAAATTAAATTTGAAGAAAAATTTTAAACAATTAAAATAAGTGAATTAAATTTTTAAATTTGAAAAATTAAAACAATTTTTGAAAAAATTAAATTTGAAGAAAAATTTGAAACAATTAAACTAAGTGAATTAAATTTTTGAATTTGAAAAATTAAAAAAAAATTTAAATTTGAAGAAAAATTTGAAACAGTTAAACTAAGTGGATTAAATTTTTAAATTTGAAAAAATTAAATTTGGAGTAATTTTTAAACAATCAAATTTGAAGGAAAATTTGAAGCAATTAATTTTGACTAAGTAAATTAAACTTGAAGAAATTAAATTTGAAGAAATTGAATTCAGGATAATTTTATACTGACTAAGTTTTGAACAATTTGACAAAATTTTAAGTTTGAATCAACTTTGAAAATATTAAAACCAAGTGAATTAAACCTTGGAAAAACTAAATTTGAAACAACTAAACTTATTGCAATTTTATTTTGAATCTTAAAAAATTTTGCATTAAATTAGATCGGCCTTAGGACAGTTGAATATAAGGGCAATTTTATTGGGAAAATTGTTACAACGATATAAGAAATTTTTTTTCTGTTTCGACAAAATGTCAAACCCCAATAACCTGATAAGACCTAGTGTTTTGGACGCTGCAGGCGCTCCACCAATACAGCCAGTCCGCATGGCACAACCACCACTACAGGCAAATTTGACACCGGAGTTAATAAATGCCTTTAGCGATATTGCAAGGAGAATAATACAGGAACCTTCAAAGAACTTAGATCATTCTTGGGAATGTCTGGATTTTACAGACGTTTCATTAAGGACTATGCTAAGTTAGCAAAACCGTTAACTCTCATTTTGAGAGGGGAGGAAGGACGATTGTCCAAGCGAATATCGGCAAAAAAAGAAATAACCCTCTACAATAGTGCAATAGAAGCTTTCAATAAAATTAAAAAACGTTGTAGCAGACACACTTTCTAGAATTCCAGACAACAAACAGCAGATAAACTCAATGACAGCAACACAACATAGCGACGATAGCTCTTCACAGAATCTGATACCATATACAGACGTACCAATTAACGTTTTCAGAAACCAATTATTTATTTCAATAGGAGAATCAGCCTCTTACCAGTTTAAGATCATCTTCCCCACTTACCATAGACATATTATAGTTGAACGTCATTTTACTGAAGATAGCCTTACGAAAATCTTAAAGCGATACTTGAACCCCTCGGTGACCAACGGAATCTTTACTGATGACCGCATTTTAGGAAAAATACAAACGATATATCCCTTGCATTTTACCCATTATAGGACCCGATATAGGACCCATTATAGGACCCGAAAATTGTGGAAGATTTAATACAGGAAACAGACCAAGAAGCCAAAATAATTCAGGAACATAATAGAGCGCACAGAAATCCTCTCGAAAATAGGGCACAGCTATTGGAAAACTATTATTTTCCCCAAATGGGTGCGAAAACTAAAAAGGTCGCGAAACAATGTAAAATATGTCAGGAAAATAAGTACGAAAGACACCCCACAACACCCATTCTGCACGCTACTCCTATTCCGGATTATCCAGGACAAATCGTACATATTGATATTTATCAGACCGATAAAAAAGTTGTTTTGACCGCCATAGATAAACTCACGAAGTACGCTCAGGCTAAACTTATAAAATCAAGAGCTACAGAAGATGTAATATTACCGTTACAGGAACTACTAATAAACTTCGGTATGCCTAAGAAAATTGTCATAGACAATGAAAAATCATTGAGTTCAGCTCCAATAACGTTTATGCTCCCATACACAAGTACAGTTAACGGACAAATATAACGTTTTCACTCCACCCTTTCCGAAATGATGCGTTGCGTAAAAGCTAAATACACATATAAATTTTGAGGAATTACTCTATAGATCTTTATACAAATATAGCCACTCAATACACTCGACGATTAAAAGGAAACCAATAGAGGCATTTTTCGGACGAAACAAGAGTACTGACCCAAAACAGATAGAAAAAGATAGGTTGGACAATGTAGAGAAGATCATTGACAAGCAAAATAAAGATCTCGAATTTCATAATAAAAAAAGAACATCTCCCCCTAGTTATAAACCGAACGATACTGTTTATGTGAAAATAAATAAAAGACTAGGCAGTAAACTAACACCAAGGTATAAAAAGGAGAAAGTTAAAGAGGACAAAGGAGATACAATATTGAGAGAATCCGGACGTATAGTTCATAAATCTCACATAAAAAATAGTAATTAGAAAATAGCAATAAATAGAAAAAAAAAGGAAACGTATAAAGAATTATCCAACAATATGCCATAGGCATACGATTTAGTAACTAATAATGTAGAATCTTAATATTAAAAACACGTACACGTAGTATTGTATTAAATGAAATTGAAAAAAAAAGATGAAAGGAGAAAACTAAAGCTATCGAATAATAATGTAAAACAATAAATATGAAAATAATAATCAAAATAAATATCGAGTACTAAGCCATAGGCTTACGATTTTAAACAGTACATTAGATAAGAACGTTAAATCTCAAAAATAAAAAAAAAAATAAAATCCATGCAGAATTCCAGATTCTGGACTACACAAATTCTCAATTAGTTACTCTAAAGGATGACACAGCTAGAATACAGGAAGGAACTTTTAAAATAATTCACTTAATTGACTTAGCGGAATATGACAAAATGACGACAGAAATAGAGAACACAATTAACAACAATATAACGGTGACCCAGGAGTTATACCCTTTTCTCATACACGAATTATCTCAAATCCGCACGCTTATATCAGGGATAACCCCTAAAATAAAGAGGAAACGATCACTAGACTTTATAGGCTCTACATGGAAGTGGATAGCGGGTAACCCCGATCACCATGACCTAGAAATAATTAATGACGACTTACGAAACTTAACCGAAAGTAATAACAGACAGGTAATTATAAATAAATTATTAATCGAGAAGATAAATGAACAAAATCTGAGAAGTAATCAAATAATGAAAGTTGTTAAAGATAATACAAATATTAAATTGAAATTAAGTTTAAGAACGAAGTACCTATTAAGACTAATTAAAGAAGAATTGTTAAATATAGAATACGCCTTGCATTGGGCCAAATCTAATGTAGTAAATTCATTTATACTAACATAGAACTAAAAACTATAGAAGAAATTGTTAAACACGAGGGAATACCCTATGTAAACATTGAAGAAGAATTAGAATTCACAGATATTAATATAGCCGTAAACGGTTCAATGATTGTTTATATTTTAAGTTTACCCACTACACAAAACGAAGAATGTGAAACTCTTATAATGAAACCCGTAAAATCTACTAATAAGATAACCAAAATTGAATATGAAAAAATCCTAAAATGTAAAAGAAAAACCTTTGGAATTAAATCTGATTGTAAGAAATATAACAAAAAAACTATTTGTAATGAAAAAAACTTAGTAGAAATAAGTGAAAATAATTGTATAATTAAGCTATTGAAAAGCCAATTGCCAAACTGCACACGCACTAATGCTGATCATGTAAACGATTTCGAAGAAATACAACCTGGAATACTATTCCTAAATGACTACAATGGCTCTGCACTTATTGATAATCAACCGCTTCAACTAGCAGGCACCTTTATTATAAAGCATCATAATTCAACTATAAAATTACACGATAAAGTTTTTTATGTCCAAGAAATGACATACTTGGAACCATTACCAGCTATCTTACAGCAATCAACTGTAAAAGACCAGCTAGAAGAATTCCTTTCTCTTGAAATGATTAAAGACCTTGAGATACGGAATAGAAATAAAATCGCAAATGTAGACCTGATCAACAAAATCAGCCTTACCTTTAACACCAGTATAACAGTAATTCTTATTGCTCTAATTATTATTTTAACAGCAAGATTTTGGAAAGACAAGTTCAAACAGAACATGATGCCTGAAACGAATCCCATGCCGACAGGGACGTCAGCACTTGAGAGAGGAGGAGTTAACGACATAAATGTTATTTCATAAAAACAAAATACCAAATAAAAAAATTTGGTTAAATTGCTGGCGATGCGTCTGCAATATTGTGAGAAAACATAAAAAACTCACAGCACGTGTAAGCTTAACATTTTCTGCAAACCAACAAAAAACAGACAGCGCGTGTTGAAATGAGACATCGGCAAATTTGGTATCATTTAATAACTTGTGCAATTAGTTTTAGTAGTTAGTTCGCTTTTAGCTTTTGAATGAAATAAACACAAGAATAATAAAAAATAAAAAAATAAGTTTTTCCTTTTAATCATTTTAAAATAAATGTAAGTTTAACTGGCGCCCAACTAAAAAAGTCTCGTCCGTCTTCTAATTAAGCAGTGAAACAAGAGTGTCCACAAAGATCCTGAAACAGCATAAAGTGGCTCATCGTTTTAATGCAATGCCCTAAAGTAGTGCGACAATAGAAGACATCAAGGAAGCGACAAACATCAGCGTGAAGGACCCTTAGTAACCTTAGAGGAAAAAAAGGACAACTCCCAGCGCCGAGACATGCACATACTGATATTAATGTAAGAACTCCATTTTTATTATTCAGTATATTTATTGTGAATTATTATAGGCTACTAAATTTAAAGTAATAAGTGAACTAAATTTTTAAATTTGAAAAATTAAAACAATTTTTGAAAAAATTAAATTTGAAGAAAAATTTTAAACAATTAAAATAAGTGAATTAAATTTTTAAATTTGAAAAATTAAAACAATTTTTGAAAAAATTAAATTTGAAGAAAAATTTGAAACAATTAAACTAAGTGAATTAAATTTTTGAATTTGAAAAATTAAAAAAAAATTTAAATTTGAAGAAAAATTTGAAACAGTTAAACTAAGTGGATTAAATTTTTAAATTTGAAAAAATTAAATTTGGAGTAATTTTTAAATAATCAAATTTGAAGGAAAATTTGAAGCAATTAATTTTGACTAAGTAAATTAAACTTGAAGAAATTAAATTTGAAGAAATTGAATTCAGGATAATTTTATACTGACTAAGTTTTGAACAATTTGACAAAATTTTAAGTTTGAATCAACTTTGAAAATATTAAAACCAAGTGAATTAAACCTTGGAAAAACTAAATTTGAAACAACTAAACTTATTGCAATTTTATTTTGAATCTTAAAAAATTTTGCATTAAATTAGATCGGCCTTAGGACAGTTGAATATAAGGGCAATTTTATTGGGAAAATTGTTACAACGATATAAGAAATTTTTTTTCTGTTTCGACAAAATGTCAAACCCCAATAACCTGATAAGACCTAGTGTTTTGGACGCTGCAGGCGCTCCACCAATACAGCCAGTCCGCATGGCACAACCACCACTACAGGCAAATTTGACACCGGAGTTAATAAATGCCTTTAGCGATATTGCAAGGAGAATACTACAGGAACCTTCAAAGAACTTAGATCATTCTTGGGAATGTCTGGATTTTACAGACGTTTCATTAAGGACTATGCTAAGTTAGCAAAACCGTTAACTCTCATTTTGAGAGGGGAGGAAGGACGATTGTCCAAGCGAATATCGGCAAAAAAAGAAATAACCCTCTACAATAGTGCAATAGAAGCTTTCAATAAAATTAAAAAACGTTGTAGCAGACACACTTTCTAGAATTCCAGACAACAAACAGCAGATAAACTCAATGACAGCAACACAACATAGCGACGATAGCTCTTCACAGAATCTGATACCATATACAGACGTACCAATTAACGTTTTCAGAAACCAATTATTTATTTCAATAGGAGAATCAGCCTCTTACCAGTTTAAGATCATCTTCCCCACTTACCATAGACATATTATAGTTGAACGTCATTTTACTGAAGATAGCCTTACGAAAATCTTAAAGCGATACTTGAACCCCTCGGTGACCAACGGAATCTTTACTGATGACCGCATTTTAGGAAAAATACAAACGATATATCCCTTGCATTTTACCCATTATAGGACCCGATACACTAGGAAAATTGTGGAAGATTTAATACAGGAAACAGACCAAGAAGCCAAAATAATTCAGGAACATAATAGAGCGCACAGAAATCCTCTCGAAAATAGGGCACAGCTATTGGAAAACTATTATTTTCCCCAAATGGGTGCGAAAACTAAAAAGGTCGCGAAACAATGTAAAATATGTCAGGAAAATAAGTACGAAAGACACCCCACAACACCCATCCTGCACGCTACTCCTATTCCGGATTATCCAGGACAAATCGTACATATTGATATTTATCAGACCGATAAAAAAGTTGTTTTGACCGCCATAGATAAACTCACGAAGTACGCTCAGGCTAAACTTATAAAATCAAGAGCTACAGAAGATGTAAGATTACCGTTACAGGAACTACTAATAAACTTCGGTATGCCTAAGAAAATTGTCATAGACAATGAAAAATCATTGAGTTCAGCTCCAATAACGTTTATGCTCGAAAATCAATACGGCATCCAGATATTTAAGACACCCCCATACACAAGTACAGTTAACGGACAAATATAACGTTTTCACTCCACCCTTTCCGAAATGATGCGTTGCGTAAAAGCTAAATACACATATAAATTTCGAGGAATTACTCTATAGATCTTTATACAAATATAACCACTCAATACACTCGACGATTAAAAGGAAACCAATAGAGGCATTTTTCGGACGAAACAAGAGTACTGACCCAAAACAGATAGAAAAAGATAGGTTGGACAATGTAGAGAAGATCATTGACAAGCAAAATAAAGATCTCGAATTTCATAATAAAAAAAGAACATCTCCCCCTAGTTATAAACCGAACGATACTGTTTATGTGAAAATAAATAAAAGACTAGGCAGTAAATTAACACCAAGGTATAAAAAGGAGAAAGTTAAAGAGGACAAAGGAGATACAATATTGAGAGAATCCGGACGTATAGTTCATAAATCTCACATAAAAAATAGTAATTAGAAAATAGCAATAAATAGAAAAAAAAAGGAAACGTATAAAGAATTATCCAACAATATGCCATAGGCATACGATTTAGTAACTAATAATGTAGAATCTTAATATTAAAAACACGTACACGTAGTATTGTATTAAATGAAATTGAAAAAAAAAGAAGAAAGGAGAAAACTAAAGCTATCGAATAATAATGTAAAACAATAAATATGAAAATAATAATCAAAATAAATATCGAGTACTAAGCCATAGGCTTACGATTTTAAACAGTACATTAGATAAGAACGTTAAATCTAAAAAATAAAAAAAATAAAATCCATGCAGAATTCCAGATTCTGGACTACACAAATTCTCAATTAGTTACTCTAAAGGATGACACGGCTAGAATACAGGAAGGAACTTTTAAAATAATTCACTTAATTGACTTAGCGGAATATGACAAAATGACGACAGAAATAGAGAACACAATTAACAACAATATAACGGTGACCCAGGAGTTATACCCTTTTCTCATACACGAATTATCTCAAATCCGCACGCTTATATCAAGGATAATCCCTAAAATAAAGAGGAAATGATCACTAGACTTTATAGGCTCTACATGGAAGTGGATAACGGGTAACCCCGATCACCATGACCTAGAAATAATTAATGACGACTTACGAAACTTAACCGAAGGTAATAACAGACAGGTAATTATAAATAAATTATTAATCGAGAAGATAAATGAACAAAATCTGAGAAGTAATCAAATAATGAAAGTTGTTAAAGATAATACAAATATTAAATTGAAATTAAGTTTAAGAACGAAGTACCTATTAAGACTAATTAAAGAAGAATTGTTAAATATAGAATACGCCTTGCATTGGGCCAAATCTAATGTAGTAAATTCATTTATACTATCTAACATAGAACTAAAAACTATAGAAGAAATTGTTAAACACGAGGGAATACCCTATGTAAACATTGAAGAAGAATTAGAATTCACAGATATTAATATAGCCGTAAACGGTTCAATGATTGTTTATATTTTAAGTTTACCCACTACACAAAACGAAGAATGTGAAACTCTTATAATGAAACCCGTAAAATCTACTAATAAGATAACCAAAATTGAATATGAAAAAATCCTAAAATGTAAAAGAAAAACCTTTGGAATTAAATCTGATTGTAAGAAATATAACAAAAAAACTATTTGTAATGAAAAAAACTTAGTAGAAATAAGTGAAAATAATTGTATAATTAAGCTATTGAAAAGCCAATTGCCAAACTGCACACGCACTAATGCTGATCATGTAAACGATTTCGAAGAAATACAACCTGGAATACTATTCCTAAATGACTACAATGGCTCTGCACTTATTGATAATCAACCGCTTCAACTAGCAGGCACCTTTATTATAAAGCATCATAATTCAACTATAAAATTACACGATAAAGTTTTTTATGTCCAAGAAATGACATACTTGGAACCATTACCAGCTATCTTACAGCAATCAACTGTAAAAGACCAGCTAGAAGAATTCCTTTCTCTTGAAATGATTAAAGACCTTGAGATACGGAATAGAAATAAAATCGCAAATGTAGACCTGATCAACAAAATCAGCCTTACCTTTAACACCAGTATAACAGTAATTCTTATTGCTCTAATTATTATTTTAACAGCAAGATTTTGGAAAGACAAGTTTAAACAGAACATGATGCCTGAAACGAATCCCATGCCGACAGGGACGTCAGCACTTGAGAGAGGAGGAGTTAACGACATAAATGTTATTTCATAAAAACAAAATACCAAATAAAAAAATTTGGTTAAATTGCTGGCGATGCGTCTGCAATATTGTGAGAAAACATAAAAAACTCACAGCACGTGTAAGCTTAACATTTTCTGCAAACCAACAAAAAACAGACAGCGCGTGTTGAAATGAGACATCGGCAAATTTGGTATCATTTAATAACTTGTGCAATTAGTTTTAGTAGTTAGTTCGCTTTTAGCTTTTGAATGAAATAAACACAAGAATAATAAAAAATAAAAAAATAAGTTTTTCCTTTTAATCATTTTAAAATAAATGTAAGTTTAACTGGCGCCCAACTAAAAAAGTCTCGTCCGTCTTCTAATTAAGCAGTGAAACAAGAGTGTCCACAAAGATCCTGAAACAGCATAAAGTGGCTCATCGTTTTAATGCAACGCCCTAAAGTAGTGCGACAATAGAAGACATCAAGGAAGCGACAAACATCAGCGTGAAGGACCCTTAGTAACCTTAGAGGAAAAAAAGGACAACTCCCAGCGCCGAGACATGCACATACTGATATTAATGTAAGAACTCCATTTTTATTATTCAGTATATTTATTGTGAATTATTATAGGCTACTAAATTTAAAGTAATAAGTGAACTAAATTTTTAAATTTGAAAAATTAAAACAATTTTTGAAAAAATTAAATTTGAAGAAAAATTTTAAACAATTAAAATAAGTGAATTAAATTTTTAAATTAGAAAAATTAAAACAATTTTTGAAAAAATTAAATTTGAAGAAAAATTTGAAACAATTAAACTAAGTGAATTAAATTTTTGAATTTGAAAAATTAAAAAAAAAATTTAAATTTGAAGAAAAATTTGAAACAGTTAAACTAAGTGGATTAAATTTTTAAATTTGAAAAAATTAAATTTGGAGTAATTTTTAAATAATCAAATTTGAAGGAAAATTTGAAGCAATTAATTTTGACTAAGTAAATTAAACTTGAAGAAATTAAATTTGAAGAAATTGAATTCAGGATAATTTTATACTGACTAAGTTTTGAACAATTTGACAAAATTTTAAGTTTGAATCAACTTTGAAAATATTAAAACCAAGTGAATTAAACCTTGGAAAAACTAAATTTGAAACAACTAAACTTATTGCAATTTTATTTTGAATCTTAAAAAATTTTGCATTAAATTAGATCGGTCTTAGGACAGTTGAATATAAGGGCAATTTTATTGGGAAAATTGTTACAACGATATAAGAAATTTTTTTTCTGTTTCGACAAAATGTCAAACCCCAATAACCTGAAAAGACCTAGTGTTTTGGACGCTGCAGGCGCTCCACCAATACAGCCAGTCCGCATGGCACAACCACCACTACAGGCAAATTTGACACCGGAGTTAATAAATGCCTTTAGCGATATTGCTAGGAGAATAATACAGGAACCTTCAAAGAACTTAGATCATTCTTGGGAATGTCTGGATTTTACAGACGTTTCATTAAGGACTATGCTAAGTTAGCAAAACCGTTAACTCTCATTTTGAGAGGGGAGGAAGGACGATTGTCCAAGCGAATATCGGCAAAAAAAGAAATAACCCTCTACAATAGTGCAATAGAAGCTTTCAATAAAATTAAAAAACGTTGTAGCAGACACACTTTCTAGAATTCCAGACAACAAACAGCAGATAAACTCAATGACAGCAACACAACATAGCGACGATAGCTCTTCACAGAATCTGATACCATATACAGACGTACCAATTAACGTTTTCAGAAACCAATTATTTATTTCAATAGGAGAATCAGCCTCTTACCAGTTTAAGATCATCTTCCCCACTTACCATAGACATATTATAGTTGAACGTCATTTTACTGAAGATAGCCTTACGAAAATCTTAAAGCGATACTTGAACCCCTCGGTGACCAACGGAATCTTTACTGATGACCGCATTTTAGGAAAAATACAAACGATATATCCCTTGCATTTTACCCATTATAGGACCCGATACACTAGGAAAATTGTGGAAGATTTAATACAGGAAACAGACCAAGAAGCCAAAATAATTCAGGAACATAATAGAGCGCACAGAAATCCTCTCGAAAATAGGGCACAGCTATTGGAAAACTATTATTTTCCCCAAATGGGTGCGAAAACTAAAAAGGTCGCGAAACAATGTAAAATATGTCAGGAAAATAAGTACGAAAGACACCCCACAACACCCATCCTGCACGCTACTCCTATTCCGGATTATCCAGGACAAATCGTACATATTGATATTTATCAGACCGATAAAAAAGTTGTTTTGACCGCCATAGATAAACTCACGAAGTACGCTCAGGCTAAACTTATAAAATCAAGAGCTACAGAAGATGTAAGATTACCGTTACAGGAACTACTAATAAACTTCGGTATGCCTAAGAAAATTGTCATAGACAATGAAAAATCATTGAGTTCAGCTCCAATAACGTTTATGCTCGAAAATCAATACGGCATCCAGATATTTAAGACACCCCCATACACAAGTACAGTTAACGGACAAATATAACGTTTTCACTCCACCCTTTCCGAAATGATGCGTTGCGTAAAAGCTAAATACACATATAAATTTCGAGGAATTACTCTATAGATCTTTATACAAATATAACCACTCAATACACTCGACGATTAAAAGGAAACCAATAGAGGCATTTTTCGGACGAAACAAGAGTACTGACCCAAAACAGATAGAAAAAGATAGGTTGGACAATGTAGAGAAGATCATTGACAAGCAAAATAAAGATCTCGAATTTCATAATAAAAAAAGAACATCTCCCCCTAGTTATAAACCGAACGATACTGTTTATGTGAAAATAAATAAAAGACTAGGCAGTAAACTAACACCAAGGTATAAAAAGGAGAAAGTTAAAGAGGACAAAGGAGATACAATATTGAGAGAATCCGGACGTATAGTTCATAAATCTCACATAAAAAATAGTAATTAGAAAATAGCAATAAATAGAAAAAAAAAGGAAACGTATAAAGAATTATCCAACAATATGCCATAGGCATACGATTTAGTAACTAATAATGTAGAATCTTAATATTAAAAACACGTACACGTAGTATTGTATTAAATGAAATTGAAAAAAAAGAAGAAAGGAGAAAACTAAAGCTATCGAATAATAATGTAAAACAATAAATATGAAAATAATAATCAAAATAAATATCGAGTACTAAGCCATAGGCTTACGATTTTAAACAGTACATTAGATAAGAACGTTAAATCTAAAAAATAAAAAAAATAAAATCCATGCAGAATTCCAGATTCTGGACTACACAAATTCTCAATTAGTTACTCTAAAGGATGACACGGCTAGAATACAGGAAGGAACTTTTAAAATAATTCACTTAATTGACTTAGCGGAATATGACAAAATGACGACAGAAATAGAGAACACAATTAACAACAATATAACGGTGACCCAGGAGTTATACCCTTTTCTCATACACGAATTATCTCAAATCCGCACGCTTATATCAAGGATAATCCCTAAAATAAAGAGGAAATGATCACTAGACTTTATAGGCTCTACATGGAAGTGGATAGCGGGTAACCCCGATCACCATGACCTAGAAATAATTAATGACGACTTACGAAACTTAACCGAAAGTAATAACAGACAGGTAATTATAAATAAATTATTAATCGAGAAGATAAATGAACAAAATCTGAGAAGTAATCAAATAATGAAAGTTGTTAAAGATAATACAAATATTAAATTGAAATTAAGTTTAAGAACGAAGTACCTATTAAGACTAATTAAAGAAGAATTGTTAAATATAGAATACGCCTTGCATTGGGCCAAATCTAATGTAGTAAATTCATTTATACTATCTAACATAGAACTAAAAACTATAGAAGAAATTGTTAAACACGAGGGAATACCCTATGTAAACATTGAAGAAGAATTAGAATTCACAGATATTAATATAGCCGTAAACGGTTCAATGATTGTTTATATTTTAAGTTTACCCACTACACAAAACGAAGAATGTGAAACTCTTATAATGAAACCCGTAAAATCTACTAATAAGATAACCAAAATTGAATATGAAAAAATCCTAAAATGTAAAAGAAAAACCTTTGGAATTAAATCTGATTGTAAGAAATATAACAAAAAAACTATTTGTAATGAAAAAAACTTAGTAGAAATAAGTGAAAATAATTGTATAATTAAGCTATTGAAAAGCCAATTGCCAAACTGCACACGCACTAATGCTGATCATGTAAACGATTTCGAAGAAATACAACCTGGAATACTATTCCTAAATGACTACAATGGCTCTGCACTTATTGATAATCAACCGCTTCAACTAGCAGGCACCTTTATTATAAAGCATCATAATTCAACTATAAAATTACACGATAAAGTTTTTTATGTCCAAGAAATGACATACTTGGAACCATTACCAGCTATCTTACAGCAATCAACTGTAAAAGACCAGCTAGAAGAATTCCTTTCTCTTGAAATGATTAAAGACCTTGAGATACGGAATAGAAATAAAATCGCAAATGTAGACCTGATCAACAAAATCAGCCTTACCTTTAACACCAGTATAACAGTAATTCTTATTGCTCTAATTATTATTTTAACAGCAAGATTTTGGAAAGACAAGTTTAAACAGAACATGATGCCTGAAACGAATCCCATGCCGACAGGGACGTCAGCACTTGAGAGAGGAGGAGTTAACGACATAAATGTTATTTCATAAAAACAAAATACCAAATAAAAAAATTTGGTTAAATTGCTGGCGATGCGTCTGCAATATTGTGAGAAAACATAAAAAACTCACAGCACGTGTAAGCTTAACATTTTCTGCTAACCAACAAAAAACAGACAGCGCGTGTTGAAATGAGACATCGGCAAATTTGGTATCATATAATAACTTGTGCAATTAGTTTTAGTAGTTAGTTCGCTTTTAGCTTTTGAATGAAATAAACACAAGAATATTAAAAAATAAAAAAATAAGTTTTTCCTTTTAATCATTTTAAAATAAATGTAATTTTAACTTATATCAGAACACTTCTACCCAATAACACAATAATTGTATACTTGCTATGTGCAAAATCTCGCGTAGCTCCTCTTAAGCAGCAAACGCTTCCAAGACTGGAATTATGTGCTGCACTGTTAGGAGCTAACTTGGCTGTAAAAGTTAAACACGACTTGGGAATGACTACAATACCAACATTCTACTGGACTGATTCAACCATAGTGTTAACATGGATAAACTCGAGGTCGTCCTCCTTTCATACTTTCGTCGCAAATCGAATAGCTTCAATCCAAGAAAGTACGAAACCTGAGCAATGGCGACATGTAAGTTCCAAAGACAATCCAGCAGACATCGTATCCAGAGGATTGGACCCACAACAGTTAAAGCATACACCGCACTGGGTGTACGGTCCATTCTTCCTTCATGGCAACGAAAAACATTGGCCTTCAATGATTTGTCTCAGTCCTGACTCAACAATCATAGAAAAGAAACATAATTTACTGGTATCGGTCAGAAGTGAAAATCTATTCAACAATATAAATCACCGAAACTCATTGAAAACGCTTCAACAAATTGTTGGATATATTCCAAGATTTATTAAAAACGCCAAAACAAACAAGGAAGAGCGACAAAACCGACCTACTCTTACCCCTTTTGAGCTTCATGATGCTCTTGTCATAATTGTTGGAACTACACAGCTGTCAAACTTCAAGGTAGACATCCAACAATTGCAAAAGAAAAGGGAACTTAAAGGATCGAGCCAGATAAAAAGTCTTACACCATTCTTTGATGAAAATAACATTCTAAGATTCGGAGGTAGATTAGAAGAATCGGCATTGAGCCTTGACGCAAAACATCCTATGCTTTTGCCATTTAACGACACGATAAGTAGATTAATTTTCGAGGCAGTCCATAAGGAAAATAAACATTGCGGTCCTGGCGCACTTCTTGCAAACGTAAGGCAACGATTCTGGCCAATCAAAGGCAAACACATGGCAAGAGAAACTGTCCATAAATGTATACAGTGCTCAAGATCAAAACCAAAACTTTTGCAGCAGATTATGGGAAATTTGCCTGAAATGAGAGTGACCCCCGCAAGGCCTTTTATCAACGCTGGAGTTGACTATTGCGGCCCAATATGGGTGCACTTCAAGACTAGGGGAAAATGACCTCAAAAGGCGTATATTGGCGTTTTCTGCTGCTTCTCCACCAAAGCCGTTCATCTAGAACTGGTCACCGACTTCACAACTGATGCTTTCATTCGTGCACTAAAAAGATTTATAAGTCGCAGAGATCACTGTCAGAATCTTTATTCTGACAACGCTACAAACTTCGTGGGAGCGCGAAATCAATTGAATGAATTGGCGTTCGCATTATTTGCTACAACCGCTCAGGAATTCATACAGCGAGAATGTGCAAACAAAACATTAATTTCCACTTTATACCTCCTCGATCCCCGCACTTCGGTGGACTATGGGAAGCCACAGTAAAATTCACTAAAAGTCTTTTAGTTAAATAAATAGCAAATGCAAACCTGACCTATGAAGAAATGGAAACCGTTGTCATAGAGGTTGAAGCAATCCTTAATTCAAGGCCAATGGCACCTTTGCCGAATAATCCTAATGATGAAGCTGCATTGACTCCCGGTCACTTCTTGATTGAGGAGCCCCTAACGGCTCAAGTCGACGCAACTGCAGAATCAGCGTCAACAACATTAGCAAAACGATGGCAACTAGTATCTCAAATAAAACATCAATTCTGGAAACGATGGTCACAGGAATACCTCAATGAACTGCAGCAACGTAACAAGTGGCAAACCAAATTTCAAAATCTGCAACTCGGCACCATAGTAGTAATAAAGGACAACTTACCTGTCATGCAGTGGCGGCTTGGTAAGGTAGTTGAAATATATCCTGGGTCTGATGGTATCGTCAGGACAGCCGCGGTAAAAACAGCAACTGGTGTCATTAAGCGAGCAATCCACTTGCTCGCTCCACTTCCCCTGGAAACACCAATAACTACTACTGATGATGAAAAAAAAGATAAACCTTTACCTCTCAAAAGAAGCAGTGCACCTAGCGACAAAAACAAAGATTCGCCACTTTCAAAGCGTTGCAATTTGGCCACAGCTAGCACGCTTATGTACTGTTCGTTCCATTAGTGCTGTGTCAACAAATCACATATACACAGATTTCTAGCAACCCTGGGATACATTTTGAACATATAGGTCAAATTAAACCAATTATATCAGAGTGGAAACTTTTGATATATTTTGAACTAACACCATTCCATCATGAATTACAGCTTCTAATTAACGGGACAGAAGCCTTGATGAAGACCTGCAATTACTCATACCTCCACAATCAATGTACTGGACTTATAACACATTTTCAGAATCTCAAGGACGAAATGGAGGCCGGTCTGGAAAACCTCGTTGGCAACATAGCGAATTCCTTATTTGGTGTTTTGGACTCAAAATATGCTGAGAAAATGTCCAACACAATCAACACCATTAAAGAAAACGAAGCCCACCTACAAGGTCTACTGCGGAAGCAAACATCGTTTCTCGACTCTACCCTTAACCTTATGAAGCAGTCTGAAGCTCGGAATCAGAATACCTTTGAAAAAATCAACGTAAAACTCAGCAGACTCATGAACCTCACAAACAATGACAGCAACAAACGATCACAGCTAATTTTGTCCCTCAGCATCCAGTTAATTATCATTGCAGACAACCTACAAAAAATGCATACATCCATGATTAATTTGTTAGCTGATACTCATCATGGTCGAATTAGTCCTGCTCTGCTGACACCACAACAATTCTCTGCTGAAGTTGACAACATAAAGGCAAATCTTCCAGCAGATCTGACATTACCGGTGCTTGATATCCTTCATGTGTATGGCATAGTGACAGCTCATGCGGTTATTTCAAAGCGACACATTATCTGCACTTTGTTCATTCCATTGTCACATCAAAATGAATACGACCTATTTTACCTTACGCCAGTTCCACAAGTGGTAAATAATTCATTGGTAGCTATCGTAGCGACATCAAAAATGATTGCTCTCAACGGTCACCGTGATGAATACTTCCCTATGGATGAAACCAAGCTGGTTGACTGCAAGATACTCGAGCACAATACATTTCTTTGCCCAAACGTTCAAGCTATCTATAATATGGGTGCACCAATATGCAGCTGCGAGATACATTTATTCAATAATGAATCCGACTCAAGTTGCAATATAGAGGTAATAACCAACAACAACGTGTGGTATCAACTATATAAAAAGAATCAATGGTTAGTGGCCACTCATCAACAATTAAAGCTAAGTACAGTTTGCAACGGAATAAGTAGTTATCAGCTTTTGCAAGACACTGGGTTACTCACACTACCAGCAGGATGCACCATGAGAAACGATGTGATCACCATACAAGGTTACCAAACTATCACATCCATTCTGCATCAAGCCAATACAATCAATGAGATGTCATTTTCTAACTCATTGCACAATGTGGATAACCTGACGCAACCCTCGGTTTACCGATCAAGTTTTGAGGACATTAACCGATTACAGGCGGAAGTAAAGGCACAACTACGCGAACTACCACCTGCAGCCGCACATCATAAAGTGCATAGTTTGGCAGTCAGTTATTCAGGATTAGCACTTATTTTAATCTTGATCATTATCGTATTAAGAAACCACATACTAAAGAAAAGAGCCCACGCGCACCATGCAGTCCCCCAACCTGCTCCAAGGAGGTCAACCTGGGACATTACTTTGGATCGACCAGCTTGACTCAGCCTTTAAACATAGCATGAGATGCTGGATACGTCAACACAATTAAACACGAGCAAAAATATTTATACTAAATATTTTTGGTTTGTTTAATAATATTGTTTTCCCACCGTTTAGTCAGGCAAGGAATTCATAGTCAGCACAATTTGTGACACGAGCAAGAATATTTATACTAAATATTTTTGATTGTGTTCAATGCGATTGTTTTCTCACCGTTTGGTCAAGCAATGCGTGAGAACTCATACGCCAGCATAATTGATATTTATACTAAATATTTTACTACACGTGCGATTCAAATTGCCAGCCAGACAGTATGAAATTCTTTGCTTGCATTGGCTAGCGGAATATATGCATTGACTGGCTATGGGAGAATAATTTGTTGCTGCATAAACAATTTTCGGTTTTAGTTTTAATTTTAATTTTTATTGTTTCTCTTTGTTTATTTAATTTTAATTTTAATTATTTCTCTTTTGTTCATGTATTTTTAATTTTAATTGTTTCTCTCTTATTTTTAAGTGTTCTTTATAGTAGACTTTCATATATATAGAGCGTGAAAATTAATAAAAGTTGTCATTCTTGATTTTCAATAATTGACGATAGTTGCAATCTTTAATTCTCTTGGTGTACTACCCTGAGAAATATTTACTTACTTATCCTTGTGCAACACTTGGATAAATAAAAACCCAATTTCCATATCTTGGTGTACCACCAAGATAAACCACATTTTTAACTTGAGTGAGGCAAACGAGCCATCACTCTAACTTTTTTCGAAAAGTTTATTTTTTTTTTATATATTTTGAATTAAGAGGAACCTTATCTTATACATCAATCGAAAGGTCTTAAAGTCGAACCCTCGTAAATCACGAAAAATTGCAGCCATTGACTTCTTTCCGGTCATAGTGTGAGAATATTTCGCCATTGTTCCCTTTTTTGAATATTTTCACCCTATGACTTCAAAGAGGATAATAATCAAAATTTTTTTTACATTTTATGAAGACAGCACTTTGAGACCTTTCGATTGAGATCTTTCGATTAATTCATAATAATATATAATATACAAAAAAAAAACATTTTTCGCAAAAAGTGCAAATAAAATGTAACATTTTTTGTCAGAAAAGAAGCTGGCATAAGTCTTATGCCGTTTTCTTTTCTGGCAAAAAAAAGTGTCTGGCTCAAAAATTTTACCATAAATTTTTTGTATGGAAACTTTTTTACGTTTTGCTAAGCCTTGGCTTTAATTTGATGTACCATGTTTTTTGCTACGGTCCTAATTTTTTTTTTTTTTAAGTGGTCTTGCCCAAAATTTTACGACAGATTTTTTGAATGGGAACCTTTTTACGTTTTTCTAAGTCTTAGCTTTAATATGATATACGGTGGCGTATGATACGGACCTTAGTTTTATTTCCAAAAGTGGTCTTGCCCAAAACTTTTCGATAGATTTTTTGTATGGTAAACTTTTTACATTTTTCTAAGTCTTAGCTTTAATTTGATATACCGTGCTTCATGTAACGTACCTTAGTTTTTTTTCCAAAGGTGGTCTTGCTCAAAAATTTTACCACAGATTTTTTGTATGGAAACCTTTTTATGTTTTTCTAAGTCTCAGCTTTAATTTGATATATCATGCTTTTTGCTACGGACCTTATTTTTTTTTCAAAAGTGATCTTGCCCAAAATTTTACGATAGATTTTTTGTATGATAACCTTTTTACGTTTTTCTAAAACTCAGCTTTAATTTGATATACCGTGCTTTATGCTACGGACCTTAGTTCTTTTTTCCAAAAGTGGTCTTGCTCAAAAATTTTACCACAGATTTTTTGTATCGAAACCCTTTTACGTTTTTCTAAGTCTTTCCTTTAATTTGATATACCGTGCATTATGCTAAGGACCTTAGTTTTTTTTCAAAAGTGGTGTTGCTGAAAAATTTTACTATATATTTTTTGTATGGAAATCTTTTTGCGTTTTTCCAAGTCTTAGCTTTAATTTGATATACCGTGCTTTATGCTACGGACCTTAATTTTTTTTGCAACATTTAGCATCACTTTGTTCCATGAAATAATTACGGCCATGTAAATAGAAGACTTTGGGAGCAAAATAGTCATTTAGCAATTGTTTGGTCATAAATCGTCAAACATGACAGAAATAAATGCAACTCAAACCCGTGGTGGTTTTTTTAATGTAGTCAGAACTTACCTCTGCAAAACTAACTAACTCTCCTGAAACACACTTTAACAAAAGTAGTCGCAAAAAATTTAAGGAAATGCCCTTATGGTCATCAATATTGATTTCGATTGCGACACATTTTATTATTAACATAATTTGTAACTTACTGCATCATCATGGACCAAAATTGAAATGAAACAAGTTTACTTTTTTTCCTTGCAAATTTATCGTGCTGCTTTTATTTAAATTTTCAAGTTTTCAATGGTTTATTAGTATTACTGAAACTGTTTTAATATAAATGTTAATTCTATTTTAGAAATAAAACATATTTATGCTTCTAAAGTAACAAAGATTTGAATTCAGTAATATGTAATTAAAAATATAAAATATACACAAAAATATAAACAAAAGTCTAATGTTATGCAAATGGGATCTTTTTATTGTTGATCTCAATCAAATTACAACAATATGGTCACAGCACCTGTTCAGGCTTTCTTATACAGCGGTTTCGGTATGACTGTGAGATGATAGACGCTCAACATCAATTTCGGGTATGGTTAATTCATCTGGAATATTGTCAGCATATTCTAAAGAAGATGTCTCTGAAAGACGTTTACTTAGCGATGACTGTTTGCGTAAGACTTCGGCCAATGAAGTGTTGGCGTGATCACCGTAACGAGCATCCAATCCCTGGCGGAAGGCGTTCACCACACGTATCTAAACGTTTTATAGCGAAAAGAAAAGTTTAAAATATGAAAAGGAAACAAAATGTTTTAACAGCGAAAAAACAAGATTAATGGTTGAATAATAAACATACAATTAAAAATGTTAGGATGATAGATATTAACAGTTATAGAAAGTTATAT